>OZ020295.1:600000-991643 GCA_963971205.1 Aethes cnicana
ATATTCGTGCAACGCGCGTGTTTAGTCTCCCCGCAACCCTCGCCGTCCCCGCTGTCGTCTCGCCCCCCAACGTCTGTCACACCGCAAGTACGGTCGGCCACGAAGATGACGACCTATGGATACGACAATCGTGTCGTATGATGTAAACCGGTTTCCAATGTGCCTGCGTTAACCGGTCGGTTCTAGTTTAATCCGGTTCCAATCGTTACCGTAAATAACGAGGCACTCCAGCTAACGACCACGCAACGATGTCGCTAAGTCGATCTATGCGAATACAAAAAGGAATATTTCCTGAATAACCATACAGATCAGCGAGGATTGGAAGAAAGAGAAGAAAAGAAAACGTTTATTCGACCGTAACAAAAACAAACGAAAATAACAGAAACAATTGTAGAGTAAGTCACTCCGTTGCGACCAATTATTTGCTGAATAAATTATTGAATTTTGATTTTTTTGAATTTTATATTTTGTTATATTAAAAAATGAGGTCCCCTGTGTGGTTTGGGTGCTTTGTAGACGAGGTCCTTTCGTTGAAAAAAAAACGAAGAAATGTGCTGAATTTGAGAATCTTGGACATAAATATTATCTATCAACGCTTGTCAAGTTCCAGACTTCTTGTCATTTCAGACGTAATATTATAAGCGTTTGGTAAAGCGTAATATATGGTTTGTGAGAAATGATATCATTAATTAAGTAGGAGACCATTTTCATTTTTAATATTCACTCAAGGTTAAACTTGAAAAGGTTGAATATTTTCTAAATAAATATGCCGAAAAAAAACTTTCAGCTTTGTTGTCAGTGATATATACCTAACAAACATTATGATCATTTCTGGTGATCACGTATGTGTATTAATATTCTAAAACAACATTTATCAATGTTACTCAAATATCTAAATTAGAAACTATCCACAAAAACAAATCCGTAGCCATATTCATTCCATATCCATATTAATGGATAATATGGATATGGAATTAATATGGCTATGGACTAATCCATACTTATATTATAAATGCGAAAGTAACTCTGTCTGTCTGTCTGTCTGTCTGTTTGTTACCTCTTCACGCTTTAACCGCTGGACCGATTGAGATGAAATTTGGCATGGAGAGAGTTGGGGTCCCGGGAAAGGACATAGGCTACAATTTCATCCCGGAAAAACGCATAATTCCCGCGGGAATGCGATAACCGAACTCCACGAGGACGACGTTGCGGGCAGAAGCTAGTCACTACATAGTATAAAACAAAGTCGCTTTCTCTGTCCCTATATCCCTATGTATGCTCAAATCTTTAAAACTACGCAACGAATTTTGATGCGTTTTTTTTAATAGATAGAGTGTTTCAAGAGGAAGGTTTTCGTATATAATTTGTTATAGTTTAACGCTCAATTCCCGCGGGAACGCTATAACCGAAATCCACGAGGACGAAGTCGCGGACAGAAGCTAGTTATTTAATAAACGTGAAACTGGTTCGAAGCGGTTACAAAGAACAAAGGTCACAGATTAGTTAAATTCCATACAGCAATGTGGTATAATCTGCAGACAACACACAATGCAGTAAGATACCGCGCCTGCCTCTGACGTTTGCGACGCTGCCAAATAGTGGGGGGAAAATTCATTGCAACATGTTATTCTGAGAATTTTACAAATTGATAATTATGTCTTATGTAGTTTACCTATTGAAAAGTAAATAAATTAAAAAAAACGCATGAAAATCGGTTCAGCCAAACGCGAGATAGGTAATCGCGGACAAACATATACATACAAACATACATGCATACATACATACAAACATATGGATCAAACTAAGAACCTCCTTTTTTTAAGTCGGTTAAAAATACTTTCTGTATGTAGATATGATATTTAAAAAAAGAGTGTCTTTTTTAAGGCTATTTCCATGCTATTTTTTTTTATTTATATGCTTTCATAAATATAAACCTTTGTAGCCTAGTCGTTTGCCCTCTACTCTCATGCAGAGGGTCAGGGGTTCGAATCACTAAATTAAACTGACTAGGGTATTTTTTTACTATCATAAAATCAATCTAGTCTTAGGCATTGGGTACCTTCCGTTTCAACAAGTTACAGTTCAGATCTTAAGGTACTCCATACGATTACATCGTATAAATTCCTAAGTTGATATCAAAGCCCTTTTCAACCGACGAAAAAAAAGGAGAGTATGACCACGCATATCTCCGTCAATTGTGAACCGATTTCGATGATTCTTTTTTTAATTGAAAGGTGCACCTCCAACTTGAACCCTTTTAATAATTTGGTTTAGTTCTGATGATGGGATCCATGACGAAACGAGGGAACTCCTCGAAATTTGTTAGCATGTGTATGATTTTGGCATCAATTTCAAAGACTACAGTGAGACTTACGTCCCATCGTACAGATGTTTCGAAATTATAGCAGAAAAAAAAGTTTTAAATAAAAAAATAGAACCGACTTCAAACTCCGTCAGCCTGTGAAGTCGGTGTCAAGTGAACCACCCCAAAGCTATGACTATCTTATAGTGAACTTGACACCAACTACACAGGCTGTCGGAGTTTGAAGTCGGTTCTATTGTTTTATTTTACCTCACCGCCTCAATATAGAGACATTTGTATCATAAATTCTTAAACCTCTGCCTCTCAAAAGCGGAAACATAAAATTTCTATTACACTGAAGTATTTCTGTTTGAAATACTAACTCAGAAATGTCTATTTTGCAGAACGTTTGAGATTTTCTCCACGAAACAAGATATTGGTAAAATGAAAGGAATGTCGATATCTGACGCTTTGAATTTAATAATATTCAACTAGTTTTGACCGGTTAAGCTATGCGTTTAGTTTTCCAATAATTACAATTAGAAGCTGTCTGAAATATTTCATTTTGATACCAGTGCGAAATGTTTGTCATTTTATCACCAGTCCCTAGTTATGTTGGCGGGAGCGAAAGCAAGCATTAATTAATACTAGAGACGAGCGAAAATGACAATTTCTCTCGTGTATCAAAGGACATTTTTTAATACATTTCAAACCACAATCAAATACCGATGCAGTCAGAATGAAATCTTGGAAATTTTATTTATCGACAGTCAATATCGACCGTGTCCCAGCACTATAGCGGCCATAACTTAGGGTATCGATAAACATGGCGGCGGCACATTAGTGAAGTGATGCTGTGGCGCTACGCCAACAGCGCCATCTTAGATATGTGAAGTGTAAAGACAAAATAACGTTAATAAAATAGTCTGCAGCATGATTAAATAGTACATTTTGATGCTAGTGAGAAAAGTTTGCCATTTTATCACGAATCACTAGTTACTTATGTTGGTCCGAGCGAAAGCGGGGATACACTTCAATTAAAGTCTTGCATTCTAAATGCACTTGTTTGTGAGTGCCAACGCTGTCTAACTTCGAGTGGATCAAATTGCTTGGAAAGTTATTTGCACAAGAAACTTACCTTTAGTTTGTTGCAGTTAAATATGAGCCTGTTTGCGTCCCACTGCTGGGCACAGACCTCTATCACGAGTGGGTCTAGCGTACCTACAGTCCCCACTCTGACCCAAGTTGATTTTGGTCTTTACACAGTTTTGAATTACTTAAATAAATATAAATAAATAAATACAGTTTCTTTTCGATTTTCCTTTATGATGTTTTCTTTAACAGAAAATCTCGGTGGTAAATTTTTCCCTAAACTTCTCGACGGAGTTGTCCTGGATCTGAGAAGTATTTTGCAAGATTGTAAGTTTACAATAAAATTCGGACTCGATTCGCGGGGTAACTAATTGTCCAGGAAATCAAAAAACATCCTAACTTCAATAGGGAGGATGGTTTAAGAGTAATCGACGTCGTAGAATCCAGTGATCAGCAAGTGTAAGCGACGAGATGCCCCTTCGGATAAATCTGCGGACATTGTTAGTGTTGTGTGCCAGCCTGTTGGCATTCCGAGTGACATTAATAAAAATCAAGTGCGGGTAGTTCGAACCACCCGCGCGACAAGAAAAATATGCTGATACCGTCACTTCAGTCTTCTCGTGACCACGGCCGCCGCATCGCGGCCGAAACGTCGAGGTAAAATATAAATAGTTTTTACGCGATTAAGTCCCGTTGATAGTGTGTTTAATATAATTGTCCAGGGGCTCTATGCGAAGTCTTAAATAGAGATCTCGCTTTTCCCTAAGGGATCGCTCACGCATCAAGTTGAACTTTAAATCTAGCTGCTTAAAGTTCACGCGACGTGTGAGCGATCCTATATGGAAGAGCGAGATCCCTATTTAAAGACTTCGAATATAGGCCCCGATCCTTTTGTAAGGAGGCTTTTGCCCAGTTGCAGTTGTGGGATTTAAAAGCATGTTGCAGTGGCATTGGGTACTATTTTATATTTACGGCCTCCAAATCTTAAAGCCTATAATAAAAAATATTAGCGAAGTACTTACCCAAAAATAATAAGTAATATAATTCTCACGAATTTCCAACAGAAATTAGTTGTTGAAATATGACCGATCATTATTTTTAATGGGACAATGCTATTAAACGATTAATTTAGGGTAAACGAGACAATTTCTGCCCACTTTATTATTATTAAAGTTATCAAGTTTCCGGTAACGTTTTGGCTTCGTATTTTTAAGGGCGCTATTTTCGATGTTTTTGTTTACTCTTGAGGCTTTAGGTGAAGGAAAATTTCAAGCGGTATTTCATACTGCAAAAGCGGTGTGGAGTTTTTAGAACAACAAACGGCCATTCACTGTCACAGACTAACGCGTCAGCTATATATACATTAAACAAAATCATTTTTTCTTACCTTGTTTTTGTAACCATTTAAAACCATAAACACTTTCATAACTCAAGTACCTAGTAAATAGCAAATATTTGCACGCCAGAGTGTTTCGATTTTATGAAAACAAATCACGCAATTTTCAACCGTTCCAACGATATTATGCAAAACCAACACAATTAACGAACATCAGCATTATCGTTAAAAATGTTAAATACTAAACTAGGAACTGGGCGGTCTATAAAGTACACAAAATGTGCTAATTAAGGCAAAATAATCGCGGTACAATCAGCGGACAACAACTGGTGTATGTACCCTGCAGGGATGCTACTAGACTGGAAGGGGCGATAGTTTTTAATATTTTTTTAACATTCAAAGAAAGGTAATATACCAACACCATAACAAGCAGCCCATTTAAGTCCCACTGTTGGGTACAGGTCTCCTTTTATCATGTGAAGGTTTGGGGTATAGTTCCCACGCGGGCCCAATGCGGATTGCGGACTCCAGTCAGACACATCCGGACGGCCGGATTGGTCCAGTTGGTAGTGACCCTGCCTTCTGTTCCGATGGTCGCGGGTTCGAGTCCCGCTCGGGGCAAACTTTGTGTGATGTTTGTACTTGAGTCATGGATGTTAGTATTTATATATCTATTTATTTCTCCATATACGTATTTATATCGTTGTCTAGCTTCCATAGTACAAGCTTTGCTTAGTTTGGGGCTAGGTCAATATGTGTGAAATGTCCCAAGATATTTATTTATCTATTTATCCTTAAACCACTTCGCAGATACGTGCAGGTTTCCTCACTATGTTTCCCTTCACCGAAGAGCTCAGTGGTTAATTCAAATTGAATTTCGTACGATTCAGAGGTGCGTCAGTCAATTAGTAGGTAACGGAGAAGTTTAATAAAAAATGTTTACACCTCTCTTTTCAGGGTTCCGTATCCAAAGAGTAAAACGGGACCCTATTGCTAAAACTCCGCTGTCCTTCTGTCTGTCTGTTCGTATGTCACCAGGTCAAGAACCGTAATAGTTAGACAGTTGAAAATTTCACAGATGATGTATTTCTCTTGCGGTATAACAACAAATAATAAAACGCGTTTTTTTTTGTATTCTCTGTGAGACTTTCTCACCTATTCTAAGAGTAATTAGAAGTAATCATATCTTAAAATAACATTTTGACACTTCCAGCGTTACGCGAACATCCTGTATTCAAATGCGATAGTATCTCTCCCGCTGCAAACTAGGTACTATAAAACACATTCGCAACACCCTGTACAATACGTTCATACTCGTGTGCTTGCATTTATGCAATACATACTTTAGTGATGATAATAAAATAAATTGCATTTTGTTGTTATATGAAATAAAAACTGGCTGTCTATAAAGTCGATTAACGGCCGATAATTTTACGTGATAACGTGGTGCTTCTTAAGTAGGTAGATACATATTTTTATAACATTGAAATAAGTCCTGACAAATTGTTCCCATTAATAAGTAGTTCATAGATAAAGTAATTTGCATGTCATTCTATGACTAAACATGTTCGCACGTAACATATAACCATTTTAATATCATCTTATGTAACCATGTTTTATGCAAATAAAAGTTTCTGATTTCTGATTTCTGATTTAGGTCGATCGTGCCTTTTATTATGACATTACTTAATTCATGTGTTTTCTTAAAAAGTAAAGTCATGTAGAGAAAACGTCTATTGTTAAATATTGGACTACGTTTTGAAAATTTGATTATTCAGCAATACTTAAACAAAAATTATACATTACAAAAATCTCATATCTCATACTTCCCTGACGTTAAATGACTCGGCTAACAAACAAATATCATTATACTTAATATCCATATGAAAATGATATACCCATATTCTGTTATTCGTGGAGGTATTTAGCACCTCTCACAGTCCATGGATCGTCGATTTCTGGGCCCGCTTGTATACGTAGATGACATTATGTTCAACTTGAGATTGAGTTCTACTTTAGATGCGCCTTCAGATGGCGCTGCTGAGGCGAAAACGGTTGTGATGCGAGTGTGTTTTGTTTTGTTGCTTATCAAACCCGCTGGACACGTTTTCAACTGTTTCGCCATATAAGATTGCGCTCCTTACCAAGACACATTCCACACTCCATACTATACATTATATTAACTTTTTGCGACTGTCAGGGACATATTTTGACAGATGACACCGTGCCAGTTTCATAAGTCTGCCAGAGCCGTCGATGCCACCTGGCGTTATTGAACTACTTCTGTTTTTACATTTCACCTTTATTTTTTCAATATTTTGAAGCCAACAATGTCTAGTTAGTTATTAGTATGGAGGGTTACAAGACACATTCGACACTCTATAGTTAGTAAGAGTCAAATGTCATAAAAGATCCTTGAATATACAAAAATTTAATAAAAGGCCTTCTACTGATTTGTCTTCTCAAGCAATGGGTCTAGGAAGCGCTGGTAAATTCATTTCTGACGTATAAAATTTCCCCTGTTTGTAACCTATTCACGACTAAACCGCTGAATCAAGTAGAAAATATGTTTGAATTCGTGTTCTGATGTATCTATCTTGAAATTGTAAAAGCAAACATGGGTTTCGGAAATGCTGGTAATTTCATAATTATCTGACCATTTACTAAACAAACATTGAATTTAAAGGATTTTTGGTTTGAAAGTTTGTATGAAACTACATGACGAAGTCGTGGGCAATATCTAACATACTACAACAGCCTAAATTCAAATTGAATTGATTATCTAACATGCCTAGTGTAAACTATCCAGTAACTCAACTGTACTAATTAATTTATTCTTCTTGGCATAAAGCCTAGCTCCAATCTAGGCAGAGCCTTAATTAATACATTAACAGTAGGTACTGATGATAATTCTAATAATAATCAAGAGCACAATATTATTCTGGGAAGATATAATGTATGTCTTTAAAATAACAAACATACAATTTGTTAGTGGTAGGACCTGGTGCTTGATCTTAGGATCCATGAGTGACCACTTACCATCAGGTGGGCTACGCTCGTTTGCCTATACCATTGATATATAAAAAAACTGTTCCTGCAATATGGTTGGTGATCATTTTCAAATAAATAAATACATATTAAACTCACACCTTTCACGTTGGTATAGGCGGAGACCAATATTGCGCTTGCTGGTATCGAAATACGTCACTAGGGCGCCATAGGGTGAATTATATATTTATTTTCCCACCCTCTTAATTCATAGCTTTTAAATTAGGGTACGCAATTTTGGGCATACATTGGGGGGTGAATGGGCAATCTAATTCAGGTTAAATTGTGGGGGTAAATAATATGGCCCGTTTTGTATGTGCCAGGGATGTTATGTGGAAATTAATGAAGACGAATATGTACCGAACCAAGTAAATCGTGAGCCAATGTGGAACCTTTTCACAGTTGACGTTAGTGATATTGCATTATCTGGAAAAGAGAATAATTGTGTCATTTACTGTGGAAACGTTATACGATGGGAAACAATTGAGTTGTTTCGAAAGCCTACATTTTACACTGTGAAACCTTTTTACGGTTAATGTTAGAGTGATATTGCTTATCTGGAAAGGAAAATATTATGTTATTTACTGTGAAAAAGTTTTACGATGGGTAACGATTCAGTTGTTTCGAAAGTGCATAAAAAAATATAAAGATTTAGCACATGAGTATACGGTTCACGGTTATTAGAGGCACTACTTACAGCCTTTTTGCGTCCCACTTTGCACTTTGCCTCCTCTCATCACAACAGGGTTTGGGCTATTAGTCCCCACGCGGGCCCACTGCGGACTGGGGACTTCACACATATCTTTGAATTACTTCGCAGATGCGTACAGGCTTCCTCGGGATGTTTTCCTTCACCGAGCTTTATTAGACGTTAAATTTATTAGAGGTGGAATTCGTTTATCGCATTGCCGCGGGAACTATACGTTTTTCCGAGATAAATAGTAGCCTATGTCCTTTCCCAGGAGCCCAACTATCTCCATGCCAAACTTCATCTCGATCGGTTCAGCGGTTGAAGCGTGAAGAGGTAAAAGACAGACAGACAGAGTTCTTTCGCATTTATAATATTAAAATATGGATATTATGCTCGCTTCGCTCCGTTCGGTCAATAAAAAAATCTTCGAAATCCCCAATCCGCACAGGACCGAAAACTACTCTTCGTATGAGAAGCAATATGCCCAGCAATGGGACGTAAAAGGGCTTTAATAATGACTTAGTAACTGCAAGATATCAAAGCGAGCCTTTACAGTATGCAAGCACAATCGACCGAGGAGTTCCTTGTGCAACAAAGTTTTCCAACTTTAATGCACTTCAAGTTAGACAGAGAGGGTGGGTGCTTGCTGCAAGTGTGAGGGAGATGCAAGACTTAATTAAATACTGCAATATTGGAGCTGTGCAAAACATGGCTGGTGAGTCGAGCAATAACATTGGACGATTAAGTTATGTTCCGCAATTTGGAGACTGCCCAGTAGGGAACTTTGGGGGTCTAGTTTCGAAAATTGTGCAGTGTGCCGTGCTTTTGGTCATTAAGTACTACTATTTAATTTGAGTGTGTAATTAAAAGGGTGAATCAATGTTTCAACCGACAAAAAACGGAGGAGGTTCTCAATTCGACGCGTATATTTGTTTATTTTTATTTGTATGTATAACCACGCATAATTTCGTCAATTGTTAACCGATTTCGATGATTCTTTTTTTATTCAAAAGGTGGTACTTCCCCATTTTAATTTGGTTTAGTTTTGATGATGGGATGCAACTATGAAAAAATGAGGGAATTCCGCAAAATTTGTTAGCACGTGTATGATTTTGGCATTAGTTTCAACTACAATATTTACGTCCCGTTGTATCCATGTTTGGACAATTAAGCCAAAAAAAAAAAAAAAAAAAAACCGACTTCAATCAAACTCCGACAGCCTCCGAAGTCGGTGCCAAGTTCACTATAAGATTGTCACAGCTTTGGGTCGGTTCACTTGACACCGACTTCACGGGCTGTCGGAGTTTGATTGAAGTCGGTTTTATTTTTTTATTCCGCGGTGCTAGTAACCGCGTCACTTTTACACGTCAGAAATGAATTTACCAGCGCTTCCTAGACCAATTGCTTGAGAAGAAGCGCCGCAACAAACTCCCCGCTCGCAACAAAGCTCGCGTCGGCGTCGACGACGACAATCAATGTTTTTGCTGGCCTAGCCTTGCGTCTTCTTTTTTTGAAAGTTACACAAACATTTCCGAGCGTGTTTGAGAAAATACTTTTTCTATTTGTATTTATAATTAATATGTAGAGGTACAAACAGTCTAGGTAAGATATTTCAAGTCTTCATTCTACTTCAATGCGCATTCTGCATTCACCCTTCCTGCGAGAACACGTTACAGTGCAGCCTCTCAAGAAATTTGCACAACTTGTTCCGCTCACGTATTCCTTCTACATTGTTTATTTCCTTCCTTTGTATTTTAGAATATACATTTTCCTAGTTTAGACCTACTACTACTACTACAGCCTATTTGCGTCCAACTGCTGGGCACAGGCCTCCTCTCATCACGAGAGGGTTTGGGCTATAGTCCCCACGCGGGCCCAGTGCGGATTGGGGACTTCACACACATCTTTGAACTAATTCTCAGATGCGTGCAGGTTTCCTCACGATGTTTTCCTTCACCGAAAAGCACAGTGGTTAATTCAAATAGAATTTCGCACATAAGTAAACTTAGAGGTGCGAGCCGGAATCGAACCCCCGACCCTCTGCATGAGAGGCGGTAGGTCGAACAACTAGGCCACCACGGCGTTTAGACCGTCCATTTGGAAATATAGCAATAATATTCGGACGTTCATACTTGTCTATATGCTATCGGATAATTGCACAACCAAATCGTATG
This sequence comes from Aethes cnicana, assembly GCA_963971205.1. Classification (NCBI taxonomy): domain Eukaryota; kingdom Metazoa; phylum Arthropoda; class Insecta; order Lepidoptera; family Tortricidae; genus Aethes; species Aethes cnicana. The sequence goes on from OZ020295.1 coordinate 610,644, forward strand.
TTATTTTTCTCATGTTTTTTTTATAGATATGGTTATGAAATCCACTTACATGTTTATCAAATTATATTAATGCTGCTGCCGAAATTGAGGTACCTATCTAAACTGTTTTCCATTATAGTCAGAACTCACGTCACCCGCGTTTTTCCAAGATGAAAAGTAGTCTATGTCCTTTCTTGGGACCCCAGCTAACTCCATGCCAAATTTCATCTCGATCGGTCCAGCGGTTGACACGAAAAGGGGTAACAGACACACAGACAGACAGATGATTCCGTGGCCATTCTGTATGTAGTACTGTTAAATGTTCTGTACCAGTACTATAAAAAAAACTGACAAATAAAATAAATACAGCAACGTTAATAAAGTGTATCGTTATATGCTCATCTTCTACTATCTAAAGTCCCGCACCTTCACATTTCAAAACGCTTCAATGTCTTTAAAAAAGCACCACCAACACTCTCAATACACGTGTGCGAGCTGAGACAGCCATCAACTATGCGTTGAGAGTGTTGATGGTGCTTTTTAAATAATAATAAAAAAATTGAAGCGTTTTGAAATGTGAAGGCGCGGGACTTTATATAGTAGAAGATCCCTATAACTATTTATTACGTCGCTCTAAGATGCTATATGTCACAGTGAGCATACTTTTCGCTTGTAATATATTACAAAACTTGAGAACAATTAGTATATCAAGTGCTTAAGCATTCTAACCCTTATGGCTGAAGTTGGAAGAGTTATTTTCAACTACATCCCGTATTAAGTATGGGGCGAAGTTAGGGGCAATACGAAGAACTTATAATGCACTTAAGTTGTGTACTTGGACTTTGTTTTATCGCTACATACTCGCAACTTAATGAAATGGTGTTTGGATGTTTTACTGTTATTTAACGCGTTTTCGTATATGTAACTACTAGCTTCTGCCTGCGACTTCGCCCGCGTTATATTCATCATCATCATCATCATCATCATCAACAGCCCATAGTAGTCCACTGATGGACGTACTCTGTCCAAGGCGTGCCGCATCCAATCTACACCGGCCACCTTGCGCAAATCGTCACTCCACCTGGCAACAGGGCGCCCTACACTTCGTTTGCCTTGTCGTGGTCTCCACTCAATAACGCGTTGCGCGTGGGATTCGGTTCTCGCGGGAACTATGCGTAAACCTAAACTATATATTTTTCCGGGATAAAAAGTAGCCTATGTCCTTTCCCGCGACCCCAACTATATTCATACCAAATTTCATCTCAATCGGTCCAGCGGTTGAACCGTGAAGAGGTAACAGACAGACAGACAGACAGAAAGACAGACAGACAGAGTTACTTTCGCATTTATAATATTAATATGGATATTAGCGTATGTAAGCAAATATTAGTAAAACTAGCTGTTTCCCTCGACTTCGTCCACTTAGAATTTGCGTACCTTTTGAAAAACCCGTTCCCGTGGAAATATCGAGATAAAAAGTATTCTATGTTATTGCCCGGGTCTCAAACTATCGCCATACCAAATTTCATCCAAATCAGTCCAGTCGTTACGACGTGAAGGAAGCAGTTTTCAAAAATCCTTTCTTAGCAGATGCCTACGTCATAATAACTAATAATGTGCCAAATCTCATTCCGATCCGTCCAGTAATTGTAGCTGTGCGTTGATAGATCAATCAGTCAATCATCTTAGAGTTTTCTATAAGTTTATTACACTAAGTCTCGCAACGTCCAACCGATGAACAATTGTTGCTAAAAATGTACAATCTATTCTCAACTCTTTCGCTTTCAAAATAAACTTAAAGATACTGACGTGATCTGACGTGTAACAGTTCTCCTATGTGGACAATCTGCTGAATAAATGATTGATTCGATTCGATAAAAGTTCAAGCAATTCCAAATTTCCCTAGATTTTTACGAAAATGCGATATCGCACAAGAATCATTTGACAATTAGTCGACGGTCCATATAATAAACCTTCTGTAATTTGGGACGTTAGGGACACGCGGTACGAATTTATAGAATATCTCCTTTTAGGCGGTAATGGAGGAAAAATTATTAGGAACTGCTATTATGGAGATTTGATGCAATTTCCTTTGGGATAGGTATAGCTGGCATAGTTGGGACATATTTTAACAAGCTCTCTGTCATATATTTATGAAGCGAGCTACGAAAAGCGTTGTAAACGTTTTACCACCTACACAATCTTCTTAAGACTTATGAATAAGAATTGAAAATAATCATTAGCTTTAAATATATTACTAAGTCAAACATTTTAAGCGAGAGACCTCATCATGTTCTTATTGACATGTATTAATTAACTATTTTTTACATGATGTAAGTATTTCATTATTTATTGACATTTTGAGACTGTCGACATCTATGGAATTTATATTTATTTGACAATGGAGGCCATCTCCATGATTTTTTTTCCCTGGACCCTTGGAGACTACATCTCTAAGATCTTAGATTTAAGTTTAAGTTAGGGAATATACATCCCTTCAATGTAATTTTAGTACGTACCTATATTTGTATATTTTATGCATGTAATGTAAATATGTAACTATGTAGAAATTTTGAAAAAAGGCCTTCTGCTCGATTTTGTTGCGGCCATTGACCTAAATAAGTAATAACATATGGACGAACAGTGCCTAACAGAATATGTCAAAATATATGGAGTAAGCTGACATTAGAAAATACGTTCTAATATGCTAGTAACGCCTGTTTATAATGAAAGCCAAACGGGTGCCCGAGCTGTTCGGGCACCCGTTTTGACGGGACAATTTTTCTCCGGCTGATTGTGAATCCTATGGTTGCGGCGCTTCTTCTCAAGCAATGGGTCTAGGAAGCGCTGGTAAATTCTTTTTCTGACGTGTAAAAGTGCTTCTATGCGGCCAATTTGCTGAATAAATGATTGAATTTGAATTTGAATAAAAGGCCCGTCTAGTCAATTTAGGCTTCCTAAAATACTGAGATAATAGTAGGCCAAGTTGCGCCCACAGGTTTCTCCAATCTCTTTCCACCTTGGCAAGTTTTATTACTAATCTAAATGTTTTTAAATAAATTGTAAAAGTTACCGAGACAGTGGAGGAAATTTGTAGTAACTTCGGCCTAATTTTGACTTGGAATATTTAATAGTACCTACTACATACAAAATGGCCACCGAATCACCCGCCTGAATCTAGCCCGCGCAACTCGCGCCCAACTCGCTCTTACCGTCATTTCTTTCATCCGGAGATGGAGAGTCGATCATTGGCCCGCGTAGTGGTACACACACATTTACAAGTGTACCTACAGACGTCCTCGAATGCACACAGAGGTCCTCGCACGCAAACATTGACACTTCATTCGAATCGTGTTCGAAATCGTGCTTTTATAGGCCGTGTCCGCAGGTTGAGAAACTTCGAACGTTGATGAAAGGTATGTAGATAGTTTGAGACCCTAGGAAGTTTTTCACGGGTCAAACTATTTTTTTCAGTCTAATATGTAAAATTCTCGTGTCACAGTGTTTGTAACCAAACTTCTCCAAAACGGCACGATCGATTCTTATGAAATTTGGAGTGTATGTTCAGTAGGTCTGAGAAAATAGGACGTAAGCTATTTTTCAAACCCAAAATTAAAACAATTTCTAAGGCGGTACGAAGTCCGCGGGATCAGCTAGTATTTATATAACTATTACCATCTATGTATTTAATACTCTCGTATCACCGGGTGGAGCCGTGGTGGCCTAGTGGTTTGACCTACCGCCTCTCATGCAGAGGGTCGCGGGTTCAAATCCGGCTCGCACCTCTGAAATTATTTGTGTGCGAAATTCAATTTGAATTTACCACTGAGCTTTTCGGTGAAGGAAAACATCGTGAGGAAACCTGCACGCATCTGCAAGGATGTGTGTGAAGTCCCCAATCCGCACTGGGCTCGCGTGGGGACTATAGCCCAACCCTCTCGTGATGAGAGGAGGCCTGTGCCCAGCAGTGGGACGCAAAAATAGGCTGTAGTAGTATCATCGGGTACGCAAATTTCTTAAATCGTTTACAATAAAGAAATTCATACCCACACTGACCGGTAAACGTCGCAGGTTTCGGTAATTCGAGAAATTTTATATTTCCTTCGGCTAAGTTGACGCATAAATCTTCGACTCCAGTTTTAGATATTCGACAACTTCGAAACATTTCGAGTTTCGACAAAATTTAACTTCGTCCTCTCTTCAGAATGAAATATAGTGATCGCAGATTCAAAATAGACGTAAGAATATAACGAAAAATAAACTCTAGTGAGCCGCAGCGTAAGATCTAAATTCCAATTTTCAGATCGAGTTTTTTTTTTACGTACTTATTTGCATTTGGAGAATTGCCCGGGGGAAAATAAAATGTTGGGAAATTGTCTGAAAACTATATCTCAAGATTTTTGCTTGCTCTTTTTTTAATGCTGGATGAATTGCGTTGGAGCTTTGGTTTGGTTCTTGGCGTTGTATTTGATTTATTATTACCATTAAAGTACTTGGAAATTGAAATTATTTGGTTGAATCAACTTTATTCTACAAGTTTCTATGGATTTTTTAAAACTGCGGTTTTAAGTAAGTAAGTAAGTAAGTAACACTTTATTGTACAGAAAAAAAAAACACAAATACAATTATCAATACAGAGAAGAGACACATGTACAAAGGCGAGCTTATCCCTACAAGGAATTTCTTCCAGCTAACCTTTGAGTAGTGGAGAGGACACATGTTCACGAGTAGACAAATAAGTATGTACAGAAAAATAAAGGAGAATCTAAATATACTTATTTATATTATATTATAATACATAGACTACATAACATATGTGTTTATGTGTGTGTTGGTTTTATGTGTTTAAATCCCCCAAATGTGGATTTTTTTTATAATTTTCAATCCCTTCCCTATTGGAGCATTTTCTAAACATCTGAAATGTAATAATGTTTATTTTATATAAATTGTATACTTTAAACGCGCTAATCTAGTAATTTTATTTATTTACCAGCTTCTGCGCGTGACTTTGTCCACGTGGAATTCGGTATTAGCGTTCCCGCGGGAACTATGCGTTTTTCCGGGATCAAAAGTAGCCTATATGTAGACCACTGTTATAAACTACCTCCATACCAAATTTTATTGTAATCCGACCAGTAGTTTTCGAGTTCAATCCAGACATACACACATACAATTTTTGTTCAGTATTGTTTATATAGTCCCCTCGACTTGATCATCATCATCATCATCATTTCAGCCGAAAGACGTCCACTGCTGGACATAGGCCTCCCCCAAGGCTCGCCACTCAGACCGGTCCTGTGCTACTTGCTTCCACCGGTTTCCCGCGACCTTCACGAGGTCGTCGCTCCATCTTGTTGGAGGCCTACCGACAGCTCGTCTCCCGGTTCGCGGGCGCCACTCGAGAACTTTCCGGCCCCATCGGCCATCAGTCCTGCGAGCAATGTGCACCGCCCACTGCCACTTAAGGCTCGCAATTCTTCGGGCTATGTCGGTGACCCTAGTTCTACTGCGGATATCCTCATCTCGACTTGATAGTTTCTTTTAATTTTCAAGTTGCAGACGCGACTTCGATAATTAATATTATCACAATAAAACGAACTCATCCAAAACATATTTCAGCTAAACGCAAAGGGTAGTACCGCCTATTGTTGTCAGTTCGCATGGGCCGCTTATTTTTATTTACCCTGTACCCTATTAGGTTATAAATAAATTAACGACCCAATGTTACGAAATGTCTAGCCAGTCGTAAAGTTCACTCGAGTATATGAAATAGAGGAATTTTCAGTCGAGCGTTTCTAACTTTCCTAAGTATAAAAGGCTATTTTTATCACCAGTCGTAATTAGAACTGTTACGTGCAAGTCGAGCGTAAAACCTGCGTTATTTACTTGTTAGTTTGGTAGTTATTTATACTGGTAACAATTGAAAAAGTTGAAAACTTAAACAACGACTGCTATTAAAATCCGCCATGTTTGTTGTTTCCAGGCCAAAGAGTATAGCCTTTTAGCTTCCCCGGGACCTAAACTATCTCTTTACCAATTTTTATCTAAACCAATCTAGCGGAAAAAAATAGTTTCTTTTTTTTCTTTATTAAAAGGTCTACAAACTGGATGATACAACTGGAAAACATATATGACTTAATACTACTAATACTTATCGTGTACATCCTAAACTAGTAGACACAACATGCATTCACATAGTAGGATGTAACAAAAATTACCTATATGCATTTCCAAAGCTATTTCAACGGCGCGAACAAACAATAATTAGACAGCTGAGCGGCCATCTTGCTGTCAGCCTTCCCGCCAATTCTGCGCGTCATAGGGAGCCACAAATAACGCAGTGAATTCAGTGTTGCCAGTTATGAAAATATGTCTTTTTTTAATTCATAAATAAAACGAAACATATTTAAGTATAAGTGCAACAGATATTCGTCTATTAACGTGTGTTTTGAGACTTTCGAATTTAAGACAAATATAAATCTTAGATTAATTCTTACTTTAGTTTGAAGATCTTATAGGTTACTAAATAGTCTTTATTTTGTTGGAAGTTATTATAATATTAAAGTGGTTTCATCAGTAATGGATTTAGTATATATTATATGCCTACGATTTAATGGCGAAGACGAGATAGTCTCCGATAGATCAGTTAATCTCCGAGGAATCAGGGCTTATGAGATCAAATGATGTGTTAGTGCGATTCTGGATTAACTTCTTGCAATAATATTAATCCATTTAGTAGGATGGACTCTTTTGGTTACGTCTATTTAATACCCTGCGTATTTCAACGGGAAAAGGAAGGTTTTATACGTATTATATTTTTCAATGAATTTGTAGTTATTCTGTCGCCGTTAATTAGGAGACAAATTGAGAGTAGTTTCTTCGAAACACTGCTTCAAGCTGGACTACTAAGATGCTTAAAAGGTGTCACTTAAGGGAATGGGTTGAAATTATCAAAGTAACCTTTGGTGAATTAAAACCCATAAAATCACAGTTTTAGAAAAGTGAGTCAGAATACCGTAACCATGCCAACTGGTTACAGAGAAAGTACAAATTGATAACCTACTACTACTACTACTACTACAGCCTGTTTACGGCCCACTGCTGGGCACAGGCCTCCTCTCATCACGAGAGAGTTGGGCTATAGTCCCCACGCGGGCCCAGTGGGGTTTGGGGACACATCCTTGAATTACTTCGCAGATGCGTGCAGGTTTCTTCACGATGTTTTCCGTCACCGAAAAGCTCAGTGGTAAATTCAAATTGAATTTCGCACATAAATAATTTCAGAGGTGCGAGCCGGATTTGAACCCGCGACCCTCTGCATGAGAGGCGGTAGGTCAAACCACTAGGCCACCACGGCTGATAACCTAAATTGAAGCATTGTTTGAGAATCAATAAACGTCTGAAAAGTCATGTTAGTATAGGTATGGTTTCCGCGGGCTAGTTTTCCGCAACTCGTCGTCTATGCTATTTTGCGAGGTTTTGGGCTGGCGGGGCTACTCCTGCCAGCCCAGCTCCTGAAGGAAGCCTAGCAGACCCTTGATGTTGCCGACGACTTCCTGGAGCAACCTCGGGCTCCCGATGTGTGTTGCCCGGTACGTTGCCGCTCCAGAACACTCCAAAAGGACGTGAGTGGCTGATTCCTCTGCCTCCATGCAAGCTCTGCTTAGGGACTGTCTGTAATATCCAAACTGTACAGATGTTTGTTTAATAGGACATGACCAGTTATTGCTCCTTGTAATTAGGCGCTGCTGCCATATCCTTAGCTTACAAAGCTTACGTGACAATCCGGAGTTGATCGTCGGGAGGGCCTGTCATGTTAGTATTCTATTAGCAGCTAAAATTCTAATTTTATTCGAATAAAGTGACCCAGCTGTTTTTTGAGTCTATACAAAAGCGCTATGACACTTGCGGGGAGCGACGACAGACGATTTAAACGCGCATTATTAATTATTATTCTGGAAAATTGCAAACCAAACTGCTTTAACTTCACGACTCCTACTAGAACTAATAAGCCTTGATCCTACTAAATTAAGGTCGACAATGCTGTATGCTTAGATATAGCCTTAGGACAAAAGAGGTATGTACTGTAGATTTGCGGTATCCAATGCTGTCATGTGGCAAATTTTAGCTCATCAACAGAAAACAGAATTTCAACCGTGAAAGCTATGGTAGAAGGTTAATTTTGGGGTGAAAGGTCGAGTTGGTTTGTTGATGCATTGTTTACCACATTAATAGGTTGAAATGGACAATTTAGTGAATATTTTTAGCTTACTGATTTCAGACGAGGATAGGTTTAGATTATTATGTGTTTTACAAAACATGGTAAAAAGAATGGAGTTTAAAATCAAACGACACTATATACCGTGTCTATTAAACTAACGAGTAGAAAGTTACACACGTACAGGCGAGTTCATTAAATATGTGTACACTTTTGGACCTTATTACAGCGTGGTAAGGTGCAAAAGTGTGTATATATTGGCGAACTCGACTGTACCTAAGTAAAAAAAATATGCCTCTGGCGTTACAAGTCCGAAGTCAACTGCGACCTCTTACCATCAGGAGGACCGTGTGCTTCTCTGAAATTCTTAGGCTGGTTTGGTAGGGTAATCTCGGGGTAGCATCCCTCTAACCCTCTGGTTAACTCTTTAAGTGGATACAAATATAAACTTTAACTTTCTTCTGCCCATGACTTCGCCCGCGCATGCGTTTTTTTTCCGGGATAAGAAGTACCCCAATGTCCTTTCCCGGTATTTTAACTATCTCCATACCAATTGCCATCTAAATAGATCCAGCGGTTAAGACGAACAGGAAAACGTACAAAAAAGGTTAAAATAGACAGACAAGAGTTACTTTCGCATTTACAATATTAGTAGCGGCTTGATGCGAGTGAGCCCTTTTAATACAAGAAAGGGCTGCGTGAAAACCTAATTTCCAAATCTCTCAAAAACCACTTAACATCCATCAACCGGCCATTAGCTGAAACTCTGAAATTTTTAATTAACCCAACCCACGTCACCACAAACAAACTTGCTGTCGGCTTATTAAATAATGCCGTCGACTTTGACAGATATTGCGGCGGCATGACAGCTCGAATTATCGGCTGACGCGGATCGGGGGGACGACTTTCCGGGCGGGCGGTCGTATCGGGGCAATATTTTTTAACGCTTGTGCGACTTCACTCATCATCATCATCATCATGACAACCGAAAGACATCCACTGCTGGACATAAGGCATCCCCCAAGGCCCGCAACTTCAGACCGGTTTTGTACCACACGCATCCACTGCTCGCACACCAGGTCGTCGCTCTATCTTGTTGGAGGCCTACGAAAAGCTCGTCTCCCGGTTCGCGGACGCCACTCGAGAACATTCTGACCATATCGGCCCTCAGTCCTGCGAGCAATGTGCCTCGCCCACTGCCACTTGAGGTTCGCAATTCTTCGGGCTATGTCGGTGACCCCAGTTCTACTGCAGATATCCTCATTTCTAAATCCACGACGCAAATAAACGCCGAACATAGCGTGGTATAGGTAACTTTTTTTAAATCAGGCATTTGACCACGATTTCATTTTCATTGTTCCCATAGTCGTAAAGACGCGATACTTTTTTATGTTTCTTTTATATAATGACAGATTATACTGTATTTTATCATCTATATATCGGCTACTTTTAAAATATCACGAGTCGAGTGAAATAAACACACGGTCATTACGAAAATCCAAGATGGCCGCCCTCATAAGAAATTTTCAATTACCAACGGAATATATTCCTGACCGTCGACTTCAGTTAATTAAATCCGTAATTAAAAAGATAATGGAGTGTGTTCACGGGATACTGCGGATTTTGTTCGCAGGTATAATGTGATTTGTTTACTTTTTGTTTATTTTTGAGATAATACGTCTTTGTTAGATTAAATTTAAATGTACTTAATCTGTAAAGACCTTATGACTACACAAACTTCTGCCCGCGATTCGTCCGCGTGGAATTCGGTAATAGCCATCCCGCGGGAATTATGCGTTTTTTCGGGATAAAAAGTAACTTATATGTTCACCAGTGTTATAGGGTAGTCACCCTCATAACAAATATTGTTGCAATCGGACCAGTATTTTTCATACAGACATTTTTTTGATAAATCATTTTTTTGTGTTCATTATCGTTTATACATAATATTCTCCTGTGAGTCCCCTCGACTTGATAGTTTCTTTTAATTTTCAAGTTACAGACGCGACTTCTTCTATATAGTTATTATTAGTACCTATAGATTATTTAGTCACAAAAGTACTAATTGTTTTAACTTTACATAACCTATTTTTTTAATGTAAGTACTTTACATTTGTATTGAAATGATATATTATCTTGCTTTCTATGTTAATGCATTTTTTTTAAATTCGATTCTCAACATTAAACGAATAATTTGTGTGAAGTAACCTTGCTGATTTCTGTTGTTTAATATTGTTTGATTACGAGTACCTACATCACAAATAAATGAGTTGATATTTGATTTGAATATTTTTTTAGTCATTTTATTACAAATTTTACAAATAAAAAATTGGAACTGTCACATTTTTGTCATTTCAATCTTAAAATTAATGTCAAGACAACAATACATGATAATACAATTTTAATTTGATACTGTTAGAGCCTCTAAATACTAATTTTGCAGGTATCTAATAAGATAGCTGTTTAAAATTACCGATAAATGTTAAATACAAATTGAAACCAAATTGACGGGATAATTCGATAGACTAATTACGCTTCAAATTCGCTTAATTAAGGCGTTCGTTAATCAGACTAAAAGTTAATTTGACTATTCAGGTCTCATTAACGAAAGCCATGGGGAAATTGATTTGGTAGTGCTTCACTTGTTTTTTTTTTGTTTTGCCCATGGTCTAAGAAAAGAAGGTCTGCCGATCCGGGTGACGTATCACCCTTACGTCAAAGTCGAGTTGCCACTTTTTTGCAATAAAACAAAAATGAAGGAAATATTTGCTGCCGTTATAATGCAAAATAAATTATTTGCGCATTAAAATTGTCATTTACTTGTTCAAGCACACAAAATGGGACAAGTTAAAAACAAATGAACGTAACAATTTAATGAAACACTCACAGGATACATGGGGGTCGGGGATTATTATAATAGACCACTTGCAACACACAGCAGTGCGAATGACGTTTGGGTGGCACCCACACTACTACAGAATACCTGGCGAAGTATATTATTGTATCATGGTTTTGCTCTTACTCTTATAATTTCGCCATGACTGTCCATCTTCCCCTATGTAACGCGCCGTAACGTTTTTCTGTACCCCCCTCACCCTTCTAGTAAAACGTTACTTAACCACCAAGTGACTAAAAAAAACAATGTTGCGTAACGCGTAGTTCAAAACCCCCCTCCCGCCCCTGTAACGCATCGTACCATTTTACAAGACCCTCCCCCCCCCCCCCCAATTCGTTACGTAATACTTGAACGCTCCCAAAGCTGTAATTTGACATGAATATACAGATTATAGTCACGCCGACAAGGTAGTAAAATTAAAATTATAAAAACTTTTTTTTTTGGGGTAACCTAACTTGCTCTTCACACTATCCAGGCGAGCGTCTCTATGTGGGCTTCATATGAAGAAAATCCTTAGAGTTTTACAGTGCTAACCTTGATTGGTAGAATGCCGTTATTTGGCAACTCTCTAGGGAGGCTGAACCGAATTCGATGAGTGTTCAGTTGAACACGTTTCACGTAATTTATCCGAATCAGGCAATCAGGTAATCAATGTTAAATACTGCTCCTGATTGGTTGAATGGAGTTGAATAGTTGGGAAGAAAACTGTTAGTACATTTTTTAAATAATTGTTAAAGTAATCATTGAGAAGGCAAGAAAGTAAAAAATTGTTTAAAAAAGTTTTCTTTATGGTGCTTCAAGCACACGGCGGACACGGCCTATAAAAGCAAGATTTCGAACACAATCCGAATGAAGTGTCAATGTTTGCGTGCAAGGACGTCTGTGTGCATACGAGGACGTCTGTGCACTTGTAAATGTGTGTATACCACTAAGTGGGCCAATGATCCACTCTCCATCTCCGGATGAAACAAATGCCGATAAGGGCGAGTTGGGCGCGAGTTGCGCGCCGGCTTATCTGTGGTTCAGGACCACAGAATACTTAATAGTACTACATACAGAATGGCCACGGAATCAACCGCCTGAATCTAGCCGGCCAGTTAGAGCCCAAAAGAAGGTCATTATTGAAGGTTATTATTTACAAGGAGCAAGGGACCATGTGCCAAATGTCAGCAAAAATTTGGCACATGGTTCCTTGCATTCACAGAGGATTTCTCGAAATTCCCACGGAAACAGAAATAAACGGGATGTTTAACGGCATTTTAATGTTTACGATAGGTACGAAGTCACGTGCAACAGCTTTTTAAAATGGAATTAATCACTTGGCACTTTTCTCTCCATCAGTACAAGCAATGTGAGGAAAATAATGACGAAAGCTTCGCGCGAGCTTTTAAGCTCGTTAACAGTTCGATATTTTGTTTGTTTGTCGCTCCTCGTTATGAGACGGCAACTAATAAGCTTACTGTATTGGACTTGGGAAAAGTTAACAATTTGAAAGATTCCATGTTTAATTGTTGAAATAGGTTTAATTATTTTCATTAAAAAAAACATGTAATAAGTAATATATGGATGAACAGTGCCTAAAAGAATATGACAAAATATATGGAGCAAACTGACATTAGAAAATACGTTCCAATATGCTAATAACGCCTCTTTATAACGAAGGCCAAACGAGTGCCCGAGCTGTTCGGGCACCCGTTTTGATGGGGCCATTTTTCTCCGGCTGAATGGGTAAGCCCATTGATCTATTATTAGTAAATATTCAGTGACAAAATGATCTTTAAGATCGAAAAGAAATTAACCACGGATACCAGTGAAGTGAACTGTCATTCATCATTTCAGCCGAAAGACGTCCACTGCTGGACATAGGCCTCCCCCAAGGCTCGCGACTCCGACCGGTCCTGTGCCACCTGCTTCAACCGGTTTCCCGCGACTTTCACGAGGTCGTCGCTCCATCTTGTTGGAGGCCTACCGACAGCTCGTCTCCCGGTTCTCGGACGCCACTCGAGAACTTTCAGGCCACATCGGCCATCAGTCCTGCGAGCAATGTGCCCCGCCCACTGCCACTTAAGGTTCGCAATTCTTCGGGCTATGTCGGTGACCCCAGTTCTGCTGCGGATATCCTCATTTCTGATTCTATCACGCAGAGAAACCCCGAGCATAGCCCTTTCCATTGCCCTCTGAGTGACTGTCATTGTTGCGTATTTATTTGCATTGCATTAAGTACATCTGGAGCGAGTAATGTCATCCGAGGCTTCTTTTGTCCTTATCTCTCGTTATGAGGTTAGAAAGACATACAAGTCTTTTAAACAAAAAAATTTGGTCACATTGTTAGTTCCATTTATTAGATGGTCCATAGTCCGTCGACCAAGGAGTCTTCGCCGAAAAGCTCAGTGGTAAATTCAAATTAAATTCCGCACATAAGTAAACTTAGAGGTGCGAGCTGGATTCGAACCCCCGACCCATGCGACGTGGAGGTTAAGGCCTTCACTGCCACTTATTTTTATGAACTTTCGCCAGGTGCCACATCTGTCATAGGCACTGCGGGAAAGTCAGCAAAACGCATATATGCGTCGGTGACAGTGAATGCGTTAAGGCAATAGAGTACCACTCTAGTCTATATGATTCATAAATTAAATAAAAAATGTTACAATTCTGCTTTATGATTTTATTTCGTAAAGAAGATCTCTCTTCTATACGAAAAATACGTAAATCTGATTGTGGCCATACAAATCCACATCTCATACATAATGCAACCACAGTCGACACATGACCCCTAAAATGAATTATATTAATGCATTCAGCATAATGTTCTACTATACAACGTGCAGTGGCCGGCGTAGCACGTCTACGGGGCTACGACCGTAGCATCCGTGCTACGAGCAGCTACGAATTTAAATTAGGTTAGGGTTTAGTTAGAATTTGAGGTCAGGTATATTGTGAACCGGGAAAATTGGTGTTAAAATGTTCGAATTTTGTACTTAGTGTTAGTTTCAGACCTAGTTTTGAGATGTTATTGAGATTATTATAGAAAAACTAATTATTTTCAAATACCTTTATTTCATTTCTGAACCTGCTCTGCAGTTTTTGTACAGGAAGCTGTCATCAGGTGAATTTAGTGAATGATTTTTTCATAGATCATGTGATTATTCTTTTTCAACATAGTTTTAGTAATTAACAAAAAAAAAACATTGCACTAGACTATCAAAGTATTAATTAATTTCACATCTAGCGTGCTTATACTTATGTATAAACTAGCTTTTCCCCGCAACTTCGTATGCGCAGAAATATTAAAAAGAAAAATCCCGATTTTTCCCGTTCCCGTGGGAATTTTGCAAAATCCTTTCTTAGCGGATGCCTACGTCATAACATCTACCTGCATGCCAAATTTCAGCCCGATCCGTCCAGTGGTTTGGGCTGTGCGTTGATAGATCACTATATCAGTCAGTCAGTCAGTCAGTCACCTTTGAGTTTTATATATTTAGACAGGCTAGATCGTTTTATTGAATTCGGCATGATAATCTCACGTCATGGAAAATTATGATTTGGCAGAATATGAGATTAGGTAGGGAACAACCAAATTAATCTTATACGTATGAAATAATCCATATTAATATTATAAATGCGAAAGTAACTCTGTCTGTCTGTCTGTCTGTTACCTCTTCACGTTTCAACCGCTGGACCGATTGCGATGAAATTTGGTATGCAAATAGTTAGGGTCCCGGGAAAGGAAATGGGCTACTTTTAATCCCGGAAAAACGCATAGTTCCCGCGGGAGCGCGATAACCGAATTCCACGCGGGCGAAGTCGCGGGCAGAAGCTAGTGATGTAATATTTCTAACCTGTTAAGTATAGACTAGAGTAATCAAAAACATACATGGAATAGATTAAAATATCTATTGTGAATTTGTAATTGTAATTTGGAAAACTTTCTTCGGAGATTGTTACTACTACTACTACAGACTATTTGCGCCCCACTGCTGGGCACAGGCCTCCCCTCACCATGAGAGAGTTTGGGCTATAGTCCCCACGCGGGCCCAGTGCGGATTGGGGACTTCACACACACGTCTTTGAATTACTTCGCAGATGCGTGCAGGTTTCCTCACGATGTTTTCCTTCAAAAGCGCAGTGGTCAATTCAAATTGAATTTCGCACATAAGTAAACTTAGAGGTGCGAGCCGGAATCGAACCCCCGACCCTCTGCATGAGAGGCGGTAGGCCGAACCACTAGGCCACCACGGCTTCGGAGATTGTTAGGCTGTGGGCTAACTACTGCGGGTAGATAAACATTACTGACGCATAAAAGTTCCAGTATGTGACCAATTAGCTGAACAATTATTGAATTTATAATTTTTAATACTCATACTATTGCTGAATAAGTAATACCTTTAATTCTAAAATTGAATCTATTATAAGTAAGGATTCACAATCAGCCGGAGAAAAATGGCCCCGTCAAAACGAACAGCTCGGGCACCCGTTTGGCCTTCGTTATAAAGAGCATATTGGAACGTATTTTCTAATGTCAGTTTGCTCCATATATTTTGATAAAGATAAAGATAATTTATTGTTCAACGTAAGTATATATGCTGATATTATACAAAAAATAGTTCATCCTTCATGCTGTACCGTCAAGGGCATTAATATGTATACACCTTTGGACCTTAACACAACGGAACAGGATGCAAAAGTGTACACATATTAATGCCCTTGACTGTACCTTGCGGCATTTGACATATTCTGTTAGGCACTGTTCGTCCATATGTTATTCCCTATTATAGGTCAATATCTAATAGCCTATTTCTTTTGTCCACAGTTAAACCAAAGACGGTAGAGCTTAAAATTGACGACGCCACAGTGGAAAACGGAGTCACAGTAGGTCCACTCAAAGAACGAGACCTTCGAACTGTCACCTGCTTGGTGAAGGAAGGCAAACCCCAGCCTTCTGTCACCTGGTACTTCAACGGACAGGAGAGAACCGACGGTAAGTGAACTTTATTATCAAAGAAACATTGGTCAAATTCGAATGAAGATCAAGTAAACTATGAAGCTCAAGTATTGATTACTGGCGATTTGAAATTCCTTGAACTTTCACTTTGAGTTTTATTTTAAAAGCGAAAGAGTTTTAAGTAGATTGGACATTTTTAGCAACAGCTGTTCATCGATTGGACGTTGCGAGACTTAGTGCAATGATCATCATCATCATCATCATTTCAGCCGAAAGACGTCCACTGCTGGACATAGGCCTCCCCCAAGGCTCGCCACTCAGACCGGTCCTGTGCTACTTGCTTCCACCGGTTTCCCGCAACCTTCACGAGGTCGTCGCTCCATCTTGTTGGAGGCCTACCGACAGCTCGTCTCCCGGTTCGCGGGCGCCACTCGAGAACTTTCCGGCCCCATCGGCCATCAGTCCTGCGAGCAATGTGCCCCGCCCACTGCCACTTAAGGCTCGCAATTCTTCGGGCTATGTCGGTGACCCTAGTTCTACTGCGGATATCCTCATTTCTGATTCTATCACGCAGAGAAACCCCGAGCATAGCCCTCTCCATTGCCCTCTGAGTGACTTTGAGCCTTCTTATGAGGCCCATCGTAAGCGCCCACGTCTCGGAACCATAAGTCATCACTGGCAACACACACTGGTCGAAGACTTTCGACTTGAGACACTGCGGTAATTTGGACGAAAAGACACTGCGAAGCTTCCCGAACGCTGCCCAGCCGAGTCGGATTCGACGATTGACCTCTTTCTCGAAGTTGGACCTACCTAACTGGACTGTTTGTCCCAGGTATACATAATGGTCAACAACTTCGAGCGCAGAGCCTCCGATTATTACGGGAGTTGGCACAACATGGACATTAGACATAATTTTCGTCTTGTCCATGTTCATTTTAAGACCAACTCGATCGGAAACTCTGCTGAGGTCAGCGAGCATAATACTGAGGTCCTCCATGGTCTCAGCCATGACTACAATATCGTCAATATGTCAATAGTGCAATGATATTGGAACTTATTAGTAAGGGATAAGATTTAAATAAGATGGTAGTCTAGGTGGAATTAATAATCTAATTTTTTAACTAAAGTAAACGCAAAACTGTGACGAGTATAAACTTAAACTGGGTAAATTACGTAAAATGAGGATAATTTATCTGGAATAAATAACCGAAGTTTAAGTTCAAGTAAGAGTAGGATGGTTATCGAGTATGATATTTCACTTAAAAAATCAACAGAAATAATGGCACACTGAACATTTCATGCGTATTAGGTACGCTGTCAATAGACGCTGTTTATTTCAAAATTTCCTCAATAAAGTTCTCATCTACCGTTGTCTATGGATAACTTTGATATACCTAACTTTTTTGATATCAAATACTATTTGATATCGAATTGGAGGTTTTTTAAGTTTAGATCGATTACCATGTATTTTTATACCAATGGTATAGGCAAACGAGCTCACAGCCCATCTGATGGTAATCGATCACTGCGGCCCATGGACACCGAAATCCTATGATCCCCCATGAAGAAACCATAAGATCTCGAATGCGTTGCCTACCCTGAGTCCTAAGATGGAATGCCTCTGTGCCAGAAATTTCACCGGCTGCCTTAACCCCCTACTGGAACACGACAGTGCGAGCACTGCTATTTGGCGGCAGATAGAATCAGTTTTGATTTGAAATTTAGCTATTCTTTCAGTAACTTTGAGCTTTTGTGGCACTCCATATCGGATTGTCGTCTTTCTCTGAATTTGATCTTTCACCCACAGTTAAACAGTGGATATTATCATTATTGCAAATCCTATAGCAAGATATAGCCCATTCATATAACGTAGCCTTGTAATACATTGAACGCGTGTCTGATATATATTCTAGTACGTGCTCCGCATACAAAGGCTTGTATGTTTCAACATTACATATATCTCAACTGTTAGTAAGGGAATCAATTCGGATTCTTAATAGAGATAAGATTGCCTATATAGACCTTATATTTTATGCTGTAATTAATACATTTAAATTTCTTTCGTCTCTGACTGTTTGACTGAGCGAATGACAGACAACGCACAGCCGAATTTACCGGGTCATAGAAACCTGAATTTTGGCATGTACTTAGTTGTAGGTTCATTGGGGAGTATAAGGGAGCATTAAGAGAGGATATCCCGAAATTCCCAAGGGAACTCAAAAATAGGGAAATACGTAGTACGCTTATTATACTGACATTACTATTTTCCTTCCCTTTTTGAGCCGTGGTGGCCTAGTGGTTTGACCACCGCCTCTCATGCAGAGGGTCGTGGGTTAAAATCCGGCTCGCACCTCTAAAAATTATTTATGTGCGAAATTCAATTTGAATTTACCACTGAGCTTTTCGGTGAAGGAAAACATCGTGAGGAAACCTGCACGCATCTGCGAAGTAATTCAAGGATGTGTGTGAAGTCCCCAATCCGAACTGGGCCCGCGTGGGGACTAATAGCCCAACCCTCTCGTGATGAGAGGAGGCCTGTGCCCAGCAGTGGGCCGCAAATAGGCTGTGGTAGTAGTAGTAGTAGTCATTGTAAGTTTACCTTACTTCTTCTATGTTCTAAAATCACGGGCAGTAGCTATTTGATAATAATTCAAAGGGATTTTTGCTTATTTCTATACTTGGTAATATGCAGCACTGACCAATACCGCAATACCGAAACAATGAAGCAGCACAAAGGGGGTAATCTACCTAATACCGGGTAGCGAATTAGGTAGTGGGCCGAAACAATCTGTATGTATCGGGGACGCGACGAACTTTGGGTACATTATGAATTGGATATACTTACAGTGGAGTTTGTTAATTTATACACTCTTGCACCTTTCTCTGTTGTAATAAAGTACAAAAGTTACTGGAATACCAAGTTAGCGAATGCTGGATGAGATAATAATATTGTAATTGTTTGGGAAATTTTATGTACACAGTTTGCAATTATCTTATCCACTGTGAGTAGATTAAGTCGTCTCTTAATGTGTTGGAATAAAATTGCCACCATAGTCTTTGTTCTTGTAATAGGATATTTCCAGTTCACGTATGTCACGTATGTATAGCCGTGGTGGCCTTATAGCCGTGGTGGCCTAGTGGTTCGACCTACCGCCTCTCATGCAGAGGGTCGGGGGTTCGATTCCGGCTCGCACCTCTAAGTTTACTTATGTGCGAAATTCATTGGATTCACCACTGAGCTTTTCGGTGAAGGAAAATATCGTGAGGAAACCTTCACGCATCTGCGAAGTAATTCAAAGATGTGTGTGAAGTTCCCAATCCGCACTGGGCCCGCGTGGGGACTATAGCCCAAACCCTCTCGTGACGAGAGGAGGCCTGTGCCCAGCAGTGGGACGCAAATAGTAGTAGTAGTATGTTACGGGCTATGCTCGAAATAACCAGTTTTTTTATTTTGCTACTCTTACATTATTAGAGCTATACATTGTGCTACTAATAACTCGATCTTGTCCACACTATGTCACAACAAAAGTAATATGATTTTTATGTATGAAAAGTCACCATTTTCAACCGACGAAAAAAAGGAGGAGGTTCTCAATTTGACGCGTATATATATTTTTTTTTATTGTACTACACTAGCTTTGTCAAACTTGCCCACAGTGTAAGTAGGCCTAAAGATAGATATTTCAAGTACATTTTTGTTATGAGTTATACTAAAAGTGGTTTGATAATAATACAGTGCACCTGTATACGGAATACGACTATAACTACATTTGAAATTAAAGTGGTCGCTTAGTTTGAAATAGGGTGTCATTTTAAAAAGTTCACCTGAGAAGAAATGAGGTCAAGTTCTGTAAAAATTATTGAGCGCATCAATTGAGTCTAAACAATAGTGAAATTCTTGAAAAAAAAGATGCGGCTTCATGAGCTTATATTACGTTATGAGCACATTGAGATCATAACCACATCGCGACGCGTTAAACCTGACAGTATCACCTTTAGGCTTTTTATCAAGCGTTTCGCTGAATTTTTCTTTCGAAATTTTTACTGCCCAGCCTTGTAAGGACTGGCACAATTGGTTATATCCTACGAGAAGGCGGGGCCGCTTCGATCCAGGGTGATATATCACCTGCACGCCGCCGGCATACCAAGTGCCTGGCGGAAACCTTTAAATATTATACGGGGACTGGGTTACCTGGATTTTATCGTGGAATAGGTACCGATGTAGGTTATGCCGTTGAAGTGGCAGCTTAGTGGTATGACGTACCGTCGCGGAAACAAATCCGGCTTGCACTTTGGTTAAAATTCCACATATGAAATCGC
This sequence comes from Aethes cnicana, assembly GCA_963971205.1. NCBI lineage: Eukaryota > Metazoa > Arthropoda > Insecta > Lepidoptera > Tortricidae > Aethes > Aethes cnicana. The sequence continues at coordinate 631,002 of OZ020295.1, forward strand.
ATATTTTTCGTGAAAAAAACTGTTTAGTTTAAGTAAAAAGTATCGTCAACTATGCGTTTACCTTCAGGTAGCAATCTAGCGTACAAAAAGTATGTTTGTTTGTAACAATTTACGCCTCATATGTAGAACCAATTATAAACAGTATAGTAATGTAGGACGCAATAAAAGTTAGCTGAACATTAATTATCTAAACAGGTATAAATAAAACTCAAAAAATCTATGTATCAACGCAAAACTCAAAGTACTGGACGGATCATCGTGAAATTTTGCACACTTAGGGTGAGTTGATTCATGCATAGTTGACGGACTCCTGGTCGTTAAATATGCCCGCCGAGCTGTCATTCCATACAGAAACGTCATTTTAACGGACGGTTTGAATCAACTCACCCTAATTAATTATAAATGACGTAGACATATGTACACTAATAAAGCATTTTTGGACATCACAGCCTCATGTGGGTAAAATTGGGGTTCAAAATGTGTATCCTGTAATCGAATGCACTCTGTAAATGTTAGAATTTACCATGTTGTTGGTAAATTCTTTTTCTGACGTGTAAAAGTGCCCCTATGTGGCCAATTTGCTGAATAAATGATTGAATTCGACATGAGCGCAATGAAGTTTTTGACTTTGAATTCCATTCTGACGAAATCGCGGAGAGAAGCCAGTGTTCAATAAGCATACTAAGTGTCTCAAACAAAATGTCCTCACTTCAACGAAAAGGTCAGAGAAACTTTATTTTCACTGCGCCATATAAATTATTCCAAAGTGACCTCTCTTGGGCACCATAAATGTATTATCAGATATCAATGTAATCTCAACCCTGTCTCTAGAGAGTAAGTGTGCAGTTTGCACTGTCAACGAGGTCAGCAATCGAACCAAAGCTCTAGAGTAGCATCGTAAAGGGGTGAATATCAGATTTCATGATTTGCACTTGTCCACCCATGTTAACTTCATGAAAATTAAACTATAAGAGTCAGGCTTTTTTTTGGGTAAAGATCTTACTGGGAAGCAACATTGCCATCAAAAAAAGCAATGAATAATAATTCAGAAGTTATAAAAAAAAATTTTTGAACTTTAAAAATCTAAGCTCTTTGGCGCGTCCACCACTGTGTTATTTTTTTTAAACAATTATAATTTTATTTTTTATTCCGAATTTGACGTCTCCAATAGTGTTTCCTGTATTTAGAAATGTTTAATTATACAAAACTTAACTAGAATATTTTTTGTAATTGTCTGGTCAAAAGTTATTGTAAAATCAATTTTGTCCTACCCAAAAACACCTCATTTCTTTGGCGTACTTGAACAGTCTCGCATTTTGTTATCATTTTACCTAGACTAGCCCCACCTCGCGTCCCCGCTTCCTTTAATTGCCATCTAACATCCGACTGGTGCAAACCTGAGCATAGTTTGACGTGTTTCGGAAAAATATTTTATACATCGCCGTTTGCGGATTTTTTTCCGCTAAGCGCCTAATTTCTTCGGTGACTGAATTTAAGGTCAAATTCTACTTGCATTTTTTTATACTTTTTTAGTGAATGTATGCTGCGATTATCTACATATATAGTTTTAATTTGAAATTATACTTTAAATACTTACGGATGTAAAAAAATATTTATACCCTAATCTCATTTCTTTGGCGCTAATTTCTTTGGATTTCTTTGGCATTTAGTGCCAAAGAAATTAGATTTAGCCATAGAAATTAGAAGTTTAGTGTCAATTTTCCTAAATATATATCACAAATATCGCTTTTATTAGATTTCATTGTTTTTGTATATTGTTTTATTCATTATCATTCCTAAATCTATCAATAATACTAAAAAATGATAATTCTTACGCTAAACAACCATCAATAAAACGACTTTCTCTCTGTTCATTATAAATAAATGTTATTTTCGGAGATTTATATAAAATATAGCAAATTTTGCAATTTATTGTGTTTATATACGTAATATAAAAAAATGCAAAAAAATGTTTCAACATTTTAAATAAGTAACACTTTGTCGTACAGAATAACATAAAAATGGATAACTATATTGTACAAAGTCGAACCGATTCAATATCTAAATGGTGCGAAAGAAGAAGAAATCGGCAATTAAAATTAATCAAAAACTAAACAATGAAAGTTCCTGTTACTAGGTAAAGAAACCAAAAATGGAAATGACTAAAAAAAGGCAAACAAAAGATGAAAAGTTGTAAATGAGCAAAGAAACGTTTAGAAGATATTAAAAACAATCCTTTTGGTTCATCAAAAATCATGAACAATTCAAACAAGAGATAGTTAACATGAAAGATGAACTGAAAAAATGTTTTTATGGGTACCCATAACTTTTTAAAGGAATTTAGATTTAAGAAAGTCTTAGGTCGATCTGTAGCACAAATGATGTGCAAATAAGAATAAGCTAATGTACATATTTACTCGCTTTTTTGGTTTAAATGATAACCAAAAATATCGAAAGTTTTCTTGATACTGTTATTTCATTGCTAACACATGGTTGTAAAAAAAATGTTTTTTTTTTTACCGCTTATTACATTTGTAAAATGTGCTACAAATATTTTATGTTTAAAATACATAATATTGTTCAGAGTTTATACCTATGATGGAAAAGATATTTTAATAACACTGTTAAATCTGTGATATTATAAAAAGAACTGAGATTACGTAGATTTTGTGAAACAGATTTTTTAATACAGGTAAAAATATGATCTCAAATTTAGAGACTTTGACAAAAATCGACGCTTGCGATTTAAATTTTTAATTTTCTGGTTATCTTTTATACTCTATCTATTTTTTTTGGCGCATTTCTCTAATAAATTTGACAAAATTTTGTTCATTTTCTAATTTTATTGGCATATTTTCTAATTTCTTCGGACCTAACCTAATTTCTTTGGCAATCAAATTTTCAAACTGCTAAAACTTAAAAAGTATTGGAGCTATTTTAGGCACAATAAGATATATTTTATTGAATTTAAGTCTTTTACAGGGTATGTTGTCCGAAATACTCGAAATATTGAAAAAAAAATGCGCCATAGAAATGAGAAATTTTCAAACGAAATCTGATATTCACCCAAAGCTTAAAATTAATCTAAATATATAAAACTCAAAGGTGATTGATTGACTGACTGACATAGTGATCTATCAACGTACAGCTCAAACCACTGGACGGATCGGGCTGAAATTTGGCATGCAGGTAGATGTTATGACGTAGGCATCCGCTATGAAAGGATTTTGCAAAATTCCCACGGGAACGGGAAATATCGGGATTTTACTTTTTAATATTTCTGCGCATACGAAGTTGCGGGGAAAAGCTAGTTGTACATAATAAGGTCCTACGCAAAAATCAACTATCCCGTCTTGAGTTTTTTTTTTTGTATTTTTTTATGTATATAGTGTTCACCTGATGGTAAGCTCTCATTGCGGCCCATGGCCACCGAAATCTTATGATTTCTTATTAAGAAACCATAAGGTCTTGAATGCGTATTGCCTACCCTGAGGGCCTAAGATGAAATGCCTCTGTGCCAGTAATTTCACCGGCTGCCTTAACCCCCTACCGGATCATAACAGTGTGAGTACTGCTATTTGGCCAACCAGGGCGGCCCCAGGCCAAAATTTAAAAAAAAAATTGATTTGTAAAAAATTTTAGAACTAATAACTTTGGAAAATACCGTACTTCTGTGATTGAAGCTAATTAAAATAAAGCTAATTTTCAAAATGATATATCTGACAATTTCACACCGCCCAAAATGGCCGATAATGGCTATCTTGGTTGACACCAATGCCATTAGCACCCCTAGAGGATTTGTTACTCGCGGATTTTTTTTCACCCCGCGGCGGCATTTTTGAAAGAGTCAAAGACGTCGACCTACTGTACTTATTTCTAGACTGTATTATAACTATCGTTGGATTTTGAGCTCTGGTGGGTTTGTGTTACTGTCGTTTGTCGTTTGGGTAAAGGATAAGATTTTGCTAATGTATTCTTCTGGCGTTTGGTGGATATCTAGAATTGCACCTTATGAATATCTAAAGTGGTCCGGCCGGAAATCTGTCCGTCTGTGGAATAGATAACATCTGTTTTATATTAAGTAATACTAAAATTTGAGGCGAAGCTATGTTGCTTGTGGGAATTCGTAGAATTATTGGTTGCGTCAGTACAAGAACAAAGTAGGTCTCATTTTGTTGCTTAGCAAATGATTTAAAATCACTGGGCCTGTGGAACAGAATATTTAATAGTACTACATACAGAATGGCCACGGAATAACCCGCCTTAACCTAGCCCGCGCGCAACTCGCGTCCAACTCCTTTTACCGTCATTTGTTTCATACAGGGATGGAGAGTGGATCACTGGCCCGCGTAGTGGTACACACACATTTACAAGTGTACAGACATCCTCGCTCGCACACAGACGTCCTCACACGCAAACGTTGACACTTCATTCGAATTGTGTTCGAAATCGTGCTTTTCTAGGCCGTGTCCGCCGTGTGCCTTTGGTATGGATTTTTATAAAAAGCATTACTATGAATTGTCGTGAATGAGGGCCACCGTATTCCTCCTCACCAGTTGGTACAACTGCGTGTTTTGATCTTAAATGTCAAAAATTGTCAGAGGATTCACAATCAGCCGAAGAAAAATGGCCCTTCAAAACGGGTGCCCGAACAAAATGGGCACCCGTTTGGCGCTTAGTAAATTTGACACTTAAGTCTTATAGTGTTAGGTTTAATTTTGTATATAATATTTATCTTGCTCCATCTTGTTGGAGGCCTACCGACAGCTCGTCTGCCGGTTCGCGGGCGCCACTCGAGAACTTTCCGGCCCCATCGGCCATCAGTCCTGCAGCAATGTGCCCCGCCCACTGCCACTTAAGGCTCGCAATTCTTCGGGCTATGTCGGTGACCCCAGTTCTACTGCGGATATCCTCATTTCTGATTCTATCACGCAGAGAAACCCCGAGCATAGCCCTCTAGATTGCCCTCTGAGTGAAAACTCCGTGAAGGTCGCGGGAAACCGGTGGAAGCAAGTAGCACAGGACTGGTCTGAGTGGCGAGCCTTGGGGGAGGCCTATGTCCAGCAGTGGACGTCTTTTGGCTGAAATGATGATGATGATGATGATGATGATGATGATGATGATTTATCTTGACACATATTATAATGAGGCGTTGTTAGCATATTGGAACGTATTTTCTAATTTATTTTTTATTTAAGAAAAAATACATATTTTTACACTTTAAATGTTTCGCCAAACTGCAATGCAGTTTGTTGGCGAAGACAGCACTCTTTATATTCTAATTTAAATTTAGGTACTTGTTGCTATGATATACATTGTTCTATCTACTCTTACTTATTTACATTAGTTACTAAAAAAATTGCACTTTCGAGGTTCTTTTAAACGTGACAGTTATTGGAACACCAAGCGTTGGGATGCCTACCACTAATTCAATAATAATAATAATAATGTCAGTTTGCTCCATATATTTCCACATATTCTGTTAGGCACTGTTCGTCCATATGTTATTATAGGTCAAGGGTCATTACAGACAATAATGAACATTTCACAAAATGTAGATAGGCAAAAATGATCCTAATAATGGGTCCCGACATCGTTACGTTACGTTCTTATCAGTTATTTAATAGTTTTTGTACCTTTTTTTTCCTCAGTTGGTTTTTTTTTATTAATTATGCCGTAAAACGCATACTTAGTTCCCGCGGGAACGCTGTAACCGAATTCCACGCGGACGAGGTCGCTGGCAGATACTAGTATTGTATAAAGGACTAACAGGCTGGAAATGGGGACTATCGTTTCTTTGCTCACCAGTTGGCGCCACTGTTGACTAAGGTCCAAGGGCATAGCTGTCAAAGGCGACTTCGAAGTTCGGCGCCGAAACAAAGTTTTCAATCTTGAATCTCATCTATCATCATATCGAGTAGCTATACCGTAATGTTGTGCAGTTCCGTTTTTGGAAAAAAAAAAAAACAAACCTTTTACATTCATCTCCAAATAATCCCTATTTGCGATAATTTCACGGAGGAGATCACTTTTCAACATGTACTACTACTACTACTACAGCCTATTTGCGTCCCACTGCTGGGCACAGGCCTCCTCTCATCACGAGAGGGTTTGGGCTATAGTCCCCACGCGGGCCCAGTGCGGATTGGGGACTTCACACACATCTTTGAATTACTTCGCAGTTGCGTGCAGGTTTCCTCACGATGTTTTCCTTCACCGAAAAGCTCAGTGGTAAATTCAAATTGAATTTCGCACATAAGTAAACTTAGAGGTGCGAGCCGGAATCGAACCCCCGACCCTCGGCATGAGAGGCGGTAGGTCGAACCACTAGGCCACCACGGCTTCTTTTCACATGTAAATTAAATAAATTTATAATTTATATCAGGAAGCCCGCCAACCAGTGAAAAGTGAATGTTATTGAACCTCACGCGACACTAGCGCCCCTAGTGGCAAATTCACACGCGATAGCCCCCATTCGGATCGTCTGGCCAAACACTGAAAGAGTAACCAACTTCCAATAACGATCAACCATCCCAGTGTTTACTCTGAAACCTGGAATTCCAAACGCCTATCAAAAATCTATTCTCAAAAAAATACAGTTTTCATTCCCGAACACTGTGCAATCGAATATTTTTCGCCGAGTTTACTTTATCGGTGTAAAATAAAATGAAAACACGGAAAACCTTTTCCACAGAGGATGTCTGTTAGTGGTTTCTTTTTTTAATCTATGGAAGTATGTGACTGCATCTTATGAAATAGGAAGTATTTGTAAGTTATTAAAAATTTCGGCTTTGTGTCTTTGAACAAATCAGAAGCACAGATTATTTAATAGTACTACAGTCAGCAGCAGAAGTAGATAAGCTGTCCAGGTGTTCAAGATGACCTACACACGCCCTTAACGTCTTAAGAATAAGGTCGTGTGTAGGTCATTTTGAACACCTGGACAGTTTATCTACTTCTGCTGCTGACTGTACGTACAGAATGGCCACGGAATCACCCGCCTGAACCTAGCCCGCGCGCAACCCGCATCCTACTCGCTTTACCGTCATTTGTTTCATCCGGAGATGGAGAGTGAATCGTTGGCCCGCGTAGTACACACACATTTACAAGTATACAGACGTCCTCGCACGCTCACAGACGTCTGGAACGCAAACATGGACACTTCATTCGAATTGTATTCGAGATAGTGCTTTTATAAATCGTGTCCGCCGCGTGTCAGAAGTTACTTACTTAAGTTATTTACTTTAAGTCAGTAAAGAGTGATAATTACGGATACCATAGATCCAGGGATATACTAGGTTAAATCTGGCAACTTCGCTCGACACGTTATTCAGTATCACTACCTACGACGGCCTCTTAAAGCGCGCGGGCGCTATGAGCATTAATGTTTACTTGGTAAAAAAATAATGAACCGTATTTATAAACAGTATAGTAATGTAGGGCGCAATAAAAGTTAGCTAAACATTAATTATCTAAACAGGTATAAATAAAACTCGAAAAATCTATGTATCATCGCAAAGCTCAAAGTACTGGACGGATCATCGTGAAATTTTGCACTAATGGTGAGTTGATTCATGCATAGTTGACGGACTCCTGGTCGTTAAATATGGCCGCCGAGCTGTCATTCCATACAGAAACGTCACTTTAACGGACGGTTTGAATCAACTCACCCTAATTAATTATAAATGACGTAGATATATGTACACTAATAAAGCATTTTTGGAAATCACAGCCTCATGTGGGTAAAATTGGGGTTCAAAATGTGTATCCTGTAATCGAATGCACTCTGTAAATGTTAGAATTTACCATGTTGTTGGTAAATTCTTTTTCTGACGTGTAAAAGTGCCCCTATGTGGCCAATTTGCTGAATAAACGATTGAATTTGAATTGAATTCGACATGAGCGCAATGAAGTTTTTGACTTTGAATTCCATTCTGACGAAATCGCGGCGAGAAGCCAGTGTTCAATAAGCATACTAAGTGTCTCAAACAAAATGTCCTCACTTCAACGAAAAGGTCAGAGAAACTTTATTTTCACTGCGCCATATAAATTATTCCAAAGTGACCTCTCTTGGGCACCATAAATGTATTATCAGATATCAATGTAATCTCAACCCTGTCTCTAGAGAGTAAGTGTGCAGTTTGCACTGTCAACGAGGTCAGCAATCGAACCAAAGCTCTAGAGTAGCATCGTAAAGCTTAAAATTAATCTAAATATATAAAACTCAAAGGTGACTGACTGACTGACTGACATAGTGATCTATCAACGTACAGCTCAAACCACTGGACGGATCGGGCTGAAATTTGGCATGCAGGTAGATGTTATGACGTAGGCATCCGCTATGAAAGGATTTTGCAAAATCCTCACGGGAACGGGAAATATCGGGATTTTACTTTTTAATATTTCTGCGCATACGAAGTTGCGGGGAATAGCTAGTTGTACATAATAAGGTCCTACGCAAAAGTCAAGTATCCTGTCTTGAGTTCTTTTTGTATTTTTTTATGTATATAGTGTTCACCTGATGGTAAGCGGTCATTGCGGCTCATGGCCACGGAAATCTTATGATTTCTTATTAAGAAACCATAAGGTCTTCAATGCGTTGCCTACCCTGAGGCCTAAGATGGAATGCCTCTGTGCCAGTAATTTCACCGGCTGCCTTAACCCCCTACCGGTTTTCCCCTGGTTTCCCCCCGTGGTTTCTTTTTTTAATCTATGGAAGTATGTGACTGCAACTTATGAAATAGGAAGTATTTGTAAGTTATTAAAAATTTCGGCTTTGTGTCTTTGAACAAATCAGAAGCACAGATTATTTAATAGTACTACAGTCAGCAGCAGAAGTAGATAAGCTGTCCAGGTGTTCAAGATGACCTACACACGCCCTTAACGTCTTAAGAATAAGGTCGTGTGTAGGTCATTTTGAACACCTGGACAGTTTATCTACTTCTGCTGCTGACTGTACGTACAGAATGGCCACGGAATCACCCGCCTGAACCTAGCCCGCGCGCAACCCGCATCCTACTCGCTTTACCGTCATTTGTTTCATCCGGAGATGGAGAGTGAATCGTTGGCCCGCGTAGTACACACACATTTACAAGTATACAGACGTCCTCGCACGCTCACAGACGTCTGGAACGCAAACATGGACACTTCATTCGAATTGTATTCGAGATAGTGCTTTTATAAATCGTGTCCGCCGCGTGTCAGAAGTTACTTACTTAAGTTATTTACTTTAAGTCAGTAAAGAGTGATAATTACGGATACCATAGATCCAGGGATATACTAGGTTAAATCTGGCAACTTCGCTCGACACGTTATTCAGTATCACTACCTACGACGGCCTCTTAAAGCGCGCGGGCGCTATGAGCATTAATGTTTACTTGGTAAAAAAATAATGAACCGTATCCGTTGTATATTTTCGATACAAACTATTTTACCTTCACGCCTCAATCGTCCGAAAATAAATGATCAAAACACAAAACTTTGAGCGTCACCAGCTTAATCATTCATGGTTTCGCAAGCGGGCCAATCATGGAGCTCGGCTCGCGTTCTCAAACTTTTATAACTTACAGTTTTCAATTCCACTCGTGTCCGACCGGTGACGTGATTTCAGAATGGGATTTAATTATGAACACGTAACAGAAACCGAGCGCATGAAACAGTAATGAGAGATGCATGTCACTCTCCGATACGTAAGTATAAATAGAGTGTGTCACAGTTGGATGTTACACTTTAATATTTTAAAGTGTATTTGGCATCGTGTCTACGTTATGAATTTTGTAATGATTGGCAAAAATAGGTCATTCATTAATTTCAGAGCCCTCGCCCACGGCAACTTTTTGTAGCGATGCTGTCGAGCTACTCATATCGCTATCCTTTTTTTACATCAAAGAGTACTAAGAACGACGATGAGCGAGGGCTTTTAAATAGATGATGTATCGCCACTATCTGATGACACACACACATTGACCTATAATAAGTAATAACATATGGACGAACAGTGCCTAACAGAACATGTCAAAATATATGCAGCGAACTGACATTAGAAAATAATGTTCCTACATGCTAATAACGCCTCTTTATAACGAAGGCCAAACGGGTGCCAGAGCTGTTCGGGCACCCGTTTTGACGGGGCCATTTTTCTCCGGCTGATTGTGAATCCTTACTAATAATAGATCAATGCACACACAGCTACATAAACGTCTATCGATCGGTACGAAAAAAGAACAGTAAAATCAAATTCCCGGTGTTATTACATGACACGATGTTGTGTGCGTGATTTCAACTCTTGTTGCGACACTTACTCGTATATGTATATGTATACATTGACCTATAATAAGATATGGACGAACAGTGCCTAACAGAATATGTCGAAATATATGGAGCAAACTGACATTAGAAAATACGTTCCAATATGCTAATAACGCCTCTTTATATGTAATATGTGTCAAGTTAAATATTTTATACAAAAGTAAACCTAACACTATAAGACTTAAGTGCCAAATTTACTGAGCGCCAAACGGGTGCCCGAGTTGTTCGGGCACCCGTTTTGACGGGCCATTTTTCTTCGGCTGATTGAGAATCCTTACTTATAATAGATCAATGTATGTACATATAAGTAAATTGAAGACAATGCAAACGAGTACAGTTTCAGCTTGCCTGTTTAACAATGTTACGGTAAAATGGAAGGAAAAAGACGAGACGGTAGAACCCACTTAACCTACTTTGACCGAATAAAGGAAAGAGCAAATGCCTCGTCTCATTACGAACTCAAAATATGAGCAGAAGACAGACAGACACGGCTATTATCATGCCAAGAAATGTCTCTTCAAAAATAAAGAAACTTATAATCTGAAACCTCTAATCATCGATTCTTTGCCCACATTTATTGAGGATTGAATAAAAGGAGCGCAATCTTTATACTTCCAAATGTGGACACCTAATCGGGTAGGTTGGGGGCGCTGCGGTCGTCACTCCAGTCAAGCCACCTAGGCGGATAGTCTGCAGTAGCGCCTTCAGATGGCGCTGCTGAGGCGAAAACGGTTGTGAGGAGTGAGTGTTTTGTTTTGTTGCTTATCAAATCCGCTGGACACGTTTTCAACTGTTTCGCCATATAAGATTGCGCTCCTTACCAAGACACATTCCACACTCCATACCCATATTATTAAAATCGGACAGAGTTTTTAAAAGTTTGACGCATGGAGGTAATAAGTATATCAGAAGCACATCCGTCAATGAAGGCCACCGCGAATGAAATTGCCGCTATTTTAATTCCCCCTTTGCTACAGTCCATGATACAATAATGAAACACTTCGCCAGTGTGTATCATTATTGTGGGCCTGTGCCCAGCAGTGGGACGAAAATAGGCTGTAGTAGTAGTAGTATTGGTGGCGTTCTGTGTTCTCTGCCTACCCCAACGGTAAACAGGCGTGAGTTTACGATGTAGATACTATCCTAATGTAATCCTAGATTTCCTATGAAACGAGGAGCGACAGCAGAAAAGTAAAATCCGCAACGCGGCGAGTAAACTAATTAATAAAACTGCTGCATCAAAAGTGGCCGACGGACGTGGACATATTTTATCCGCTTTTTGCCGACCGTGCCTGTGTCCATTTCTGAATGTAAACCGTCATTATTTTATACGTAACTAGCTTCTGCCCGCGACTTCTTCCGCGTGGAATTCGGTTATAGCGTTCCCGCGGGAATTGAGTGTTAAACTATACTAAATTATATACCTCTTGAATCACTCTATCTATTTAAAAAAACCGCATCAAAATCCGTTGCGTAGTTTTAAAGATTTAAGCATACATAGGGATATAGGGACAGAGAAAGCGACTTTGTTTTATACTATGTACCTAGTGATTAAATAATAGTAGTTTATGTAACTGCTACATAATAAAGTCCTTAAAACACGAGTTGGGTTTTATGAAACGAGCCGCCAGACGAGTTTTATAATTACATCGCACGAGTCATAGAGGATTTATGATATGAGTGTAGATAAATAATCATTAAACAACTGAGCTGAAGTCGTCAGCACTACATATTATTATCTAATTAAAGTTACCCGCCACGTTTGTCTATATTTTCGTGATAAACTCAACAACTAGAGAATGGGTTCGCAAATAGAAAGAGTAGTTCTTGAACTAGGTTTTAACGTATAATTTCTTACTCTACTACCCATGAGATGCCGGGGCGGATAGCTAATACGTAAGTAAAAAACGTACATACGTAAGAAAGAGTAGACACAAAATGTAACATGGCGCATCTCCCTAAATATGTTATCTAAATTTACATCCATATTAATATTATAAATGCGAAAGTAACTCTGTCTGTCTGTTACCTTTCACGCTTCAACCGCTAGACCGATTTGGATGAAATTTGGTATGGAGATAGAGTCCCGTGGGAAAGGACATACTTTTGATCCCGGACAAACGCATAGTTCCCAGAAGCGTGATAACCGAATTCCACGCGGGCGAAGTCGCGGGCAGAAGCTAGTTTAAAATAAAAGACTTACATGCAATTCATTGTCACTACATAGTATAAAACAAAACCGCTTTCTCTGTCCCTATATAGGGATATGTAAAATTTAAGCATACATAGGGATGTATGCTTAAATCTTTAAAACTACGCAACGGATTTTGATGCGTTTTTTTTTAAATAGATAGTGTTTAAAGTGGAAGGTTTTCGTATATTATTTGTTGTAGTTTAACGCTCAATTCCCGCGGGAACGCTATAACCAAATTCCACCCGGACGAAGTCGCGGGCAGTAGCTAGTAAGAAATAAATTGACTCCTTTAATCCCCCCCCCCCCCACGTAAATTTCAATTTTCTACCCCGTGACGTCTGTTACAATGGAAAAGGGCTCTAACGCGTATACCGTCCAAATAATAAATTAGTTTCGAATGCTGCCTGCCATTCCAGGGCACTACCTCGAATGCACGAAACACCAATTATGCGTGGTGACAACCCTAGCCGCTGACAAATGAAAAATCGACCTACAACCAATCTAGCCAAAATTCCAACTACCCAAAACCGCTTTGAGCTTACCTTTTAATCAAGCTATTTTGAAAGCGTAAATAAATACGGTAGTAATTTATATTGTGGTTGACATTTCCAAAGTTTGATTGAGTTCCCTAATGAGAAGTTAGTTTTAGACTGTCAGAGTTATATTTTTGCGGTTAGGGCTGCCAACGATTTTAGTTTTGTTAATTTTGTTTTGTAACCGTGTGTTACCGTCATTTGAGATTGTAAAGGTTAAATTATAGACTGTTGAATGATTATGCTAGTGCAACATTTGGATATTATACTATACCGTAGCTAATATTAAAAGTAATTGGGAATTATCTATGGTAATTACAAGAGAAAACAATTTAATCAAACAACCTCATAAACCAATTAAAAACGAAGACTTACTATCGGGTAGCCTGAATTTTATCTAATATCGAAAAAAGTATTAATTACTTCTAGATTATACGCTTAGTGCTAATTTATTAAATTGGCTTTAAACCTTTTTACTCTTTACACATTACTTTATTTACTCATTTGTTAGATTTAATAGTAAAAGCCTTTAAATCTCCGATAATTATTCGAGTGAAAACAACTTTGAACCGGTTATAACAAGTTTCAACTTGCTCAAACAGATTCTTTGAAAGGAACTCGTCAGCTATATCTTGTTGACTTTTAACTTCATATTTCTAGAAGTAATAAAGGCCTCAAGTGAGAATATTTAATGAACAATTTTACCTTCTCGAGGAAGATTTTTTTTATATACTATAACAGTGATAAGCGTAAATGTAAATGTAAGGAATTGGTCTGCCTACCTACCTCTATGGGAAAAAGGCGTGATTATATGTATGTATAAAAGTGATAACAAGCAATCGGCAAATATACAACGACAGATCCAATAGAATAACCAGTGCGTTGCCGATAACTAGGGGAAATAAGGATGGCAGGATACGTGCTTGCAGGACTGGTGGCCGATGGGGGTAAAAATTGTTTATGCAAAGAACGTGCCTCTCTATCGCTTGTTCCGCGCTCTTGCTTGCACAGTAACGTTACTATTGCGTCATGTTTTTTCGTGCGCGCAGCCGGCGTTCATCTAAATATATAAAACTCAAAGGTGACTGACTGACTGACATAGGGATCTATCAACGCACAGCCCAAACCACTGGACGGATCGGGCTGAAATTTGGCATGCAGGTAGATGTTATGACGTAGGCATCCGCTAAGAAAGGATTTTGCAAAATTCCCACGGGAACGGGAAAAATCGGGATTTTACTTTTTAATATTTCTGCGCATACGAAGTTGCTAGGAATAGCTAGTCGATTTATAAGACGTTATCACGTCAAAAATTACTTTTTCTAGATCTTAAATTCTTTTCTGACGTGTAATAGGGGCACCTATGTGGCCAATTTGCTGAATAAATGATTGAATTGAATTGAATTGAACTTATTTTCGTACTGTACAACCACCGGTAGGTACTTATGCCATTCGTCGAAATCGTCAAAGCGTTTCGTAGATAGCTTGTGTAAATAAATAACTTAATATAACCACATAGCTCGTTTAAGGCGTTCACTGCTACTTCTGTTTTACGAACTTTGGTGGCAGTGAATGCGTTAACGCATTCACTGCCACCGACGCATATGTGCGTTTTGCTGACTTTCCCGCAGTGCCTTGAACGCATATGTGCGTTGCAATGTTCCCTTAATGACAGATGTGGCACCTGGCGAATGTTCGTAAAACAGAAGCCTTAAAGTAGAAGACAAAATAAAATACAATAACAATAACACGCTCCGAAGCGGCTTCAAAATATTCGGCGTCGACTTTAACATTTTCTCAACTTCGAACTCGTTCGGGATTAAGTCTACACTTCGAAGTTCGCTAAAGCTCGGGTGCAAACGAAAGCCATGCTAATGTTGTGGTACGAAAGCTCGAGTGGGTCGAAAGGTGTGCGCCATTCCTCAATCCGTAAGCCAAATAATCCCAGATGGAAGTCTACAGTCAGTATGGAACCGAATAAGCTATACATGGTGAACCTGAGTAACCCGAATAATTTTACCAGCGTATACCTGAGGCCGTAAGGAATAAAAAATAAACTAAATAAATATCTTGGGTCAAATGTCTAGTTTGTGGCTAGGTCAATATGTGTGAAATGTCCCAAGATATTTACTTATTTATTTAGTTTATCGTTGTCTAGTGACAACGATATAAAATATATAGAGAAATACATACATATATAAATAACTAGCTGACCCCGCGGACTTCGTACCGCCTTAAACCTCACGGAGCCCGAGACCTTTCCAACGAATGCAAAACCGTGGAAATCGGTTCGTGCGTTCTGGAGTTATAGCGTCAGGGAAGAAAACCCGACTTATTTTTATATATTAGATTAGATTAGATAAACATCCATGACTCGAGTACAAACATTCGTGTTCATCACACAAAGCCTGTCCCGAGCGGGATTTGAACCCGCGACCATCGGAACAGAAGGCAGGGTCACTACCAACTGGACCAATCCGGGCGTCTATGTAAATGTGAATGAAACCAGGTTGAAATATGATTTTTAACTTTTTTTATTCCATACGATATCTGACCGATTCCGACTGGGGTCGTATGGAATAAAATAAGTTAAAAATCATATTTCAACCTGGTTTCATTAACATTTTTTATTCCTTACGACCTCAGGTATACGCTGGTAAAATTATTCGGGTTACTCAAGTTCAGCGTGTATACCTATTGTGATCACGCCCTCTAATGTCGTGATAATAGGATCGCATTCAGATAATTATGATCACCTTGTTCGCTTTCATATCTTTGACTATTTAAGCTTAAATAAAGGAATCCAGAGCAAAAATCACTCAAGAGATATCTCATTTGTTGAATCAGAATGATTTGGTAGAAGTAATAAACCCATTTTATCCCAAAATTAGCACTTTGAGGTTAAAATTTTGTTTTCCAAATAAGACAACAAGCTATAAATAAAAAAAAAGCTTTTGAAAACAAGCTTTTATTAAAGTACTCGTCAAGACGGATCAAGCGAGTCCATTCACGATGGGGTTGTGTCGTTTAATTACCGGGTTCTTATGGCCATCAGATCAGCTCCATGTCATATAATATTTCATTCTCATCCAATTTACACATACACGCAAAATTTTAGCTCAATTGGTAACTCCATCTTGTGGGAGGCCTACCGACAGCTCGTCTCCCGGTTCGCGGGCGCCACTCGAGAACTTTCCGGCCCCATCGGCCATCAGTCCTGCGAGCAATGTGCCCCGCCCACTGCCACTTAAGGCTCGCAATTCTTCGGGCTATGTCGGTGACCCTAGTTCTACTGCGGATATCCTCATTTCTGATTCCTCGTGAAGGTTGCGGGAAACCGGTGGAAGCAAGTAGCACAGGACCGGTCTGAGTGGCGAGCCTTGGGGGAGGCCTATGTCCAGCAGTGGACGTCTTTCGGCTGAAATGATGATGATGATGATGATGAATTGGTAACTGGGAAGTGGATCAAACATTAACTTGCGAGATTTGATTACAGACAGGCAACCATCGGGACAGGTGTGAAACTAAATAAAAGCTTGCAATTAAGGATGAACAGACTTGAGAAACCAAAAAATCATGACGTATTATTTCTCAACAAAGGTCCAATGGTTCTTCTGTCTAGTGTCTATTTTGTGATCAAGACAAGACTGCATTGAAATACCGAGAATGCATCAGATTTGTTTGTGAAGTTGAGATGGGATAGAACTCTATAAGCGCAAGCAAAATGTTTTGGATGGGATGCATTATTTAAGGCAATGCTCGTGGGTAGCGTTGACGTGAACTGCTGTCGAAGTATCTACGTAACTACCTGCAAAGTTTCTACCTAACTACGTAAGGTATAAAGAAGTTCGCCGTCAATCAATCAATCATTTATTTAGCAAATTGGCCACATAGGGGCACTTTTACACGTCAAAAATGACAAACTCAGCAGAAGGCCTACGTATTTAGAAAAAAAATCGGATACAAGGTCACATTACATCTACGTACATAATCAAATACATATTTAGGTACGTATTAACATTACGTTTAAGGGATGTAGTAGAGTCATACCAAACATTAGTCAGTTCAGTGATTTATCCGTGAAAGCGCAACAGAAGAACAATCAGAGTTACTTTAACGTATTTATAAGTGCCTCTATGTGGCCAATTTGCTGAATAAATGATTGAATTGAAATGAATATAACAGGCATCGAGTATGGAAACTTGGAAGCCTTTAAAGATATTTAAAGTAAAGTAAAAATAATTTATTCAGCTACGTTTAGATTAGTGGTTAGAGACTGAAAAACAGCGTTATCACTGAGTCTACCATCCTTTTCGCAACCATCTTTTTGTAATTTCAACTGCTTGTTTCTTTATTTATTTTTTGGTGAATAAAATCTCTTATTATTATTATTATTTGTTGGTACATTTTCATGTCACGGGCCCATGGGGACCCGGTCATTCGCATTCATGGGGCCGAAGCCAACATGAAGAGGCTTTCGGTACCTTTTACTAGAAATGTGAGATGGCCGCAACTGTGGAGATCTGTCCTTCCAGTACAACATGAGGCTGTACTGGCGGACAGCCCTCCCCAGTTGCCAAACTATTGCCGAGGAAGCAAGAGACTTGGAGTGGGCTATGTGGATGGGAGGTGTGGAATGGAAAATCGGGCTATGGAGTGAGATAACGGACATCTGCCTGATCAATATCTCACAAATTGAAAGGAAGGCAGACGGTGACGGTATTATTATTATTATTAATACAAAAATAATTTGCACACATTAAATTACTGTAATAAATTAGTAAATATACTTTAAATTATATTCCTCTGAATATATTCAGAAAATATAATTTAAATTCAGATATTCCTGCCCAGAAACAGGAATTGGGACTCCAAAAGTCGATTCCACGCGACATAGTTGCACAACTCGGATTTCATCAAGAATTTTAATTAAAATCCCGCTCTAGCGAGTTTCTCGCACTTTTGTAAGAAACGACTGTGTTTTAATTGCATTATTAAAATAAATGTTATTTTGTAGCTGAAGTGCATTTAATAATTTTAAAATGAAACCACGGCTGACACCACCGAGCAATTTAATTTAATTAATTAATAATTCTGTTGGAAGTTTAATTAACTAATGTAATGACTAAAAACTAACAAAAGTGTTTTATTAGAAATTGAGTCAAAATTTTATTAAATCATTCTATAAGAAGATTAATTCATTATTTTAATAGAAAACTCAAGGACACCTAACAATCTACCTAAATAATTACAAGCCTATGATTTTATCAGAAAATAAGTCTTCAATTTAACTGATTAAATAATTTCTGGGAGAAGCTTAATTAATAATGAACTTAATAGAATACTGACGAAGTGAAGAATCCTCTACAAATCATACAAAAAAAAATACATATCACATTATCACAATATCAGAAAATCAGTTGTATTTTTTTTATCACGCTTGAAAAAAATGTAAATAACCTTATTTCTAAAGAATTCTGGAACAGGACAGTGTTCGCAAACCATTGGTCGCAGTTAGTAAATTCAATTAAACATAAGAAGTTTTAGAGAAGGAATTTCCTCGGCTGATATATTAGGGTTGAAGAATTTTAAAGTTCGCAAGTTTAAGACTAATGTTAATTAACATTGGTTGCATATTGAACTTTGTTCAAGAAAGTCTTTAAACAGTTTTCAACCTAACTGGATTATGTGTGAAATCCATAACAATACTGTGATATAAGTAAGTACTTAAAAGGCCACCACTAAATATCTATTTATGATTCACCTGGTCTATCTACGCCAGTAATTTCAACGGCCGCTTTACCGCCTTGCCGGAACACAACAGTGCGCGAGTCATCGAGTAAGACCGTGGTAGCTATTCGGACGGTTATTTTCTATTTTCACATTTATGAGTTACTAAAAACTACTGCTTCACTGAACACAAACAGCAAATGAATAGCGAAACACTCCTTCAAACTTTTAAATTAATCCAAAACTTCGTGACATGACATATGTACATAAAACGTTTGATATCTCCAATTATTTTCCTAAAGCTCCAAAAGCTCGCTCTCAAAGACAAAAGCTCGCGAATCTGCATCCCGGGCGCGAAAGTTTCTGTTAAACGGAAATTTCACCTGTTTTGCATATGAGCTTTGTAATAAGCTCGTCTGATCGTTGAAAAAAAGGATACAGAAGCTTATATTGGAGTTGGAGCGTTTAAACGAGAATTTTAATCCAATTTTGCATTCAATTTGACTTTTATTTCCATATTCTAAACTGGCCTTACACTGCCAATTTATCCTTACCGACAGAGGTCTTCAGGGGAGAGTACGCCACAGTGGGGTAACTGCACCTACTACTGCTACAGCCTATCTGCGTCCCACTGCTGGGCACAAGCCTCCTCTCATCACGAAAGGGTTTAGGCTATAGTCCCCACGCGCCTAACCTACCATTAATATATCGCAGTGGCGTCAGCAAACCGGAAGACGAGCTGACGATAGGCCTCCAACAAGATGGAGCGACGACCTATTAGTCTTTCAGTGAAAGTCGCAGGAATCCATTGGAGGCGAGTACCACAAGACCGGTCTGAGTGGCGAGCCTTGGGGGAGGCCTATGCCCAGCAGAGGGGGTCTTTTGGCTTATGATGAAGTGAGGATACGGTCCCCATCGCCATTACAAGGCTATCAAATTTTAAACTTCGGCAAGTTCCGCATAAATAATAACAATATAGAAAAATAATGGCTTTATGGTGAAAACAATGATGAAACGGGAGACATAAAGAAAACAAAACTGGTGGCTTTGAGAGCATGCAAACATTTTTTTGAATAGCTTGAAACAGAATTTTTTTCATATGTTCAATCATTTTGAAATAGACCTAAAAATTGAATCGACAAACAAATTCTCTATAACATTGGAACCTGGTCACAAAATTTCATAAGAATTTGTTGAAAAATGAGACCTGTAGAGAAAAGATACATCCGGACATACGAAAAAATATTCGGCCCTCGGCCAATAAATTAATTATAAATTACAATTACAAAAGTAAACTTGGATCGCTAATATCTATTTTTTTTTTTTTTGCACAAGAAAACAAATATGTACAAATGGCGAACTTAATGTCCAATATTCAATTCCCTGTAATAAAATAAAATAAGTATACATACATTTATATATCACATTCAATTTTCTCTTTTATTTAAAAGCGATGCGCTTATCGGTGGAGTAAATGCCAAGTCTCTCCCTCTCTCTTTTGCTCGTTCCCTAAGAACGTATTCAATTACTTAATAACATAATAATAATAGAAAAATATAATACGATTACGGCACAGACTCCCGTTTAAAAATAACACCCCCTAACCCCCTTGTGGTTTCCTTGACTTGTTTGGAAATAACTTTATTATATAATACTGTAGTAATAACGTTGTCTCCCCGGTCATAATAGTTCACTTAGAGCTCATACCTAGTCTCTAGTAGAAATATAACTGTGTCATTTAGGGTTCCTTAGTTTAATACTTATACAAAGATAAGAAACTACATAAGATATTAAGTAGTTATTATTTATTTACTGTTGGAGTTTACTTATGTGCGAAATTCAATTTGAATTTACCACTGAGCTTTTCAGTGAGGAGAAACATTGTTAGAAAACCTGCATTCATATGCGAAGTAATTCAAAGTTATGTGTGAAGTCCCCAATCCGCATTGGGGACTATAGCCCAAATTCTCATGATAAGAAGAGGCCTTTTTTTTACCTTGGGAAAATGCCTTAACGCATCCCGTCCGGCCGGGGGACCAGGACGGGTATGACGGACTCCCAGGCAGTTGGCCCAAACTGCCCAGACTACCGTCTTGGGTTTTTACCCAAGGTAAAAATATGCGTAAAAACCCAAGGTAAAAATATAACTATGCGGCATGAGGTAAACACCTCATGCCGCATAGTGACGGGGTGCGGGATCGCAGTGACGCATTCAACCGCTGCCCCGTCGCGGCCGCCCGCCGGAGCAGGACTCCTCCAAGTTGGGGCTGGAAGCCCCCCACCCCTGGAGGCGTGCTGAGGAAACAAGACACGCCGACCAGCCCGAGGACTCGACCCACGGGCAGTGAACCCCCCGGTTCACCACCCGAGTGTGATGAGAGGAGGCCTGTGCCCAGCAGTGGGACGCAAATAGGCTGTAGTAGATCGCAAAGAGCCATTCACTGTTGATTCGTCGTTACGAAATGTAAAATTTACGCTGATGAAGATTCTCGTACAAGTATTACCTACATCAAATGACGAGTTTTGATGTTTTTCAGACGAGTTCGCGGATATATACGAATATATGTCTATATATTCGTATATATCCGCGAACTCGTGGAAAGGTGCAGAAGTGTCTACTTCTGCACCTTATTTCGTTGTAAGAAAGGCCCAAAGTGTACACATATTAATGAACTCGAGTATGCGTAGTGTTCATAACATTGACATTTTATAGAAAAATAATATAAGAATGTAATGACTTGTAAATTTGCAATTTATAAATAAAGATTAGAGTGGCGTCCGCGAACCGGGAGACGAGCTGTCGGTAGTCCTCCAACAAGATGGAGCGACGACCTCGTGAAGGTCGCGGGAAACCGGTGGAAGCAAGTAGCACAGGACCGGTCTGAGTGGCGAGCCTTGGGGGAGGTCTATGTCCAGCAGTGGACGTGTCTCCGCTGAAATGATGATGATGAAATAAAGATTTGATTGATTGATTGATTGATTTCTCAAAGGAACCGCCACGTTTAAGCCCGACATATGCTTGGCCGCTTTTTTAATTCCGGTTTTAATTAGCTCCGTTCCGGTCAATAATTGTCGGCATTTATTTTGTAGTTCCTTTTATGTGCCATTTGCCGCCTTCCTGATTCTTTCAGGAAATAGCCAATTAAATAACTTGGGTTTTATAGAAAACAAGCCGACCCGGCGGACTCCGTCCCGCCTAACAGTCATGCGTGACGTGAACTGTCAATGGCGGATGCGAGATTACAATCATATTTAAAATCATCATCATTTTTTTGCGTGTACTTTTTTGATATTTTAATGATTATTATCCTGGCGGACACAAATCCAAAAAATCAAAGATCATAGAAATCGGTTCACTCTTTCTTGAGTTATAAGTGCAGTGGTGTAACTAATACGACTTTGTTATCACTACGCTGTTTGTCCCTATGTATGCTTAGATCTTTATAACTACGCAACGGATTTTGATGCGTTTTTTTTTAATAGATAGAGTGTTTCAAGAGGAAGATTTTTGTATAGAATTTGTTATAGTTTAACGCTCAGTTCCCGCGGGAACGCTATAACCGAATTCCACGCGGACGAAGTCGCGGGCAGAAGCTAGTATGCATCTAATGCTACAATACTCTTGTTCTTACGATTAAGGGTGGATTGATTCAAACCGTACGTTAAAGTTAACGTTAACGTTAAATATTTTACTATGGGACAAAATGACGTTTCTGTATAGAACGACAGCTAAATATGGCCGCCGAGCTGTCATTCCATACAGAAACGTCATTTTATCCGATACTAAAATAATTAACGTTAACGTTAACTTTAACCGACGGTTTGAATCAACTCACCCTGTCTTGTAGTGTCAAATGATAGTGGGTTGAATAGTGGGTGGGATGAAAAATATGACACCCCCCCCACAACCACCCCAACAGCCTATTTAAAGAACTCATCTCACCATGAGAGGGTTTTAGGCATTGATCTATTATAAGTAAGGATTCACAATCAGCCGGAAAAAAAAGGCTCGTCAAAACGGGTGCCCGAACAACTCGGGCACCCGTTTGGCGCTCAGTAAATTTGACACTTAAGTCTTATAGTGTTAGGTTTACTTTTGTATAAAGTATTTATCTTGACACATTTTATAAAGAGGCGTTATTAGCATATTGGAACGTATTTTCTAATGTCAGTTTGCTCCATAGACATAAATAATACTTCGTATGGACCCGGCCTAACGTAGATACATGTCATGTGTTCCCACTTCCTTGGTGTCCAATCCAAAGTTAAACTTGTATCGTGACACTAAAGCTGGGTCACATTTTTTCAACAACGAGACAAGTTTTTAGATACTGAGAAACAGTTTCGTAAAAAGTTTTTTTAAAAACGCTCATCGTCACGCACGCTCGGTGACAGAACTTTGGATTGGACACCGTGGAAGTGGGGACATATTACGTGTACGTTAGACCGGGTCTATATTATTTACGTCTATGGTTTGCTCCATATATTTTGACATATTCTGTTTGGCGCTGTTCGTCCATATGTTATTATAGGTCAATGATTTTAGGGCTATATATAGTCCCCACGCGGGCCCAATGCGTATCGGGGACTTCACACACATCCGTGAATTACTTCGCAGTTGCGTGTAGGTTTTCTCACGACGTTTTCCTTTACCTAATAGCTCAGTAGTAAATTCAAATTGAATGTGTGCATAAGGAAACTCAGAGGTGAAAGCAGTTTTGAACCCCCCACCTGCATTAGAGAAGGTGGTCAAACCACTAGGCTACCACACCAAGGCTATATCAAACAAAAACCATGAAATAAAAGTAAAAACTTAATAAAGGATGTATGATTTAGTAGTCAGGTTTTACTTTTAAATAGCTTCCGCCCGCTACTTCGTTCACGTAGAATTCGTTTAATAGCATTCCCGCGGGAACTATGCATTTTTTCGGGATAAAAATAGCCTATATGTTGAGTGTTATAATATGATAAGATAAACTACCCCCATACCAAATTTTGTTGCAATCCGTCCAGTAGTTTTCGACTTAAATCCGGACATACATACATACACACACATACATATTTTTTTTCTTTAAATTGTTATTTTGTGTTCAGTATCGTTTATATTAGTCCCCTTGACTTGATAGTTTCAGACGCGACTTCTTCTACAGACTTATTATTAGTATAGTATAATATAGATTCTAAGAATTTGTCCATCAGTTACTGCATAGAATTCATAAGTAGGTACCTGAGCGGAGCTGCAACCTAATTCGACTGAAGGCGTATGACAGTGCATTATAAATGTATTGAGTGCACTCTAGTGTTCCTTCCAAGTAGATTATTGCAGAATATCTTAGTTCAACTAAATTTAGCCTTCAATGAGAGCCTTCTCAGCTGTTGTAAAGGCTATTTTATTGCTTTGGAGTATTTTTACCTTTTATTACAGGCAATCAGGCTCTAAAAGTAAGTATAGTCTGATATGCTTGCCTATGCACGGTAAAAATAAAGGAAATCTATAGACATAAATATCAGAAGAAAAATCGAATGTAGATATTGAACTGTCTACAAAAAGAGACCAATGTTTCTCCAAATAAATATAGAATCGGGCTTTAAATTGAAACGGTTTTCATTTTTGATTTGATAAAATTTCAACCATTTCTTCATTACACCTAAAGTTCATTTTATTCGTTTACCGAAAACGGACAGGTGCATAGCACACCTGATGGAGAGTTTATCATCGCCGCTTATAGTCATTGCAACACCAGAAGCATCATCAATACACCAACCGTTGGAGTGGAATCCACCAACAGAACAGCCTATTTACGTCCCACTGCTGGGCACAGGCCGCCTCACATTACGAGTGGGTTTGAGATAGAGTCCCCACGCGGGCTCAGTTCTGATTGGGAGATTCACACACAACCTCGAATAACTTCGCAGAAGCGCTCAGATCGCGGGTTCGAAATTTTTGAATCTGACTCGCACCTCTGTAGTTACTTTTGTGTGAAATTTTATTTTAATTTACCACTGAGCTTTTCATTGAAGGAAAATTCTCTCTCTCTAGTAATTGTATGTAAATATTACACAATTATTAGTAAATTTTACTATAATAAGAAGCCTGACCAAGCAACAGATTTTGCTGACTCGGTTGCGTTCGCCTTTGTCATTGGATGCCTGCCTCGCAAGTTATAGTGGGTTCAAGTTTCAAGGTGGTACAATCGACAAGTGATGGCGTTTGAAATCACATTGATATATTTGCTCTACGAAAAGCAAAACAGCTTAGGTATGTCCTACTGACAGAAGGCCTCATAATAGGAATATTCACAGGCCAGGAAGCGATGTCGACTATTTTTTTTCTGGACCCTTAGAGACTATACATCTCTAAGATCTTATAATTAAGTTTAAGTTAGGGACTATACATCCCTTCAATGTATTTTTAGTACATACCTATATGTATATTTTATACATGTAATGTAAATTTTGTATCCTATGTGGACATTTTGAAAAAAGGCCTTCTGCTTAAGTTTGTTGCGGCGCTTCTTCTCAAGAAATGGGTCTAGGAAGCACTGGTAAATTCTTTTTCTGACATGTAAAAGTGCCCCTATGTGGCCAAATTGCTGAATTAATTATTGAATTTGAATTTGAAATGACTATTTTCTTGCCCATGAAATGAACAAAACATATAGAATATAGTTTCTGTGGCGGTAAAGGAGACATACTTATATATCTATTGTTGATCCCAAGTTGTTCTGTTCACAATGCCAGCGAAGGTAAAATGATGTGTCTAATATATAAGTGCAAGCAAAGTATAGATAAGGGTTTCTGAATGAGATGCGGTAGGCTGCGGTAATTAAAATTGAAACATTTTTCCGGTTTTCAGGATTATGGATATTTTCCGCTACAGATTCCTTTTTTTTAACCGAGCCTCGATTCGATTCGACAATTTTCCAAAATGGCGGATTTATGGGGGTTCGTAATGTTTTAAAATGATTTACTTAAACTATGCAAAATTAGATACGCGAACTCCACAGCCCTCAGAACCACTAATAAAGACACTCAACAGCAATTAATTTGGATCACTTTGTATAGCATTTTCCGTACAAAATATCCCGGATTCATTGCTGTTCAGTTTAGTACCAATAATGTCTATAACTTTCTCGCTAGCGCTTCTAATTTGCACTCCCACCGCAATCTAGGAACTAGCTCAAAGTTAGTGCAGTTTGGGTGGTTCTGGGTTATTATTGGAGTTCCGGAGTGGGGCAAATTCTGCGGTCACCACGCTCGCCTGGCTTATTTAGCGTCCTCACAGCGGAATCTTTGGGCGCCAGCATATTCAATTTGCGGAGGATATTAAGCAAACATGAGTTTGTCAAGAATATATAAATGACTGGTTTTAGTATTTTGAGTAAAGATGGCATGCTGCATGATCTGTAACTAAATATATTTGTGTGCCATGTGGCGAGAAACAGTGTACCTAAAAACTATGTAACACCTACAATTATATTTCCTATATTCTGGACAAATTAATGATTTGATTGATTGATTTGTATTTTTTAATGATCCTTCAAAATTCGCAGATGAAAACGAAAGAATAAGCATTTATAATGCCAAAATAAAATATAGATCTCTATAAATTTTCAACCCTACTTTTCAATAGTAACTACTACTACTACTACAGCCTATTTGCGTCCCACTGCTGGGCACAGGCCTCCTCTCATCACGAGAGGGTTTGGGCTATAGTCCCCACGCGGGCCCAGTGCGGATTGGGGACTTCACACACATCTTTGAATTACTTCGCAGATGCGTGCAGGTTTCCTCACGATGTTTTCCTTCACCGAAAAGCTCAGTGGTAAATTCAAATTGATAAATGAAATTGTTGATTCAATAGTAACACCTTGACCAAAATGAAAAAGAAGAATATGTTTATTTCAAGAAAATAATAAAAATTACATTTTATAGACTCTTCTAAATCTTTACACTAGATTACCGTGTTCTACATATTTCTTTTACCCTTCAAAAAAAGGAGGAGGTTTTCAACTCTTCTGTATTTTTTTTTGTATGTATTTCACGCAATTACCTACTCCGTTAAATTGTGAAGCGCTTTCGATGATTATTTTTTTAATCGATACCTAGGTATGTTACAGTCAGCAGCAGAAGTAGATAAGCTGTCCAGGTGTTCGAAATGACCTACACACGACTTTATTCTTAAGACGTTAAGGGCGTGTGTAGGGGCCTTTACCGAGTTTCAGTTAGGCTCCTGGTTATAATAATAATAAAATTTGTTTATTGAAAAAGACACTAAATTTACAAAATAAAACAGTATCTGGCGGTCCCACACTAGGCAATGCCTGTCACGTGGCGACCTGATTCGGTATACATTATAAATTAAAATTAATGTCTTTTATGTCTAAAGAAGAGGACAGAGTGCGCTTGAAGCGTGGTTGAAGTATGATTTCTAAGTTAAACCCGTCACTCCCAGTTAATAGTTTATTAACGTAAAATTACAATAATATTGATTAGGTCAAGTATCTCTGATGTTGTGTTTAGGAGTGCTTTAAAATAATAATAAATCGTAAATATATCTACTATGACCAATCGAAAGTGGGACGCAACGTTAGCTAAACGATTGTGCGGTGTTAAACCGTACAGCGTGTGTAGGTCATTTTGAACACCTGGACAGCTTATCTACTTCTGCTGCTGACTGTACCATCCAGATTGGTCCCATTATAATTTGGTTCAGCTTTGAATTGACGATGTTACCACAAATCCAGTCGATTTTATTAAATCTATGTGAAAATATATTCCTTTTGGCAGAATACCAGCTTCTAAAAAACTTTGCACATTTGACCAAGTCGTCTGTTTTTCAGTAAAACTTGGCACGGAGAGTACCTATAAAACGCAATTTTGGAATATTTGAAAAATGTACTAAAATGTATTTTCTTTACCGAAGAAACAGTTTATAATATCAGAATAGGTTTTTGGATTATTCCTGTCTTGAAATGAATTCTCTAAAGATTCAAATATTGATTGTTCAAAATGAAACTTGACCACAAGTCCCGGATTATCTATGGATCATCCAACTCAAATATAGACATTTATTTATTAAGTCTTAAATTCTGAGAACGATTACTAGAGCTCCATGGTACATTACTACTACTACTACTACAGCCTATTTGCGTCCCACAGCTGGGCACAGGCCTCCTCTCATCACGACAGGGTTTGGGTTATAGTCCCCACGCGGGCCCAGTGCGGATTGGGGACTTCACACACATCTTTGAAATAATTCGCAGATGAGTACAGGTTTTCTCACGATGTTTTCCTTCACCGAAAAGCACAGTGGTTAATTCAAATTGAATTTCGCACTTAAGTAAACTTAGAGGTGCGAGCCGGAATCGAACCCCCGACCCTCTGCATGAGAGGCGGTAGGTTGAACCACTAGGCGTGGTGGCTTGGTACATACCGACCATCAATTGCATCATTATCTCAAAATCAGGACTGTCACAGAAGAAATAAGTCACTCCATAACCACGTTCCACAAACGTCTGCTCAACCACCCAAACAGATTAGGAACTCATCTCATGCAAACCAGCTCAAAGTTTACTCGCCTACATAGAAAAGTCCCCATAGACCTAATATCCATACTAATATTATAAATTCGTAAGTAACTCTGTTTGTCTGTCTGTCTGTCTGTCTATCTGTTACCTCTTCACGCTTCACCTAGATGAAAATTGGTATGGAGGTAGTTGGGTTTCCGAGAAATGACATAGGCTACTTTTTATCGCGGAAAAACATAGTTCCCACGGGAACGCGATAACCGAATTCCACGCGGGCGAAGTCGCGGGCAGAAGCTAGTTAATATTATAAATGCGAAAGTAACTATGCGTGTTTGTCTGTTACCTCTTCACGCTTCAACCGCTGGTCCATATATTGGGCATGAAGATAGTTGGGTTCCCGAGAAAGGACATAGGCTACTTTTTATCGCGGAAAAACGCGTAGTTCCCACGGGAACGCGATAACCGAATTCCACGCGGGCGAAGTCGCGGGCAGATAAAATAATGTAGGGACATATGTGTCACTGAACTGCATGCCCTCCAAGACCTAGACCACTTTCTTGACCATTTGCTGAATGTCTACTACTACTACAGCCTATTTGCGTCCCACTGCTGGGCACATGCCTCTCACCACGGTTGGTGCTATAGCTGAATGTCTATGACACAGCATTGCAAACATAAA
Source organism: Aethes cnicana (assembly GCA_963971205.1). Lineage (NCBI taxonomy): Eukaryota > Metazoa > Arthropoda > Insecta > Lepidoptera > Tortricidae > Aethes > Aethes cnicana. The sequence continues at coordinate 659,976 of OZ020295.1, forward strand.
TATTATTTAAAAAAAAACTATGGAACAAATGACAATTTTTAACCGTCCCTAGCCAAAACGAGGCGCTTCGTCTGTATTAGCCAAGCCTTGGTCAACTTGCATTATTAAAATCAACCGCCTCTTATGCGCAGAAATACTAAAATGTAAAATCCCGTGTTTTCCCGTTCCCGTGGGAATTTAGAAAAATCCTCTCTTAGTGCTCTCCTAGTGCTCTCCTACGTTCCCTAAGGAACCTGCATGCCTAAGCTCTCTACGACAAGGAGTTTCGGCTCTGCGTTGATCGATCAGTCAGTCAGTCAGTCTTTCAGTCAGTTTCTTGTTTTATATATATATGTAGATAGACTACAGAATGCGGGCGCAAAACTTGTGGCCTGAATTAGGAACATTTCATCCACTAAACATGGCTAATAAATAGCGAAATGCCCGTTTCTCGGCCTTTTTCGGCCGGAATACACTTCGGCCAGGCTTGTTGGGTCAGTTTGGGGGTTAATAAGGATTTATAGGGCCAATTAATAGCGAGCCTTCAGCGGTTCGTTCATTAAAGGAATATGGAGATGGTGATTTACTTACGCATTTGTTACGAGGTAATAGAACCTTGTGGGTGAATAGGAGATAAGTAATAATTATTATAGTACATTGTGTATCAAGGGCAGGAATTGTAGTCAAGAGCATTTATAAGCCCGAAACCGAAGGTTGAGGGCTTTAAAAGGGCTCGAGACACACAATGTTTTTCATCACACTTGCGAGGAAAATACAGGAAATATTCACTAGGACGATCTGTACAAACATTTTCTGTTTATTTTTAAATATTCAATTCGTACTGGCCACTAACAATGGTGCCGCCATTGAAGTAGTTTTACTTTTTTATTTGTGTTATTTCGAAGAAAACGATTGAAAACAAATACATTACGGCCCGTGGGCTCATAAGAAATCTCGAAAGCCCGTGGTCATAATTTGGGCCTTAGAGACCGCTTTGCCTGCCTGTAATGACACCGTTTTCGAGCAAGTTTGATGAAAAATGTTTTTCGATAGGTAGTAATCGAGTGACAGAGAGGCGGCGCTCCTGATGGCAAGTGGTCGTCGTCATTAATAGACAGTCTTGGTTAAGCTCAAAAGTAACCCTTTCTTTTTAATCTTCATTTATTGGTGTTGCTCATAATATGAGCGATATATTGTACTTATAGAATCAGAAATGAGGATATCCGCAGTAGAACTAGGGTCACCGACATAGCCCGAAGAATTGCGAGCCTTAAGTGGCAGTGGGCGGGGCACATTGCTCGCAGGACTGATGGCCGATGGGGCCGGAAAGTTCTCGAGTGGCGCCCGCGAACCGGGAGACGAGCTGTCGGTAGGCCTCCAACAAGATGGAGCGACGACCTCGTGAAGGTTGCGGGAAACCGGTGGAAGCAAGTAGCACAGGACCGGTCTGAGTGGCGAGCCTTGGGGGAGGCCTATGTCCAGCAGTGGACGTCTTTCGGCTGAAATGATGATGATGATGATTGTACTTATACAAGTACATACAGAGACGTGGCCGTGGTGGCCTAGTGGTTCGACCTACCGCCTCTCATGCAGAGGGTCGGGGGTTCGATTCCGGCTCGCACCTCTAAGTTACGTTACTTTTGTGCGAAATTCAATTTGAATTGACCACTCCGCTTTTCGGTGAAGGAAAACATCGTGAGGAAACCTGCACGCATCTGCGAAGTAATTCAAAGATGTGTGTGAAGTCCCCAATCCGCACTGGGTCTGCGTGGGGACTATAGCCCAAGCCCTCTCGTGATGAGAGGAGGCCTGTGCCCAGCAGTGGGACGTAAATAGGCTGTAGTATAGTAGTAGTTTTAGTTTACAAGTACAGTCAGCAGCAGAAGTAGATAAGCGGTCCAGGTGTTCAAAATGACCTACACACGAACTTATTCTTAAGACGTTAAGGGCGTGTGTAGGTCATTTTGAACACCTGGACAGCTTATCTACTTCTGCTGCTGACTGTACATGGGTGACAAAATTACTTTTTCCACACATTATGAGTCCAAGCTAGATCGATTTTCGGCGTTTGAACTTTTTACTTTGCCTTACTTTCCATTCCAACTTAAACCGAATCCAACACGAAACTCCAGCATTTTTTTTTCCATAAGACAAAATATAAATCTACGCTCACCACAGAGCGCGGTTTTAAAATAATACAAAGAATTCTCAAACTGTAAATCCATTTTTCATAAAAGCTGCTATTCTCAAACTGTAACAGATGGTTGGAATTTACACTTCATTGACTTTGGTTTCCGCTTGCGAGAAATTCAGGGGTGCCTCGCGATATTTTTCACAGGTGAACGGGTGGGTTATGTTATATAGCCATTACTTATATTAATATCTTTTAGGTTTAATTCTTAAGGTGCGTAGTAAGGTAAAAAACCCAATTTGGGCACGTTTAAAGATATAAAACAAAAAATTAGGCCGAAATATAGGTCTCGAAAAAATACATTTTAGATATGATATATGTTCTTCAAAAGTTGCGGTGGGTACGTATACAAGCATTGTCCGCGCACGTACCCACCGCAACTTTTATGACGGAAATGGTAGTTATTTACGGTTTTTCACCAAAGTAATCATTATTTTACAACATCCACAGCTCAGATTATGAAAAACTGAATAAAGTTTTATTTTCTAGTCAGCCCATGTAAAGTTATAGTCTAGAATCTAGATATTGAGCAGTAGCGATTTAAAAGGTTGAAAATGCCTTACTTGATGTTTTTTTTTTGCAAGGACGACCTGGACGTATCGCAATTTCAGCAGCTCAGATTAAAGAGAACATATCAATTCTTCATATATATTTTTTCGAGACCTATATCTTGGGCCAATTTTTAGTTTTAGGCCTTTAAACGCGACTAAAATGTGGTATTTCACGCGTGGTAACGCGCCTTAAAGTAGATTTTGATAACCTTTCAGGATGTTGAATGAAACTTGCAGTGCCCTGACACATATTCTGGGACAAAAAAATATTGTGACTAGGTGTGATTATAAGTTTAGATTTTATAAAAACCTAATTTATTCTTAAATTGGTGAAAATGTGATTTTCACGGCGCAAACCGTCTTTCATTATATTAACGCATTTTTTTCCTATGTAACAGTGCAATACCTTATTTGAGAATCTCTATCACGCTTAAAAAAGCATCTATAGAGTTACAATACAATATACTTTATTGAACACCACACATTCAAGGAACAGTACACACATAATGTAATTACATCAAAAGTATGGCATACAGCAGGCGGTCTTATCGCTTAATAGCGATCTCTACCAGACAACCTTTGGATAGTGGAGATGAAGAAAAACAAACTAGATAAGATGTGAAGATGTGTGAGTTATTTGAGTGATTTAGGTTTTTATTGGTAAAATCGATCTAGCTCATCTCTAAGAAAGCTTATTATTATTATGAATCTTTTTTCTTCTTCTCTTCTTCTCTCTCGGTGCACTCTTTACAGAGTGGTCGTGGTCAACTGCTAGCACCGCTAGGCGCAGATGTCACTCGCCGTATGATATCGCGCCATCTCTGTCGATTGACGATCGCATCTGGCAACCCTGGACACACGTGCTGCTTTATCGCATCAGATTAGAAGGGTCGGGCGATTCGCTTTATTTATTCCCGTTAATTTGATCGAAATCTTCCAGAATAAACCTTCAAGTCCAAGTTTGAAGTTCGTTTCGATTTTAGCTGGCGCAGTTAACCAACTGCATAAATGAGGATCGTTTCAGTCTTTAGAGAATTGGAGATGTTTCATTGTTGAATTAGAAATGGTATTTATATTCTGACTAATTAGTAACTACTATAAACTAGCTTCTGATGAATAAGTACCTATATATTTTCAGTGTAATTAAGCGTAATGGCTACTAATTGTATCGCCATATAGATTTTTACTTTGCCCAAAGGTTTAACTGGTGGAGATAACTTTTTGGCATTAAGTTTCGACTTTCTTACGGTTTACGGTGATAAATAATTATACTTAAAATAGGTAAATAAATAAAAAACCATCGAGACTATCACAGTCATCATCATCATCATCATTTCAGCTGATAGACGTCCACTGCTGGACATAGGCCTCCCCCAAGGCGCGCCACTAAGACCGGTCCTGTGCCACTCGCATCCACCGCGTTCCCGCGATCTTTACAAGGTCGTCACTCCATCTTGTTGGAGGCCTACCGACAGCTCGTCTGCCGGTTCGCGGACACCACTTCAGGACTTTCTGGCCCCATCGGCCATCAGTCCTGCGAGCAATGTGCCCCACCCACTGCCACTTAAGGTTCGCAATTCTTCGGGCTATGTCGGTGACCCCAGTTCTACTGCGGATATCCTCATTTCTGAGTCTATCACGCAGAGAAACCCCGAGCATAGCCCTCTCCATTGCCCTCTGGGTGACCTTGAGCCTTCTTATGAGGCCCATCGTAAGCGCCCACGTCTCGGAACCATAAGGCATCACTGGCAACTCACACTGGTCGAAGACTTTTGACTTAAGACACTGCGTTAATAACTACCAAACTATCACAGTATCAATACCAAAGTCCCCTCATGACATAATACATACATAAACTCACGCCTGCTTACCGTTGGGGTAAGCAGATACCACAAAAAGCTATAACTGTATTTCTACGGAACCCACAGTCACTCCGCGTCATGTTTTTCAACAGCAAACGATACCACCGGGATCCCAAACTTCCCCCAACTAAAAGGTCTAAAACAAATTTAATTACACAAGTAGTTCCGGATGGGGGCCTAATTCGATCGGATGATACATTCCGTGTGTAAAATTGATTTCGAGCGGTTTGCGATACGTGACTTAGCAATGTTAACTTTTAATTTGATGAACCCTGATACAAAAACCGGCCAAGTGCGTATCGGGCCACGCGCAAAGTATAGGGTTCCGAAGTTGAGGATGCCCACAGTACCTTTCTAAGACTTATTAGCATCTAGCTAGTCTGTGGTATGACGTGCCCGCCCGACGCCCCTGCCGCTCGAGAAAAATCGTTGGTTTTTTAATCATTTCATAAGTTGGTCGACTATGACTCGTAAGTTTGTGCAGCCTACTTAGCTGTAATAGTTTTCCCTTCAACTACGTTATATATGCCACAACCGTGATTTTTCTCAGCCATCCAAATTCCACCATTTAGCTGGCAGGGGGGGGGGGGACACGTGACTCTAACAAAAAATAGCACTTTAAAGCTTAATATTTCACAAACGCATCACTTAATACAAAAATGGTTTTAACAAACCCACAATCTTTTTTTAAGACCTATTCAACGATATGCCGCACCATGGGGTACGCAAGAAAAAAAATACATCCCCACTTTACGAGTAGGGGAGGTACCCTATAAAAAAATATATTTCAAAATTTTATTGTACCACTTTGTCCGAGCAATAGTGCGGACAGACGGACGGACATGGCAAAACTATAAGGGTTCCTTGTGGACTACGGAACCCTTCCGAACGGAAAACTGCTGCGTGTATGTGGCAGGTCTATACAATTTGTATGGACACTTTGCGTTCGGAATTTCCGAATCGGAATTCCGTTGCGGGATTCCGTTACGGAATTACGACTGTATGTGGCGGGCCTTAAGTTTGGCATGTGTGTGTGTGTGTGCGTGGCTTAATAGCTATGCAACGGATGAATCAATTTCAATTTGTTTTTTATAGGTGCGTTAATAGATACCAAGCCGCTAACCTCGGGTTAGCCTCTTAACCCACGTCAAATTCATACAAATAAATCAGAGTTAAGCGGTTAACCTGAAGGTCATTAATTTCAACACCACATACAACAGCCTATTTACGTCCCACTGCTGGGCACAGGCCTCCTCGCATCACGAGAGGGTTTGGGCTATAGTCCCCATGCGGCCCAAGTGCCGACTTCACACAAGTCCTTGAACTACTTCGCAGATGCGTACAGGTTTCCTCACGATGTTGTCCTTCACCGAAAAGCTCAGTGGTAAATTCAAATTGAATTTCGCACATAAGTAATCTCAGAGGTGCGAGCCGGATTCGAACCCCCGACCCTCTGCATGCGAGGCGGTAGGTCGAACCACTAGGCCACCACGGCTTAAAATTTTCAACATATTTTAATGGTGAAAATAGTGCTCTATAGGCAGTTAGGTACATCTCGAAAGTCTCCAAAGAGCCACGAATGTGTTCTAAATGACTTTCTACAAGATTTTTTTTTTCATGTCTATTTAATGTAGTCTCAAACCTTAAAATAATAAAATAAAAAATAAAAAAACATTTATTCAAATAGGATTTTACAATCACTTTTGCATCGTCATTATGTACAGTTTGATGTAGTTATCATTAAAAACATACCGTTATCCACTGCAAGCTTCGTCATTGATTTAGGTATGTACTGTGGAGACTGGCCGAGTACAATCGGTTAGTTGACACATTTTCTTTCAAAAATAGGTAATTTTAAGCGTAGAACTGTTTTTGTTTAATATTTTTAGTCTTTTTATAGCCATTGTAAAGAACGCATCTCTCAAAATATAATATAAATTCAACTTAAAATCTATTATTTCATAGTTAGGACAGTCTTAGGACAGTAATAGGGAGGTCTTCAAGATTTAGATATTTTAATAAGTTAGACATCGTCTTCGTGTCTTCGGATTCCACCGCTGCAGGCACGGAGCATCTACCTGAGCTAACATCAACCCCCCTCTACTCTACAGTACCTACATCTTCTACTTTGTATCGAACTATATCGAATTTTAACTAAGTCCTTAAGCGCACACATGTTTATTAGTCCAATTCAGGCCAGGCATTCTTGTCACTTAAATGGCTAGCTATATTTCATCATTTCAGCCGATAGACGTCCACTGCTGGACATAGGCCTCCCCCAAGGCGCGCCACTCAGACCGGTCCTGTGCCACTCGCATCCACCGCGTTCCCGCGACCTTTACAAGGTCGTCACTCCATCTTGTTGGAGGCCTACCGACAGCTCGTCAACCGGTTCGCGGACGCCACTCCAGGACTTTCTGGCCCCATCGGCCATCAGTCCTGCGAGCAATGTGCCCCGCCCACTGCCACTTAAGGTTCGCAATTCTTCGGGCTATCTCGGTGACCCTAGTTCTACTGCGGATATCCTCATTTCTGATCCTATCACGCAGAGAAACCACGAGCATAGCCCTCTCCATTGCCCTCTGGGTGACTTTGAGCCTTCTTATGAGGCCCATCGTAAGCGCCCACGTCTCGGAACCATAAGTCATCACTGGCAACACACACTGGTCGAAGACTTTCGTATTCGTATTTCGTATATTTATAGTATTACTATGCATAAAATAGTTTCTCACCGCAACTTCGCACTTTTTATGCCACTTTTTAAGACGCAACATAGCGATTCGAGTCCTGCTGAATTCCTGGTCAAGCTTTGAACGTTTCAAAATCATCAAGTGACCTTGAAAACCACTGCGAAGGTTAGGTAGGTACACCAGAAATATCCTCGACTTAAGACACTGCGGTAATTTGGACGAAAAGACACTGCGAAGGTTCCCGAACGCTAGCTATACCTCATTGTTGTACAATACATATTGTACAATCAATGGTTTTATACCGAAACAGAATCCATTTAGCTTGTATATCAATAATCATCTAGCATGATCGAATTCTTTAAACCGACGAGCATGTATGCGGAACGGGATGAAAGTTGAAGAAGCGAGAGAAGTATGCAAGAGTCGTAGCAAATGGAAAGAAGTGGTCTCTGCCTACCCCTATGGGAAAAAGGCGTGATATTATGTATGTATGTATGTATGATCGAATTCTAAAGGTAAATCAGTGTTTCTATGAAACGAGCATTAAACCTAAAATCCTCTTGAAATGTAAATCACATTAATGAGTATCGAGCATCACTCGTAGTGTTAATGCGGCGGGGTAAATTACCCCTAATCGGGGTAAACTACCCCGATACGGGGTAACTACACGGATTGGGTTATAGAGGGTGATTCATCGCTGATTCGGATATTTTATGGGCGTTCTGAACAGTGATTTGCTTTGGGGTGATAGGAAAATGGAAATTATTCCAGAAATAGGTTTTCGATTTGATAGATTCATATTTTACCTCCCCTACTCGTAAAGTGGGGATATAATTTTTATTTTCTTGCGTACCGCTTGATGTGGGTGTCATTGAATCAGAATCTGAGTCTTTAAAAAATAAAAGTGGGTATATTAAAACCATTTTTTTGATTGAACGATGCGTTTGTGAAATATTGAGCTTAATTGTTATTTTTTGTTAGAGTCGATTTATAAGATGATGATTAAGGTGCGCAGGGAAAAGTCAAAATTCAATATATATAATATATGCTAATGAAAATTACTAATTTAACGTTGTAACCTGTATAACTACTACTACAGCCTATTTATTTGCGTCACACTGCTGGACGCTGTATAAAACAGGTTCGAAATGTTAAGTTATGAGCCATGTAAGTATTTTTTCTCAAACATGCTCGGAAATGTTCGTGTTACTTTCAAAAAAAGAAGACGCGAGGCTGTCCATTGCCGGCCTTGGCCAGCAAAAACATTATTGTCGTGTGTGCTTTTTTTTTATTCGCTTGCTATTTGAGACACCTCTGTAGAGAAACTGACAAATCCATGGAGGTAATAAGTACAACTTCCATGGCCAAATCATCCACGATCATGGAAGTAGTAAATACTGATGTGGGGTAAGTGCGCCTAAATTTAATTCGCCCCTATGCCTTGTAAACAGCCAACTACTAGTTGAGTAATATTTATAGGTTTCGATATATTTATGTTAGGCGCACTTTCCCCATCCTGGCGCACTTGCCCCGAAACTGACAAATCCATGGAGGTAATAAGTACAACTTCCATGGCCAAATCATCCACGATCATGGAAGTAGTAAACACTGATGTGGGGTAAGTGCGCCTAAATTTATTTCGCCCCTATGCCTTGTAAACAGCCAACTACTAGTTGAGTAATATTTATAGGTTTCGATATATTTATGTTAGGCGCACTTACCCCATCCTGGCGCACTTGCCCCGACTGACCTTACGTATTTCCTCGCTGTTTGAGAAAAGCATTATATATACCTCAGCCGCAATTGCGATTGCCGGACTCGTAATAACTGACTCGGCCGGCAATGCGCTACTTGGCGGCCTCTGCAATAATGTACTATAAATATCATTTCTAAAGAATAATCTATCGTAATGATAATGAAAATAAAAACCAATGATTTTACTCGAGCGGCAGGGGCGTCGGGCGGGCACGTCATACCACAGATTAGCTAAGATGCTAATTATAAGTCTTAGAAAGGCACTATGGGCGTCATCAACTTCGAAACCCTATACATTGCGCGTGGCTCGACACGCACTTGACCGGTTTTTTTTACATCAAAGAGTCAAAAGGATAGCGATATGAGTAGCGCGGCAGCATCGCTACAAAAAGTCGCCGTGGACGAGGACCCTTATTTAGACAATACATGAAATTATCAAATAAGATCATGTTTAATTCTATATTGCCACGAGTTTGTACCGCCCACTTCTAGAAAAATACTATTAATTACCTTTTACTTTTATATACTTAGGTACATATAATATTACACGAAAAACACTGATAACCGGGATTTACAATATTTATATCAAATCTATAATCAAAACAATGATTTTTATACTTAAGGATAGGCCCATCCGAACATTCAGTCACCACTTTCTTCATACAACGAAATACAGCGCCGTCTGGTGGTCAACTGTATGAACTACGAGAATGTTTTGCGCGCTATAACCTCGCAGTGACGTAACGAGAGGGTTGCTGACTTTTTCATTTTATTCAGTACAAGCGACGTGAATGCTGTAATATCCTTTTTTCTAATAAAACATGATTCATAAATCAACTTTTGTTTATTTATTGACATAATAATTATTTATTTATATTTTCTTAGAAGTCCAAATTAAACATCTCACGTGAAATTCTTCATGTGTAAAAATGACGTCCTTACAAGGTTACTTTAACAAGCAGTCTCCGTAACTATGGCAACTCCGTAACATGGCGTAAATATGGCGACGTCGTGTCATAAATTTATTGTTAACAAAAATATTTCGATTGATGGAATAAACACAAGGTAATGTGAATCACCGATGAAACGATATTTCATGACACTTTTTCACTTTGCCTACGTGATTTCTGCAGCCTTTTATCACGCAAGTCGGCATTTTTTAAGGGTTGCGTATATGTTGTTTGACATCCGCACGCGCCGGTGTCTCGCTGAGCACTGTGTCACGATTGGTGACCAAACTTGGATTGGGCAATTTTGGGCACCAACAAAGTGGGGTTATATGTCATGTGCGTAGACCCGGTCTATACGAAGTATTATATATGTCTATGAATCAAAAATACAATCGATCGCCATTGACAAGCCAAGATCCTCTCTGACACGCCCGAGCGCTCTATGTCATAAAGTTGCCATACACAAACTAGGGCTGTGACTTTACGGTTAAACTAGGGATGTTCTTAAAGTTATATCTATGATTATACAATAACAAAGGTTCTTGTTACGAAATGTCGCTAACAATACAAAAACACGTTAGGAGTCGACAGAAAACATTACTACTTTTACTACAAATAACACACACATGTAAGTTACCACAGTGAAACAATATCTATTAACCTTTATAAACTTTAAAAATGACATTTAAAAAAGCTCCGACTTCAGTTAAAGCGCTAACAAACACGATAAAATCGCAATAGGCATTTGAAAGTCGTATATGCAAAAGTTGAATGAAAGCTTCGAAGAACTTTGGAGGGGTAAATATAAGCTTCGTCCTCGAAACGATTTGTAAATACGAGTGCAATAACGGGCTTGGAAATAAACAAGTTTTTGAAGCGAGCTTTTTCAGTGTACATTCATAACTGCGGTCAGCAGAAATATCTAACCATTTGGAGAGCTCGAAATGATATACACACGCTTTTATTTTTATGGACACTGACCACGGGCATAGGGAATCCATATTAATATTATAAATGCGAAAGTAACTCTGTCTCTCTATCTGTCCGTCTGTTACTTCTTCACGCTTCAACCGCTAGACCGATATGGATGAAATTTGGTTGGAGACACTTGGAGTCCCGGGAAAGGACATAAGCTACTTTTATACCGGAAAATGACATACTCGTAACTGAATCGGAAACGTGATAACAGAATTCCACGCGGGTGAAGTCGCGAACAGAAGCTAGTCATATTATTATTATTACGAGCCCGTTGTGTCCCACTGCTGGGCAAAGGCCTCCCCCCACTTTTTCCACTGCTCTCGATCTTGTACAGTCTCTGTTCAGTTCCTTATAAAGGAATCCATTTCATCCCGCCATCGCCGACGAGGTCTGCTTCTTCTCCTATTGGAATTGTTGGGCTTCCATTCGGTGGTTGCTTTGGCCCTACTCGTTCTAGTCTTTAGTCATATATTAAGTTTTTAAGGACCAAGATTGAATGCCTCTATGCTGGTAATTTCATCGGCTCTCTTAGGTACCCCCACCGGAACACAACAGTGCGATCATTGCTGTTGGGCGGCAGGTTATCAATCAACCAATCAAACAAATTCGTTTATTTTCAATTTTTACAGACAAGAAAATATATTATTATCACACTATTTTGTGTCGGATGGTATAGGCAAACGAGCGTACAGCCCACCTGATGGTAAGTGGTCACTGCGGCCCATGGATACCGAAATCCTTTGATCCCCCATTAAGAAACCATATATAAGATCTCGAATGCGTTGCCTACCCTGAGGCCTAAGATGGAATGCCTCTGCGCCAGTAATTTCACCGGCTGCCTTAACCCCCTACCGGAACACAACTGTGCGAGCACTGCTATTTTGCGGCAGGTTAGCCGGTGGTACCTCCCCGGACGGTGCTAGCACCAGGCCCTACTACTAGCCCCATGCCATGGTGTGAACTTAAACAATACAAGAATAGAACAGAATTTCTAACCTTAAATTCTGACCTACCCACTGAATTTTTCATCCTACGCTCCATTTACCGAATGAAAAGCATCACTAAGTCAGCAGCTCGACTTTTGGGATTAAGCATTTTCCAACTGACATGTTTTACCGCAAAATATTCCAACTGGTTCGACCCGGTTCGAACTGGTTTTCGCCGGTACAGTCCGGTTCAAACTAAGCCGGATTAGGTATGCACCTACATTGAAAATATCGAGTTCTTTCAATTATACGGTGGGAGTTTTGTAGCTAAAAATACCTTACCTTGAAAAGTAAAATAGAGACTGAAGTTTTTGGAGATATTTTTTTTTAGTTACCTACCTATTTTTTCCGCTGCAAATAGTCGGTAGGCCTCCAACAAGGTGGAGCGATGACCTGGTGAAGGTCGCGGGAAGTCGGTGGATGCAAACGGCACAGGACCGGTCGGAGTGGCGAGCCTTGGGGGAGGTCTATGTCCAGCAGTGGACGTCTATCGGCTGATGATGAAATAGTGAAAAGCGGGCAGATGTCTCACCTGCTGGAAAGTGGCCACCTACAGACATTTGCAACATCGTAAACTTTGCATTTAGCACAAAAATTACTGTCTTTAGAATAGTTAGGTACCTATTTATTTCACGCTTGATTTATGATGTAAATTAAAATATATCCCAAAAATTACATTTCTAAATATTTGAATGCATTTTCTGTATCAATAAACTGTTTGTTTAATTGAATTAAATAGTGCAAATGAAAACTCGTTACGAAATGAACAACGGTTTCATATTAATTACGAAAAATCAACATTTAGATTTCCCAGAAATTGTTGCCGTTCAAAGGTAAACAGGCAAGGAACTCTTTTTAAAAGCGAAATAACAATATTTCAATTGAACGCACAGTTGAGTTCCCACAACAAACAAACTGGAAGCGGGCCGGCGTTTGAACGCCTCTGATCGATTGCCCGTCGTGAGCTATTAATCTCTAGTCTACATTTACCTTTAAAAAAAATACCCCAAAAAAGTTTTACCTATGTCACAGAATATTTAATAGTACTGCGTACAGAATGTGCCCAAAGAATAAGCTCTTTGAAGTGGCAGTGGGCCGGTCACATCGCGAGAACTGCGGATAGTCGTTGGAGTAAACGCGTTCTTGAGTGGAGACCACGACAAGGCAAACGAAGTGTAGGGCGCCCTGTTGCCAGGTGGATTTGCGCAAGGTGGCCGGTGTAGATTGGATGCGGCACGCCTTGGACAGAGCTCATTGGCGTGCATTGGGTGAAGCCTACGTCCAGCAGTGGACTACTATGGGCTGTTGATGATGATGATGACAGAATGGCCACGGAATCACCCACCTGAATCTAGCCGGCGCGCAACTCGCTCCCAACTCGCCTTAGAGTGAATCGTTGGCCCGCGTAGTGGTACACACACACATTTACAAGTGTAGAGACGTCCTCGCACGCACACAGACGTCCTAGCACGCAAACATTGACACTTTAATCGAATATCGTGTTTTTATAGGCCGTGTCCGCCGTGTGCCTATAATTATTTGCACTTTATTCTAATTTCATCAATGTCAATCATTTTTGACGATGTTTGTTTTTATTTTTAATAGGGATGACGACAGGGTGGAGAAATCGAAATTCTAATTAGTCCGTCAGTCAGGTAATAAAAAAATATTAGACACGTATTTTTTGTTTTATCAAATTAACAAAGAATGACTAAGTTAAAACGCATTAAAGTTGGAGAGTGGGGGCTAACTACGTCACCGTTAGGTATAAATCGTACCTAACCGTGACGTCACGCGACATTTCAACTCAATATATCTTCGTATAAGTTTGATTACGTGAAAAAAGAAAAAATACGTGTCCAATACTTTTCAATAATCTTCCTGATAGACTAAGGAAAAATAAGTTGTCGTCATCCCTATTATTTATGTAATTTTGTGACTGTAACAAATTCTTCTGTTTATGTATACACAAAATGTCCGTTTCTCTTGTCGCAGCGCAACGAACGACTCCCGACAACACGACGGTGCGACACGAGCTGTCGCTCAAGATCTCGCGCGCCGAGATCGGCGCAGAGCTGAAATGTGTCGTCAAATCGGACGCGCTGGACGAGCCGATCGTGAAACGACTCAAGCTGGACGTTAGAGGTGAGGATAGTTTTAAACGACTTGGTTTTTTGCACGATGTCACGCGAGGTCAAGCGCGCACCGCGATATTTTGTCGTGCGATAATTTGTCGCAGAAATGCAACGTCATGTCCATAAATGCGAAAGTAACTCTGTCTGTCTGTCTTTTACCTCTTCACGCTTCAACCGCTTGACCGATCTAGATGAAATTTGGCATGGAGATAGTTGGGGTCCCGGGAAAAGACATAAGCTACATTTAACCCGAAAAAACGCATAGTTCCCGCGGGAACGCGATAACCGAATTCCACGCGGGCGAAGTCGCGGGCAGAAACTAGTAATATTATAAATGCAGAAGTAACTATGTCTGTCTGTCGGTCTGTCTGTCTGTTATCTCGCTTCACGCTTCAACCGCTGGACCGATTGGGATGGAATTTTGCATGGAGATAGTTGGAGTCCCGGGAAAGGACATAGGCTACATTTTTTCCCGGAAAACCCATAATTCCCGCGGGAATGTGATAACCGAATTCCACGCGGGCGAAGTCGCGGGTATATAATAAGTAATAACATATGGACGAACAGTGCCTAACATAATAATATTATGCCGTACATTGACCTATAATGAGTAATAACATATGGACGAACAGTGCCTAATAGAATATGTCAAAATATATGGAGCAAACTGACATTAGAAAATACGTTCCGATATGCTAATAACGCCTCTTAACGAAGGCCAAACGGGTGCCCGAGCTGTTCGGGCACCCGTTTTGACGGGGCCATTTTTCTCCGGCTGATTGTGAATCCTGCGCGCACTGACAAGTGCTTACATAACTTACAATACGAGTAGGTAACTCACGCGTGCTCGTATTTGTACACTATCTTATATTAGTATGAAGATTCGGTTCCATTTGTATGTCTAACATACCTTTTTTAAAGGTCGTATTATCGCTAATACTATATCCCAGCTAGTTCCCCAATAAGTACAGCCACGGTAAAAAGAGTTTTTCCTTATCCAACGTCGTATATAATTGCCACCATTTATAACCCGGTATCTACTTAATGAAAATTTATTCCTTCGCGGAATTAAACTGGAAAAACTCGATGTTAAGGGAAGGTCGGATTATGATGGAATTAAATTGATGTGCACATAATTAGTGAACACATAATCTGGAAGAAAAAAAACCATCAAGTTATATGGTAAAACATAGACATAGACATTTATTTCTCAATATCAAATTACAGCATATTTTACATGTCAAAATAAGAGAATTTCACATTGAGATCGTCAGAAAGAATACAAAATAAAAATAAAATGAAAATCAGGAATAAAATGTTAATGTTAACTGTATTAGCAATTCTTATTTCGATTAAAAATTTCATCTGACGACTTCCATGATTATTGTTCATTTTGGATTTTGCGCAAAGTTTTCCTAGCAGGATTTGAATCAACCAAAATCCCCAGCTATTAAAGAAAGCTGCAGGTTGTCGAATAGGTATTATGAACTTTTTTTTTACGAGTATGTTATTTAATATGCTGGAGAGATAGCAGTAAATTATTCAGTAGTAGTATATAAAGCCGTGGTATAAGCCGTGGTGGCCTAGAGGTTCGACCTCCCGCCTCTTATGCAGAGGGTCGGGGGTTCGATTCTGGCTCGCACCTCTAAGTTTACTTATGTGCGAAATTCAATTTGAATTTACCACTGAGCTTTTCGGTGAAGGAAAACTGTGTGTGAAGTCCCTAATCCGCACTGGGCCCGCGTGGGGACTATAGCCCAAACCCTCTCGTGATGAGAGGAGGCCTGTGCCCAGCAGTGGGCCTTAAATAGGCTGTTGTAGTAGTAGTAGTATATAAACTATTTTCACTATAAGTATTTTATCTTTATGTAAAGTGAAAAAGTAAATAATTCTAGAAGTATGTATTTTGTATGTACTAGTTGTTTATTCTCACGCTTCTACTAATACTACTACAGTCTATTTGCATCCCACTGCTGGGCACAGGCCTCCCCTCACCATGAGAGGGTTTGGGCTATAGTCTCCACGCGGGCCCAGTGCGGATCGGGGACGCTACCGTCACCCTTAACCATTTAATCTAGGACGTACAACCTAAACAGATAATAAAGGCAATGGACTGCAAATAATTACATTTTATTTTCATGACGCTTGCAACAAATGGGATCTTCCCGGAAGAATTATCATCTCCACCCGCCAACCCGCTGTCTCCCGAAGGAGCCACATTTTCATACACCGCTACGATGCCGGGCACTCGGTGTCCTTCCCTTCCCACTGAATTTACTTTATGATTGCTGATAATATTTTTTTCCTTTGTATTCTCTTCTTTTGTATTTTTTTGCCATAATTATTTTGTCACAATTAATTCTGTTTTATCTCGAGTCTTTGAGCTTGGCTTTTTGTAATTTCTTATTCTAAATTTAGTTTTACAGTCTTAGTGGAAAGGGAATTCGTTATTTCATTTTGTTTCCTAAGCGAGTGGCGTACAGTCGAGTTCATTAATATGTATATTTATAGTTGAACTCTTTTATACATGATGTATTTCATTATTTATTGACATTTTGAGACTGTCGACATCTATGGAATTTATATTTATTTGACAATGGAGGCCATCTCCATATTTTTTTATATATATTTTTTTTTTCTGGACCCTTGGAGACTATACATCTCTAAGATCTTAGATTTAAGTTTAAGTTAGGGACTATACATACATCCCTTCAATGTAATTTTAGTACGTACCTATATGTATATTTTATACATGTAATGTAAATTTTGTAAATTTTGAAAAAAGGCCTTCTGCTTGAGTTTGTTGCGGCGCTTCTTGTCAAGCAATGGGTCTAGGAAGCGCTGGTAAATTCTTTTTCTGACGTGTAAAAGTGCCGCTATGTGGCCAATTTGCTGAATAAATGATTGAATTGAATTGAATGTGTACACTTTTGGATCTTATTACAACGTGGTAATACAAAGTGTGTATATATTGGCGAACTCGACTGTACCTATGTGTTTGTGACGACTAAGGTAGAATTTCTCTATGCTAGTGATTTCACCGAATTTCGAACACAATTCGAATGAAGGATCCATGTTTGCGTGCGAGGACGTCTGTACACTTGTAAGTGTGTGTGTACCAGTACGTGGGCCAATGATCCACTCTCCATCTCCGGATGAAACAAATGACGGTAAGGGCGAGTTGGGCGCGAGTTGCGCGCCGGATAGATTCAGGCGGGTGATTCCGTGGCCATTCTGTATGTAGTACTATTAAATATTCTGTGCCGGAGTAACAGTGTGAACACTACTCTTTGTAGGCAAGTTATTGGGTGAAAAAGGTGGTAGCAATCCGGACGGAGTCTGCATCTAGTCCCAACACAAGCAACGTTCAACAATGGACATTTTTCGACACAAACCCTCTCAAGCCATTTAGTAATATTTTGAAACAGAACTGTCGACCCAATATTCAAATACTGTCCTAATCATTGACCTATAATAAGTAATAACATATGGACGAACAGTGCCTAACAGAATATGTCAAAATATATGGAGCAAACTGACATTAGAAAATACGTTCCAATATGCTAATAACGCCTCTTTATAACGAAGGTGCCCGAGCTGTTCGGGCACCCGTTTTGACGGGGCCATTTTGCTCCGGCTGATTGTGAATCCTTACTTATAATAAACTAGCTGTTATCCGCGACTTCGTACGCGTAATGGTAATAGCGTTCCCACGGGAACTATGCGTTTTTCCGGGGTAAAAAGTAGCCTATATGTTGACCAGTATTATAAACTACCCCCATACTAAATTTTGTTGCAATCCGTCCAGTAGTTTTTGAGTTAAATACATATACATACATAATTTTTTTTTTCTAAAAATCGTTATTTTGTGTTTAGTTAGTATCGTTTACAAACTCGTATATTAGTCTCGTGTAGTCGTGTCGTTCAAGTTTCATACGCGACTTTTTCAACAGACTTATTATTATATTATATTATAGTATAGTATAGATTAGTATTAGATGACACTATTAATACCTAACCCTATACTAACGTATGATTTAATATGTTCGCGATGGAGACAGCCCTAGCGCTAGGAGGTGGCCTCCAAAAGAGCGCGCTGCTTGCGATAGAAGGAGATGGCCACATTTGGGGGCGTTTGGCACACCATAACCGGGTCTTTCGTTATCAGTCGTGGGTAAAAGTGCACGTACGTTGCAATTTTCTGAATAATCAATACTGATTGAATTTTGAATTACACTCAACGCAATGAAATCGGGTCACTTTTTTAGGGTTCCGTACCTCAAAAGGAAAAAACGGAACCCTTATAGGATCACTTTGTTGTCCGTCTGTCCGTCCGTCTGTCAAGACCCTTTTTCTCAGGAACGCGTGGAGGTATGAAGCTGAAATTTATATCAATTACTCAGGTCTACTGTCCCTTGAAGCTGTGAAAAAATCAAACTTCTAAGCCAACGCAATCAAAAGATACAGCCGTTTATGCCGCAAATTTTCGACACTTGCAAGGGAATCAAAACCTACAGGGTGCTTCCCGTGAACTCAGAATCTTGAAATTTGGTACGAAGCAACGTCTTATAGCATAGATAAAGGAAAAATTACGAAAACCATAAATTTTTAGTTACATCACATAATATATATTTTTTTAATAATTTTAACCTTACTACCCATTTCCTCATAAACGCGTAGAGGTATTAAATTGAAATTCATACCAAATACTCAGGTCTATAATACCTTTAAGCTGTAACAAAATCAAACTTCTATGTCAACGCAATCAAAAGAAACAGCAATTTAAGCTGCATATTTTGAAACTCGCAAGTACTCGCAAGGGAATCAAAACCTAAAGGGTACTTCCAGTCGACCTAGAATCTTGAAATTTGGCATGAAGCAACGTTTTATAGCACACATAAAGGAAAAATTCCGAAAACCTTAAATTTTTAGTTACATTACAAAATATATATTTTTTAAGATCTTTGTCTTAAATTTATGCTACTCTATC
Organism: Aethes cnicana; assembly: GCA_963971205.1. Taxonomy (NCBI): domain Eukaryota; kingdom Metazoa; phylum Arthropoda; class Insecta; order Lepidoptera; family Tortricidae; genus Aethes; species Aethes cnicana. Next base: position 679,043 of record OZ020295.1, read on the forward strand.
TTTCCCCATTGTAATGTTATGAATTTCATTTTGCAATAAAAATACCATAGTTATGACTCGATTGTCGTAAAGAACGAACTTTGTAAACCTTACATGTTTGTACGGAACCCTCGGTGCGCGAGTCCGACTCGCACTTGGCCGGTTTTTTTTAGGATTTTCATGAAAGTATCTTAAATTGTACCTGCTTATTACGGATGCAGAAAGTTTCCCTATGACTACTCCCGTCCCGCCGCAACGTCCGGGCTCGCCTAGGTACCGATTGACAATGATAGAAAGGGCACCAAATACAAATTTAAAAACCTATTAGGTTAACGCTGGTCTCGTACCGTACCTCGAAAGCAAAAATTAGGATCACGTGTGGCTGTGGCCGTCTGTCAGTCCGTCTGTTACAATCGATTTGCTCCGAAAATTCTGGACCGATTGAATTTTGGCACACGTACTTTAAAAAATTTTCATGTCCACAATATAAAATTTCAAAACGATGCCGTTTTCGTACTTAACGTTACAATAAATCATAAACACTACACCCATATTGATATTTACACATTTCAACCCCACCGCAATCCAACAGGGGAGATGGTATTTCACGTTCACCAAGTTGGAATTTAAAATCGTTGTTGTTTTCGTAATCAGCAACCCGATAAACCTTAAAAACGACACTCATATTGATATTTACAAATTTCAACCCCATCGCACCCCAACAGGGGAGATGGTATTTCCCGTTCGCCACGTCGGATTTAAGAAAAATATAAAAATATATAATACTACTACTACTATATATACTACTATATATACTATATATACTACTACTACTACTACTAACAGCCTATTTACGGCCCACTGCTGGGCACAGGCCTCCTCTCATCACGAGAGGGTTTGGGCTATAGTCCCCACGCGGGCCCAGTGCGGATTGGGGACTTCACACACATCTTTGAATTACTTCGCAGGTGCGTTCAGATTTCCTCACGATGTTTTCCTTCACCGAAAAGCTCAGTGGTAAATTCAAATTGAATTTCGCACATAAGTAAACTTAGAGGTACGAGCCGGAATCGAACCCCCGACCCTCAGCATGAGAGGCGGTAGGTCGAACCACAAGGCCACCACGGCTTCTAAAAGGTGGAAAGGGTGGAAAATATATAATATATAAATATAAAAGAAGAAACATACAAACAAATCTTTAACCCCCTTTTTAAACCTTTAGGGGGGGAATTTCCAAAAATCCTTCCTTAATGCTCGCTTACGTCATAAAAGGAACTTTCCTGTCAAGTTTCATGTTTCTAGGCCTAGCGGTTTAGAAGTTTCATACAAACCTTTAACCCCCTTAATACCCCTTCAGGGGAAGAATTTCCAAAAATCCTTCCTTAGTGCTCACTTTACGTCATAAAAGGAACCTTCCTGTCAAGTTCCATGTTTCTAGGCCAATTAGTTTCGGCTGTGCGTTGATCTATCAGTCAGTCAGTCATTCAGTCAGCCAGTGTCTTCTTTTATAGATTTAAATTACGTCATAATCACATTTTTTCCCGTTCCCGTGGGAATATCGGGAAATCCTTTCTTAGTGCTCCCCTACGCTCCCCAAGGAACCTGCATGCCAAACTTCAGCTCTCTACGGTGATCCCCGCGACCTAAACATTAAAATGTAAAAATCTCTTATTTCCCCGTTCCCGTGAGAATTTCGGGAAATCCTTTCTTAGTGCTCTCCTACGCTCCCCAAGGAATCTGTATGCCAAATTTCAGCTCTCTACGACCAATATTTTTGGCTCTGCGTTGATATGTCAGTCAGTCAGTCAGTCAGTTTCTTCTTTTATATATTTAGATAGATAGATAGCTGTTTCCCGCGACTTCGTACGCGCCTAAACATTAAAATGTAAAAATCCCATTTTTCCCGTTCCCGTGGGAATATCGGGAAATCCTTTCATAGTGCTCCCCTACGCTCCCCAAGGAACCTGCATGCCAAATTTCATCTCTCTACGATGATCCCCGCGACTACGTACGCGCCTTAAAATGTAATAAACCCATTTTTTCCCGTTCCCGTAGGAATTTCGGGAAGTCCTTTCTTAGTGCTCCCCTACGCTCCCCAAGGAACCTGCATGCCAAATTTCAGCACTCTACGACCAGTAGTTTCGGCTCTGCGTTGATATGTCAGTCAGTCAGTCAGTGAGTTTCTTCTTTTATATACTTATTTAGATTTTAAGTGAGCTTTATAACGGAACATGGAAGTACCATGGAAGCTTACAACCCTTACGAATTTTGAAAAAATCCTTCTTCAGTTGATGCCTACGTCATAGAGGAATACGTTTGCGAAATTTCAAGTTTGTAGCCATAAGGGTCTGGCCTTTGCGTTTATCTAAAACTTTCACCCCTTAATTCACACCCTTGGGGGTGGAATTTTGAAAATTCCTTCCTTGGTGGATGCCAATGTCATAAGAGGAATACGTGTGCGAAATTTCAAACAAATATGTCCAAGGAATAAAAAGTTTTATGAATACTTTCATCCCTTATTTCACCCCCTTGGGGGTTGAATTTTGAAAAATCCTTTCTTGGTGGATGCTAACGTCATAGGAGGAATACGTGTGCGAAAATTCAAGTTTGTAGCCTTACGGATCTGGCCTTTGCGTTATCTAAAACTTTCACCCCCTAATTCACCCCCTTGGGGGTTGAATTTTGAAAAATCCTTCCTTAGTGGATGCCTACGTCATAAGAGCAATACGTGTGCGAAATTTCAAGTTTCTAGCTTTACGGGTTTGGCCTGGGCGTTTATACATCAGTCAGTCACCTTTGCCTTTTATATATACAGATAGATCAATGGTCCTAATATTAACAACTTGCCAACTAATATTGCAAATTCAGAACGTCTTAACCCGTCGGCTGCTGTTAACGGCACGGCTAATAAACTTCAATGTACGAACTACCCTCATTTATGTAAATGAGAATTTAGTATGGATTTTAATGGGTTAAGGTGATGTGCAGATTTTACAAAGGTTACGATAAATTGTAAAGTTGATAATCTGCTCTAGAAGAAAAAGTAGTATATGGAATTGCGTATTATTCATACACTTTGAAATCAACATCTGTGGTAAGCTTCCTTCACAATACAAAAACGTGTTCAAAACCATTGATCTATTATAAGTAAGGATTCACAATCAGCCGAAGAAAAATGGCCCGTCAAAACGGGTGTCCGAACCAGTCGCACCCGTTTGGCGCTCAGTAAATTTGACACTTGAGTCTTATAGTGTTAGTGTTAGGTTTACTTTTGTATAATAGTAGATTGTTTATCAAGGGACTAAAACAAGCCATTATGACACGAGATGTTTAGCCACCCGAGCAGAGCGAGGGTGGCTATAGTTCGAGTGTCATTATGGTTGTTTAGTCACGCGTTAAACACTCTGCTTTTCACTTCGAATGCGAGGAAAAAAAAAACGAAGTTCCATACAAAATTACGATATTTATTATAACAAAGTAGATAACCGGCTACTTCCCGATGACCTAGAATCATGGAATTTGGCCAGAAGCAAGGTCTTACAGCACACGTACAGGAATAAATCTGATAACCGTAAATATTATATATTTTGGTGCAAGAAAAGCCAATTTACTAATACAAACTTATCATTTGCGGTTGGCGCAGTAGCCGTGTATACTTCAGCAACCGCAAATAATAAGTTTGTATTGTTAAATTTGCATCATCAAGTTTGTAGGTACGGAACCCTCGGTGCGCGAGTCCAACTCGCACTTGACCTGTTTTTTTATCACGTGACGTTTTGAATGATATTTAGCCAACAGATTCAAAATATTTTAAAACTAATTGGGTCATGCATTATTAAATGTATTCACTTTAAATAAAACAAGATTCATAGGTATTCGTAATCATTAAATCGTGTTTCACGAAATTAAATCGTTTTTTCACGCCCTAGAAATTGTCTAGGTTCACTGGAAATGGGAATAATCCTCCTTTCACAAACTCTGTGGTTGGCTGTTTAGGCGGGTTTCCAATGTCAATTAAAAAAATTTTACTTTAGTCCCTAGAGACTAAAAAAGAGCTTTAGTCCCGATGTGCAGAGACTAAAGTAACATTTTAAGAGCATGAGACGTGAAATAGTAGATTGTTTAGCAGGGAATAAAACAAGCCATTATGACACGAGATGTTTAGCCACCCGAGCAGAGTGAGGGTGGCTATAGTTCGAGTGTCATTATGGTTGTTTAGTCACGCGTTAAACACTCTGCTTTTCACTTCGAATGCGAGGAAAAAAAACGAAGTTCCATACAAAATTACGATATTTATTATAACAAAGTAGATAACCGGCTACTTCCCGATGACCTAGAATCATGAAATTTGGCCAGAAGCAAGGTCTTACAGCACACGTACAGGAATAAATCTGATAACCGTAAATATTATATATTTTGGTGCAAGAAAAGCCAATTTACTAATACAAACTTATCATTTGCGGTTAGCGCAGTAGCCGTGTCTACTTCACCAACCGCAAATAATAAGTTTGTATTGTTAACTTTGCATCATCAAGTTTGTAGGTACGGAACCCTCGGTGCGCGAGTCCAACTCGCACTTGACCTGTTTTTTATCACGTGACGTTTTGAATGATATTTAGCCAACAGATTCAAACTTGAAAACTATTAATATATTTTAAAACTAATTGGGTCATGCATTATTAAATGAATTCACTTTAAATAAAACAAGATTCATAGGTATTCGTAATCATTAAATCGTGTTTCACGAAATTAAATCGTTTTTTCACGCCCTAGAAATTGTCTAGGTTCACTGGAAATGGGGATAATCCTCCTTTCACAAACTCTGTGGTTGGCTGTTTAGGCGGGTTTCCAATGTAAATTAAAAAAAAATTACTTTAGTCCCTAGAGATTAAAAAAGAGCTTTAGTCCCGATGTGCAGAGACTAAAGTAACATTTTAAGAGCATGTGAAGTGAAAAATTTTTATCTTAACACTTATTATAAAGAGGCGTTATTAGCATATTAGAACGTATTTTGTAATGTCAGTTTGCTCCATATATTTCGACATATTCTGTTAGGCACTGTTCGTCTATATGTTATTATAGGTAAATGCTCAAAACTCATCGCAGGCTTTCCATCCGCCTTTATCTCTCTTTACAAAGTTAGATAAAGATACCTACAAGAATTTTATTTTATTTATTTATTTATTTAAACTCTATTGTACAATCGAGTTCTCCAATATATGTATACACACTTTTACACCTTGCTCCCTTGTAATAAGGTCCAAAAGTGATATAATAGTAATGAACTCGACTGTCTATAAAGAAAACTTAGTGTACAAAAGGCGGCCTTAATGGGTCAAGGCATACTCTTTCAGTCAACTCTGCAAAGAAGAAAATGCGCGGCGGTGCCAAAAAAAGTACATTTTACCCCCTCACCCCGCCAACTTTGATCACAGTAATGGTTCCACTTGAAGACGTGCGTAGAAGAAGGGTTTATGTCACATTTTCGTCATTTTTGATTTTTTCCTATAAATAGTGCTGTTAGGTCATAGCGGAACTGTTGACTTTTACAGTTTTCACAATTTTTTGCTTTAAAGCCTTCAATCCCACAGGAAGAAGGGGCTATGTCCACAAAAAAGTCATATTCGTCGTGAATGAAGGCGCCAATTATCATTCGCGAGTAATTGCGGCGAAAGAAGGTGTCATATGTCCATTCTAAGGCCCTTCAATCGTGATAATAAACAACGGACTAATTACTATCACTACTGCTATGGACTCCCCTCTTGCAGTGTAGTTTAATTTGGCTAGTTAATAGAGGTCACTTAAGACGCGTGTCAAAATTATCGGTTAAAGTTAAGGGCAGATTAGTTTGAAAAGCGGACTCAATGGTCCCAAAATTGAACGCGACCCAACATCAACTATCAATTTATTGGAATTGTGTATGCGAAGACCCCGCAGGGACGGACTTATAAACTATGTACTTAATATTAAATTCTATGTAACTATATATTCTCTGTAACTATGTACTTAATATTAAATTCATACTAATATTACAAATGCGAAAGTAACTCTGTCTGTCTGTCTGTCTGTTACCTCTTCACGCTTCAACCGCTGGGCCGATTGAGATGAAATTTGTCATGGAGATAGTTCGGGTCCCAGGAAAGGACATAGGCTACTTTTTATCCCGGAAAAATGTATAGTTCCCGCGGGAACGCGATAACCGAATTCCATACGGGGGAAGTCGCGGGCAGAAGCTAGTATTAAATATAAATGATTAAGTCTGTTACACAATTTCCTTATATAGATACAAGAGTACATATCTACGGGGAAAGGACGTAAATAGGTTGCTTTTTATCCCGGAAAAACGCATAGTTTGGTTCGCGAGTGAACGCTCTAACCATATTCCATGCAAATAAATTCGCGGTATAAAGCTAGTATATAATAAACACTATCTTTTGCCCGCCACTTCGATTGCGTGTAATCCATACTAATAATAATGTCTGTAGAAGAAATCGCGTATGTAACTTGAAAGTTAAAAGAAACTATCAAGTCGAGGGGACTATATTATAAACGATATGGAACACAAAATAACGATTTTTAGATAAATGGTCTGTATGTATGTTTGTCCGGATTTCACTCGAAAACTACTGGACGGATTGCAACAAATCTTGGTATGAGGGTAGTTTATAACACTGGTCAAAATATGGTCTACTTTTTATCCCGGAAAATTGCACAGTTCCCGCGGGAACGCTATTACCGAATTCCACGCGGACGAAGCCTCTGGCAGCAGCTAGTTTGGTTACGTAAACCTAAACAGCATCTCCCTAGCGCTTCGTAAATTTCCCCCTCTTAAGAAAAACTTGTATAAGTGGCTGTCAATTTCCAAGTGGCTGTCAATTCGCCCCTGACTCTTCTGCTTTCGTATTAATACCGTCAGTATACTAGGCGCCGGCCAATTTTCAACCGGCCGATAAATTGCCAGAATGTATAGCTAATAAGTGGGGAGTAGTGTTGTCATTGGACATGGACATATCGATAAAAATAAACCAACCAAATTTCAAACTGCTGGGCCTAATTGGAAAAGGGTTTGGGCTATATTATATTGCCCACGCAGACCCAGTAGAGATTGAAGACTTCACAAACATCTTTAAGACTTATTTCCTTGCGTGTTGGAGCCCCCCGGTTTGAGCCGTACGTAAGCGCCGTATGGCCTCACTCTGATCCCCTGGCAGAGGGGAAACGCATAGTTCCCGCAGGAACGCGATGACTGATTTCCACGCGGGCAAAGTAACGGGCAGAAGCTAGTAGAAATATAATTTAAATAGAAGAAATGCAGGCTAACTGTAAAGTGAATATTTTTAAACCATTTCCCATAGCATATTCACAAAAATGCAGTAAATAAGTAGGTACTTAAACTCAACTTTAGAATTCATTAAGTTACTTTAAACGTAACAACAGCTTAACATGCAAGTTCAGATTGAAATAGAACCCAAACTAAATAGATTACGATCTCTTTTATAGGTCCGGCACGAACTATCGATAAAAACGGGTCCCAGCACTAAATCTAATGGAGGCCGGGAGTTTTACCATGTATAGCAATATCGAGGGTCGATACGATAGCCGACCATTGACCTATAATAACATATGGACGAACAGTGCCTAACAGAAAATGTCAAAATATATGGAGCAAACTGACATTAGAAAATACTTTCCAATATGCTAACGTCTCCTTATAATATATGTGTCAAGATAAATATTTTATACAAAAGTAAACCTAACACTATAAGACTTAAGTGTCAAATTTACTGAGCGCCAAACGGGTTCCCGAGTTTTTCGGGCACCCGTTTTGACGGGCCATTTTTAGGGTTCCGAAGTCCACAAGGAACCCTTATAGTTTCGCCATGTCCGTCCGTCTGTCCGCACTATTGCTCGGAGATGCTTAGGTCTAGAGAGCTGTAATTTGGCATGAATATGCATATTAGTTATGCTGACAAAGTGGTACAATAAAATTTTGAAATATATTTTTTTATAGGGTACCTCCCCTACTCGTAAAGTGGGGATGTAATTTTTTTTTCTTGCATACCCCATGGTGCGGCATATCGTTGAATAGGTCTCGAAAAAATATTGTGGGTTTGTTAAAACCATTTTTTGATTAAGTGATGCGTTTGTGAAATATTAAGCTTTAAAGTGCTATTTTTTGTTAGAGTCACGTGTCCCCCCCCCCCCTGCCAGCTAAATGGTGGTATTTGGATGGCTGAAAAAAATCACGGTTGTGGCATATATAACGTAGTTGAAAGGAAAACTATCAGAGCTAAGTAGGCTGTACAAACTTACGAGTAATAGTCGACCAACTTATAATGATGATTTTTCTCGAGCAGCAGGGGAGTCGGGCGGGTACGTCACACCACAGGCTAGCTAGATGCTAATAAGTCTTAGAAAGGTACTGTGGGCATCGTCAACTTCGGAACCCTATAATTTGCGCGTGGCCCGACACGCACTTGGCCGGTTTTCTTTGGCTTATTGTGAATCCTTACTTATAGATCAATGTAGCCGACGATACCAATGTCGGGAGGGATTCTAGAATAACCTAATTTGGACGATTCTCGAATAGTGATACGCGACGTTATTCCTACGCGAAACGCTAAGAAACTCGTTAGAATCACTAGGAATCTTGTTAAGTTTAAGCCGTGGTGGCCTACTGGTTCGACCTACCGCCTCTCATGCAGAGGGTCGGGGGTTCGATTCCGGCTCGCACCTCTAAGTTTACTTACGTGCGAAATTAAATTTGAATTTACCACTGAGCTTTTCGGTGAAGGAAAACATCGTGAGAAAACCTGCACGCATCTGCGAAGTAATTCAAAGATGTGTGTGAAGTCCCCACTGGGCCCGCGTGGGAATGAATAGCCCAAACCCTCTCGCGATGAGAGGAGGCCTGTGCCCAGCAGTGGGACGCAAATAGGCTGTAGTAGTAGTAGTCGTTACCATTTTTAAAATGTTTCACTATTGGAAATCTCAAGTTCTATAAGCAAATAAGAACATATAAGAATACGACACGTGACAGTGTGTGTTAGGGATGCTTAAATCCACAAGATCAAAAACCCATTCAATATACAATTTCCCCGTAATTTTCTCCATGAAATAGGGTCCCGACATCATAAATCACAACAGGAAAATAATTCCCTTCAATTAGTATAGCAAGTAACGCGTGCGCCAGCCAATCAGCGTTCTTGTAATTGAACCGCCCACCCTATTATTTACGGTGGACGCTTGGCCTAAGTGGTGTTGCCAGTATTAGTGGCAGAAGTTGGAAAAAAAAATCATAAAAACTTTGCCATTTCTTTTACCCTACGTGACAACATTATCATTACTTTCAACTGCAACACATTCATGTTCATTCATTCATTTTTAAACGCATACTTACTCTAAAGCACAGGCCGGACACGGCCTATAATAGCTCGATTTCGAACACAATTCGAATGAAGTGTCAATGTTTGCGTGCGAGGACGTCTGTACACTTGTAAATGTGGGCCAATGATCCACTATCCATCTCCGGATGAAACAAATGACGGTAAGGCGAGTTGGGCGCGAGTATTGAGCGGTGAGCGAAAGTAAAGGGAATTGGGTACGACGCCGGCTAGGTTGAGGCCGCTTGTAGACTTCCGTTATTTTCACCGGACGACGGTCCGTCTATAAACGGATACCCTTGTAGACAAGTAATTTTGTGTCCGGTGCGTGTACACACACTCATAGTGAACCATACACCACCACAAGTCCGGCAAAAAAAACGGACCGTCGTCCGGTGAAAATAACGGAAGTCTACAAGCGGCCTCAGGCGGGTGATTCCGTGGCCATTCTGTATGTAGTAATATTAAATATTCAGTGTCCAAGGTAAGATTTCGGAACATCATTGCCATTCGAAATTTTATCATCAACTAGCTTCTGCCCGCGACGGGATCTTGGCGTTTTTACGGTATAAAAAGTAGCCTATATTTTTTCCCGGAACCCCAACTATCTCCATGCCAAATTTCATCTCAATCGGTCTTGCGGTTGAAGCGTGAAGAGGTAACAGACAGACAGAGTTACTTTCGCATTTATAATATTACTAGCCGATGCCCGCGAACTCCGTCCCGCGCAGACTTCAAATTTGCGTACCCGATGATACTAAACATATAGACGGTTTATCTTTATACTTCTGTATTGAGAAATTGGATTGATCCGTGAAAACCCCTTTCCCGTGGAAATATCGGGATAAAAAGTATCCTATGTTATTGCACGGATCTCAAACTATGTCCATACCAAATTTCATCCAAATTGATGCACTCGTTGTGACGTGAAGGAAGGACAAACAAAATACAATCACATTTTTAGGGTTCCGAACTCCACAAGGAACCCTTATAGTTTCGCCATGTCCGTCCGTCTGTCCGCACTATTGCTCGGAGATGCTTAGTTCTAGAAAGCTGTAATTTGGCATGAATATACATATTAGTTACGCTGACAAAGTGGTACAATAAAATTTTGAAATATATTTTTTTATAGGGTACCTCCCCTACTCGTAAAGTGGGGATGTATTTTTTTTTCTTGCGTACCCCATGGTGCGGCATATCGTTGAATAGGTCTTAAAAAAATATTGTGGGTTTGTTAAAACCATTTTTTGATTAAGTGATGCGTTTGTGAAATATTAAGCTTTAAAGTGCTATTTTTTGTTAGAGTCACGTGTCCCCCCCCCCCTGCCAGCTAAATGGTGGTATTTGGATGGCTGAAAAAAATCACGGTTGTGGCATATATAACGTAGTTGAAAGGAAAACTATCAGAGCGAAGTAGGCTGTAGAAACTTACGAGTAATAGTCGACCAACTTATAATGATGATTTTTCTCGAGCGGCAGGGGCGTCGGGCGGGCACGTCATACCACAGGCTAGCTAGATGCTAATAAGTCTTAGAAAGGTACTGTGGACATCCTCAACTTCGGAACCCTATAATTTGCGCGTGGCCCGACACGCACTTGGCCGGTTTTTTTAATATTAGTATAGTATGGAATATGGAAATAATGTGGACATGGATGGATTACGAATATTCCCACTAGCTGCCGCTCCTATCTTGCACCAGCTGTAGACACTCAAATGTGATGATTGGGCCGTTACCTCTCCGCCTACCCTCGATTATATGCGGTGTTTATTCCCTTCAATTTCACCCATTCCAACACTCACCATGACGTAGTAAAAGTTTAGTTAGGGTTGGCCATGAATATGATACAATAATAAATAATAATAAATGAATACATATCTTGGGACATTTCACACCTATTGACCTAGCCGCAAACTAAGCAAAGCTTGTACTATGGGGTGCTAGACAACAATATAAATACTTATATAGAGAAATACATACATATATAAATACTAAACATCCATGACTCGAGTACAAACATTCGTGTTCATCACACAAAGTTTGCCCCGAGCGGCTCGAACCCGCGACCTTCGGAACAGAAGGCAGGGTCACTACCAACTGGACCAATCCGACCGTCATATCACATAATATACTTCGCCAGGTATGACAGTCCGGTATTCTGTAGTAGTGTGGGTGTCACCCTTACGTCATTCGCACTGCTGTGTGTTGCAAGTGGTCTATTAAAATAATCCCCGACCCCCATGCATCCTGTGTGTGTTTCATTAAATTATTACGTTCGTTTTTCTTAACTTGTCCCATTTTGTGTGCTTAAAAAAAGTAAATTTATTTTGCATTATAACGGATATTTCCTTCATTTTTGTTTTATTGCAATAAAGTGGCAACTCGACTTTGACGTAAGGGTGACACGTCACCCGGATAGGCAGACCTTGTTTTCTTAGACCATGGGCGAAGAATACTCCACACTGGATGTATTGACTAATTCTCGAATAATCGAGAGTTGTGCCTGCTCGTTCACTGAGGAAATTGCTCTCAACTTAGTACTATCGCTCTAATGTACTAGTTCGGTATTTTAGTACATTCAATACACTACTTTTTCACGCTCACCTTTCGTTCCGTCTTGTTCTTACTGATTCGTTTAGTTTAGAAAATGGTAAATTCATTTCTGAGTGCCCCGATGTGGCCAAATTGCTGAATAAATTATTGATTAGAAGAGCTACGGCGGACGGATTATGAGCATTGCGGTTTAGTTCGGTCGACTTGGAGCGTTGATCGGTTAATGTACTAAATGAACTAAGAGCAGAAAAGAAACTGGATAGTTCGTTCTAGTACTGTCATATAATAGGGATGTCTACGCGAGACACTGGAAGTTTTTAATAAAACCTCGGATGTACCTTTTATAAAGAAATATAATTAAAACGTACAATTTTAAGGATACAAAATCAATACTTTTGGAAGGTGATATAAAAAGGCAAGGGCGCGTGTTTGTCTCTAGAGAGTCGTCTGCTGAAGAGACCGTTGAGGATGGCCGTGGTGGCGAGGCGCTGCCGTCGCCGTTGCAGTTGGCATCCTTGGAGTGTTGAGCGGGCCCCAATCGTGAACTTAGTAGTGCCGCCGTGCGTCGTGGATCGACCTAATTGGTCGGCGCGCTTAACGCGCCGTCATGTGGCGAGCCCCAGTTGTGCGGTGCGGCGCTGCCGTTGCTGTCGCAGTTGGTAGCCTTGGAATCAAATTCAATTCAATCATTTATTCAGCAAATTGGCCACATAGCGGCACTTTTACACGTCAGAAAAAGAATTTACCAGAATGTTGAGCGGGCCCCAATCGTGGGCTCGGTAGTGGCCGCCGTGCGTCGTGGTTCGACCTAATTGGTCGGTGCGCTTGGCGCGCAGACAAGGGATATGATAGGATTTCATTTTTTTTACTACTTTGTACATGTCCGTCCAACAGAAGCCTAGATCACAGTTCTATAACATCCCGCTTTTGTTGTATCGTTTTAGCATCATCAGCCACTCAGTGCAGTAGTAACCACTCGCATCCATCGTACCTATTGACCACTAGACTATTTTTGCTTCTAGAAAAGTAACAAGAATGTTCAGTCGTACACTATTAAATAAACATCGTATCGCCTTTTAGAACCCTTGAAATTTTAGTTTCAGTCTAGATAACAGTATGTTAATGCGTCCAGGATTTATTTACTTTATACAATCCCAGCGCGGCGTTTATCGCCTCTGAAAAACCTTTCGTCCCGTCATACATATTTATCGTCATTGCTTAAGTGGTCAACGTCTCGAGTTTGGAATGAATGGAGCTGTTCGATCGAAAATAAATAAATCCCGTGTCAAAATCTGGTATACCTACCCATCATCTTTGCATCATCATCATCCTGTTTCGGTAGGTCTCTTCTAATGCTCTTCAATAGAAACTGTCTTCGGAGTTATCGGTAGGCCTTTTTTATATATCAATGGTATAGGCAAACGAGCGCACAACCCACCTAATGGTAAGTGGTTATTGCGGCCCATGGACACCAAAATCCTATGATCCCCCATCAAGAAACCATAAGATCTCGAATGCGTTGCCTACCCTGAGGCCTAAGATGGAATTCCTCTGTGTCAGAAATTTCACCGGCTGCCTCAACAGTGCGAGCACTGCTATTTGGCGGCAGGTCAGCGGGGAAAGACGATGGTATCATCCCGGACGGACCTAGCATCTAGCAAACCTCCAAATAAATGGAGCGGTAACCTAAGCTTAAAAGTGAACGGCTTCGGTTAAGTAAGTAAGTAAGTAAGTAAGTAACACTTTATTGTACAGAAAAAAAAACACAAATACAATTATCAATACAGAGAAGAGACACATGTACAAAGGCGAGCTTATCCCTACAAGGAATTTCTTCCAGCTAACCTTTGAGTAGTGGAGAGGACACATGTTCACGAGTAGACAAATAAGTATGTACAGAAAAATAAAGGAGAATCTAAATATACTTATTTATATTATATTATAATACATAGACTACATAATACTATTTATTTATTTATTTATGTATTAGACACACCAACAGAAACATAAACAAATACATTTTCAGAGGGTTTACTATAGTAAATTATAAAATACATAAACTAAACTATATATATATAAGTAATATATTTAGGAATTCGAGTCGAGCCAAAACTTCTTTAAATGAGCTTTTAGTGACGCCACCGTCTGCAGTTGTCGAAACTCTGCTGGCAACTGGTTCCACAATCTCACAGAGTGCACCGAAAAGGATTTGGAGTAGGTTGTGGTTTTATGGGAAGGAAAGGAAAGAGAGATATCGGCACTCGATCTCAAGCGGTGCTGAGAGCTGGAGGCCATGAATTCAAACCTCTCGGAAAGGTAAGAAGGAAATTGAGGATTCAATCCTCAATTTCCTTAGGGGGAGGGTGTTAAAAACAGGGGGTTAACATGATGATGATGATTGGAAACGGTCTTCGGCTTCTAGAATATAATTTTTTGTGATCTTGCTGCCGTGATTTGAGTTAACTTCAAGCCAAAAACTGCCTAAAAGCCAGCGTGATAGGCGTCATGGCTGATAGTTTAGAAATCCAACATGTATTTCGGATCACTAAATCAATTTAGTAAGTCCATCATCATCATATCGGCCGTAAGACAAAGGCGTACCACTAGACCACTAATGTACCTACAACTCGCGTCTACCCATTTGATCCCGCTTTTAATTACAAGGTCGTCGCTATCTTTTTGGAGCCGGTAATAACTTCATACTGTTCTGAAGACACTTACATGAAGTTTATAATTTAGCTTAACATTGAAAGTTTTCTTTTATGGCCAGCTACATTCCAATATTCATTGCCACATCACCGTATCACTTTCCAATGATAGCCAAATAGTATCGTCAGTTCTCTCGGCAGTAGTATCCTTATCTAATAGGAAATAAAAAGTTCACCTCCGCCGCCTCCCTGAAGGACAATCCTATCCGAAGTTACTTCGAGTTGCAGAAGGGTCATAATGTAGGGTCCTGTGCTGCCTTTGGATCTGCGATTTAGTGATCGGGCGAGTGTCTACTTTTAAATATATTTTTTTTATTCTAAGTATTACAGACAGGCAGACCGGTCGATTTGATGGAAAATGGATAACGCCATCTATATAAATTTTCATTGCAACGCCAGTAGCGTTGCCGGTCTTGAATATAATTCAATACACACTTTTTAAAAGTGAGGCGAGTGTCCCAATGACTGAAATAAAATGAAATCTAGGTGCTGTATTATATGTACTGTTAATTTATGACATGAGGTTCTGTATGAATAATACAAAGAGTAAAAAAAATAATGCTTATCATTATCATGTTCTTATTTCGCGGCCTCTTAACATACTGTAATAAAATTGGAAACGTTCACGCATGTCTAACACGTTTCTACAAAACGTTTTTTCGTATACCTTATTTGAAACTTTGTATGAGATTTAATAGATTTTGATGAAAGCGTTTGATATTTTGGTTGTTTTTTCCACTGAGGTACTAACTTGAATAAATATAGGCAAAACTCGCTATTCTCCTTGCATCCTTAGATACTTTCACCTAATCCCTTACTCTAAATGATTTAAAGAATTCGCAATTCCAGTTACTAAACCCCATACGAACGCGGCACGGCACATCTCGAAAGCCGAAAGACATAAAATAGTTGCTGATCTAGCATTTTTTCCGTCCCACGGGAATTCCCGACGGGCGGGATATTTCCAGCTCCAATCGACAGGCGCAATAATCTAGCGGGCTACGAAGTGCGGAAAAGTGTTTCCGTCGTTGTATTTTTGGGGGAAATTTGATGGATGGGTTCCGTGGTAACCTTGTGGTTGGACTTACCACTTCTTATGCTGATGGTCGGGATTTCATCGGAGAACTTATAAATTTTATCAGTGAAATCAAATTTAAAGTCATCACCAATATTTTCAGTGAATAAAAAACGAATGACATATTGTTTTTGGGTCTTGTCGGATTTCCGAGATTTCTCGATGGCAAACAATTTTATTCGCTACATTTGTAGATATTATTTACTGGATAAGTTAAAGTCAAACAAAAATCTAAAAAATAAAGCCAGTTAAAGCACGAGCCCTGTTGGGCATAACAATTTATAATATTTGTCTTACATTAAAATATAGCTACTTACTATCTTAAAGAGTTATACAATTGACTATGTTATATAACGGTTATTCAATATTTTTAGGTAGGTATCTTTACTATTTACATATTTAACTTGTTAATGAAAATGAGTAGGCGAATAATAATAATAATAATATATATAATTTGTTATTCATCAAGAAACTCTTCGCTGATATAATAGGGCCTTTACACTAGATATGATAACTTCATCACTGACGTGTAGCAGTGTAAATGTGTGGCCAATTTGAATGCTCTTAATTATATTGTCACTAACTTCTGCCCGTGACTTCGCCCGCGTGGAATTCGGTTATTGCATTCCCGCGGGAACTATGTGTTTTTCCGGGATTAAAAGTAGCCTATAATAATAATAATAATAAATTTTATTTCAGGCATATAGGCCCATATTACATATACCAGACTAACATACATATTAAAATGCCTATGTCCTTTCCCGGGACTCCAACTATCTCCATGCCAAATTGCATCTCAATCGGTCTAGCAGTTGAAGCGTGAACGAACAGACAGACAGAGTTACTTTCGCATTTATAATATTAAGTAGTATGGATTCTCATCTATGTATATCTTTAGACCACCAGATAAAACCTGTCGTTTCGTCCGCAGTACCTCCGCTGAACATCGAGATCCGCGGCGTCCAAGATCACGTCATCCAGGGCACTAATCTGGCGATGATGTGCGTCGTCGCCGGAGCTCGACCGGCCGCTACTATCGAGTGGTACAACGACACGCAAAGACTGGAGCCGAGGGAGAATACTATACAGGTATGTTGACTAGAGGCACGGGGCGGACACGGCCTATAAAAGCACGATTTCGAACATAATTCGAATGAAGTGTCAATGTACAAGGACGTCTGTATACTTACTTGTCTTCTCCGAAAAGGTGGATCACAGATTCAAAAAATTCAATTCAATTCAAAATTCAATCATTTATTCAGCAAATTGGCCACATAGGGGCACTTTTACACGTCAGAAAAGAATTTACTAGCGCTTCCTAGACCCATTGCTTGAGAAGAAGCACCGCAACAAACTCAAGCAGAAGGCCTTTTTTCAAAATTTACACATAGTTATAACATTTACATAACATGTATAAAATATACATATCGGTACGTACTACAATCACATTGAAGGGATGTATAGTCCCTAACTTAAACTTAAATCTAAGATCTTAGAGATGTATAGTCTCCAAGGGTCCAGAAAAAAAAATTATTATGGAGATGGCCTCCATTGTCAAATAAATATAAATTCCATAGATGTCGACAGTCTCAAAATGTCAATAAATAATGAAATACATCATGTATAAAAGAGATCTCAATTATAGCATAAGAAAGAACTGCATGTAACACCTACCTGAAATCAGAAATCAGAAATGTTTATTTGTGATCACAGGTGCATAGAAAAGGATGTTAGGTTACATTAATTAGTTCACTATGATCTGCCTGCAGGCGTACAAATTAATTTGATAAAAAAAAATATTACAAGGACATATTCTTAGTCACACATAAAATCATTAACACTATAATAACACTTTTTTATTAATAGTCTATAAAGTTCCCTCTTGAATGCGTGTAATGGTAGCATCTTCATACAGTCAGGTAGTTTATTATATATTTTGGGAGCCATGCAGAATACCGATTTATGCATAAGTGCAGTGCGTGTGCGTTCTTCCAACTTCCTGTGTATCACAAATGAATAAATGATTTATGATTTATGTGAATGTGTGTGTACTAACTACGCCGGCCAATGATCTACTCTCTATCTCCTGATGAAACAAATGACGGTAGGGGCGAATTGGGCGCGAGTTGCGCGCCGGCTAGATTCAGGCGGTTGATTCCGTGGCCATTCTGTATGTAGTAAATAGCTTCTGTTTTTGAAGAAGATTAATATAAAGTGTCGCTTCTTTACGCAGCCTATTGATATTCTTTGGCAAGTCTCTGTAATATTTGTTAGCATTATCGCCCAGTCGAAGCACCTTTGATTATCTCGCGGAAGCTGCACAAAATTCGCTATTCTACGTGCCTCAGTTATTTAGTTGCAGAGGCGATTGTCATCGCCGGCTTCCTTACAAAGCTGTTTGGAATTTAAAAAAGAACCATTAGCTACTCCAAACACACGGTACCATATACTTTATTGAATACCACACATTCAAGGTACAGTACAAACATAATGTAAATTTTTACACAAAAGGTATGGCATACAGCAGGCGGTCTTATCTATACCAGACAACTTTTGGATAGTGGAGATGAAAAAGAACAAACTAGGTTGGAAGGCGGTGCTCTCTACTAAGATGTGCAGAAGAAACAAACACAAAAAGTAATAAACATATTTAAATACGAAAATGTGAAATTTTGTTCCAAATTCTATTTAGTCTATGCTTTTTGAAAATCGAATGTGACACTGACGTGTTGGAATTGCCGCCATTGTTGACAGATTTTGAAGATCTTAGAGGATTTGAAGGACCTTTATTATGTAGCAGTTACATAAACTACTATAACAAACTAACCTAATAGTGATTACTAGATTTAAAAAATAAAAAGTGACATTGTATGGCAGCCGTAATCTGAACATTTCCTCTTAATGAAGACAAATTCGCCACCGTCTTTAAGTTAAATTAAGCGAAGGAATTTCACATTAGAGCCCGAAGATAACCTCCTTTTGCCGACTGGGAGAGATTCCTCGGGCCAGCTCTAAGCTTCATTTAACTTATCCAAAGCTTTGACAAAATGTCCTCGCTTTTCAAAATGTTTGGTTTGATTATAAAGTACCTACAATTGAAATATTTTTGTTGTTTTCTATAGGTTACAAAGGTTACAAAAAGGTTATAGGTTACAAAGTATAGAAATGTCTGTGCAGTACCCATTTCATACTAAACTCCTATCCCCGATTTCACCCCTTTAAGGGATGATCTCTAGGACTGAGCCTATCCGTGTCAGTAGATATCTAAAAAATATCTCTAGAAATCGGCCTAAGTAAAGAAAAATAATCTATCTATCTAAATAAACCACTAAGCCGATTTACATGAAATTTGGTACAGAGATAATGTGATATACCTATCTATTGAAACGAATAGTTTTTGTCATAGATGACAGATAACTTTATTCTTCAAAAAAAGGAGTATTAGGTACAAACATGGCTCAATTTGCCATGAGTAAAGACGCATTTCGTTCATTCATCATCATTATCATCACCACCATCACCATCATCATCATCATCATCATCATCGTCATCATCATCATCATCATCATCTTCAGAGAAGAATAGATATAGGTACATATTGTGTTATTAAACCTTAGTTGTCCATGTGTTTGTTACGGTTTGTACGGTATTTCAACAAAAATAAACTTGTCGACAAAAAGGGTCGTACCCCAAAAAAAAACAAATCCAAATTGGCCAAACCCCGGAACTCACATAAAGAACATTTTAGCGAATCAAAGACCATTACTGGCTTTCGGAGCGATAAAACTTTTACGAAGTACAACAACCGTTTTTCGTAATGTAATTAAATTCACTCTTTGTCTGGGGCCTATTCTGTGGCCAGTCGACAGTTTGTACCTAGTAGTTAAGAAGACAAAAAATATTAATTTTAATTAACTAAATATACCATTTACCACTGCATTTCATGTGTGATATGGTCATAAACCCTGCATATTTGTACATATCGCTTACCAACACACACATAAACACATGCGTTTTGACATAATCATACCGTTTTAGACAATATAATTTTTCTTTTATTACTTACTAGCTTCTGCCCACGACGTCGCCCGCGTGGAATTCGGTTATCGCGTTCCCGCGGGAACTTTGCGTTTTTTCGGGATAAAAAGTAGCCTATGTCCTTTCCTAGGACCCCAACTATCTCCATGCCAAATTTCATCTCAATCGGTCCAGCGGTTGAAGCGTGAAGAGGTAACAGACAGACAGAGTTACTTTCGCATTTATAATATTAATATGGATATATGGATAATCGGGCATACGGCTCTGAGTATTACTTATGTGCGAATTACAAGCTTTTTTTTGACGGAAAAGGTAACTTTCACGCATCTCCCAAATCCTCTCGTGGTGAGAGGAGGCCTGTGCCCAACAGTGGCCGTAAATATCTCGTTGTTTAGAGTGCTGGTGACAATACAGCGTCATTCTGTTTATAATATTCGTATAAACCTTTCATTCTTCCTTGCAGCAATTAAATGTATGTCTAATTCTCTACCAGTCGACTTATTCTCCAGCATTTTTGAATAAACCCCTCAAATATTTGTAGAGCCTGTATAATCAGCGTTAGAATGATTCGGGATCAATTAAGTAGAATTTTTATTTTAAAAAGTTTCGAAAATCGCTGATTTTTTTTATTAATTCTTCGTAGCTTTATGTAATCTCGAAGTTTTTACTTTAACCAAGATTTTAATATAAAAGTTAAGACGTCTATTAGACGGTTTAATATTTGAAGAAAGTTTAATGGAATTATTTCTAAAAGATTTGATATTTTTTAATTAAAATCTTTTGATTTCAATTCATATAATGAATTGAGTATCCAATTAAAAATTAAATACCCAATTGAATTTGGAACATTAATTTATTACATTATACTCAGAGGTGCAAGCCGGATTCGAACCCTTCGGCATGAGAAACAATCAAACTAAGCTACCATAGCAACGTAAATTCACAACCTTTTCCCTCCCCCTTTACAGAGCCTTAGTATTTAACATAACTTCGTTAATCAGGTAGGCGACTTCTCCAATACTTGGTGCCAATGTGCAAGGCATTCTCCACGGCAGACGGTTCGCAATTCCGACTGGACTGCGCGGTCGAGCCACCTGCCGCAGGCGACGGACGGACAAACAAACCGTGGAGACGACTTAGTATTTAATAATGTAGAGTTAAATTGCTTTAGATGGGGAATCATTGGTCGCTAAATGAACTGACGGGGCCAAAAGTACTGGATTGGCAAATGAATGACTGAAGTTAGATGCTACGTTAGTGACATGCACTACTATTGCCCGCGAGCGAAGCGTTTCTATTTTGTCGACCGAGAAAGCGTGTCTGTTTTAGCCTGGGCTAAAGACTTTCGATTCCATTTGAAGACAAAAGAAAACTCATTTTATGATAGGCATATGTTTGTGATCCAAATAGAAATAGGGCCAGAATTCCATTTGTATTTCCAGCTATGTCGCGCTTGTTACTCGCTAGCGGAATCTATCAGCACAAATTGGATACGTCTCCACCCCGCCTCTGTTCTACCGTTCGTCCAATAAGTCAAATTCAATAATGTCCACAAATGAAAACGTCACCCTCTGCTCCGGGAATTTTATATTTCCACCGGCAACTCCCTTTAATATTGTTTCACAGAATTCCAACTCGGCAACTTTGAAAGGTGGAATTTTCAAATGCACAGCCGACTGCGCTGTGGAACTTCCATGAAATAATTTTTCACATGTTGGGAAAGAGCAAATGTCTCGTCTTGTTACGGTCTTAAAAGACGTTCACGTGTCGTGATAGAGATATAGAGATACATGTTTGTTGCTCGAACGACAAGAGTACAGCTCTTAACATATAAAAGAAGTTGTGAATGTTCAATATGTCGTTCCTAGAGGTTCAAGATTCTTATTTTACATAATGTTACTTTGAAACGAGCAAAATCGATCGATCACTCTTCCACAACATAATAAAACGCCCAGAATTGTCAAAAAAAAATTGATGTAGGTAAATAATAAATTATTCACTGTTGCACGTTGAGTTAAGCTTTAGTTGCACCTGTATGCCAATTTCCAGTATGTTCCTCTCAACAAAATTTAAAAAGCCATTCAAAATTACCTCTAATAAGTTCATCCAATTAAAACCAACCAAAATTAAAAAAAGTCGTCTAATCAAAGCGACACATTTAATTCCGCTTCATTTTCCAAATGAAACTATTTCACAAAAACATTATCTCGGGCCCCAGCCTCCATTATGCGGAAAAAAGGAATTAATCCGGTCATTATTCATTGTCATCTTGGTTTAACTTGGAATTCCGCCGACGGGTCCCGTTTTAGGCCGCTTTTGGGAAAACGCATGGTCTTGTGTTAAATTTCCTGATCGCTTGAAAGCTTTATAAGAACAATCTGTTCTTTGATAGTAAAATTATAAAAATAACCTAAGCCTCTTAGAATCACAAATACTCTATGATTCACTGCAAATTTGTAACGTTACCATCTAAAACGGTGTGTATTTATGCACAGTTTGATTCGGTAAATGTTCCAGCAAATTTAGTACGATTCTGAAGTTAAATTTTCTAGAGTAGCTAAATATTAATCATCATCATTCTTGCCTTGCACAAGGTTTGCCACTTGGTCCGGTGTTATATATTTCACCTACGGACGGTATTTTTAATTATTGTTAATTTATTAGGTCTCTCATTAGATCTTCTTATAGCTACGGACGCTCTTGTAAAAGAGCTCGTTGTTAGGACTAAACCTTACAAATTGGTTCTCCAGAATCTCGAAAGATTAACAATGCCGTTTTTTTCCATCAATGCCCTTTGATTCCAACAAATCAGCAGCGAAAACTTTTAGGTTGTTTAACGCTAGTTTTAAAGCTTCTGTTAAGTCGACAAAAGCTTTGCGAATCGCTGGAAAAGCTGCAGTTTCCAAGAAATTAGCCAAGCGGGCGATGAGAAATGTGAATTTACTAGATGGCTGAGAACGAACTGGGGACTTCAGTTTGAGAGATCCGTAGAACTGGAAAGAAAATTTGCATGATGATATTTTGGTCCTGCATTTAATGAAGCTAAACTACAGCCTACAGCAAAAACAAATTAGAGGATATGAAAGATAGCCTTGTAATATTAAGTTCGGTTTTAAAAGATAATCTTATATCTATAGTATCCATTTTCGTTTTACCTCAGTCGAGATTTTAAAAGATCCAATATACGGAAAAGATGTCCATTTTCAATACACATCTAAGCTAATTTTGTACATCATCCTTTCTTTCACGGTTAAGATCCTTAATTGATATTCAATTCAATTCAATTCAATCATTTATTCAGCAAATTGGCCACATAGCGGCACTTTTACACGTCAGAAAAAGAATTTACCAGCGCTTCCTTATTGTTAGAATTATATCACTTTTTGCCTGACTGCGCCAGCAGGATGGTTATAATGTATGTATTTTTAATTGGTACGCTCTGTAGTCTAAATTCATTTAAGACCATCTCAGTTTACTACTACTAAATCAAAAGGACATTGTCATTTTCTGTTACACGATTACGTCCAATTTTAGCCGAAACCCGAAGGTCATTCTCAGATCTCAATGACGGTAAACTGTAACGGCTTGTTCAAGTGAATAGAAACAGGTTATTTCATAGGTGAGTTTAATTTCATCTCAATTCCCGAATTTTTGAGGAGACTAAGTTCATAATCCAATCATATTGTGCCAACGTTACGTAAGATTCTTAAGTCCGACTGATCCGGGGTCTTAAGCGATTGTCACCCTTAGGACATCCATCGCGAAGTGCGAAGCCTTACATCTAATTAAAACATGCCACCCTCTAAGGAAAATTGAATTTTGCACACAAGGATACCGCCAACATGAAGTAAAATAACTGGAAATGATTTCAGCTGTTCTAGATTCCATAGAGGAACAATATGACGAGAGAATTAAAATAAAGAAACTGAAGGTTTTAGTGTCCTACAATTCTTTTGATGGCCTACAATTGGCTATGGGTGAAAAATGTCAATGTGCTCGGTTATTTTTTTATGGATAGGAATAACCTTCCGTATCAAGAGAAAACAATCTCAGAATTTTCCGTGCCGTAGATTTTGATCATTTGAAAAATCAATAATGTCAATAATGTCAACACTTTTTTTCAAGAAGTAGTGCTTCATACTTGGACCAAGGAAACACCTTTATTTCAATCGTCATAACGCAAAACCAAGATTTTTTTCTCTTGATACGGAAGGTTATTCCTATTCTTAAAAAAAAATCGAGCACATTGTCATTTTTCACCCATAGCCAATTGGTAAATC
This sequence comes from Aethes cnicana, assembly GCA_963971205.1. Classification (NCBI taxonomy): domain Eukaryota; kingdom Metazoa; phylum Arthropoda; class Insecta; order Lepidoptera; family Tortricidae; genus Aethes; species Aethes cnicana. The sequence continues at coordinate 703,058 of OZ020295.1, forward strand.
TAGAAATCGTCAGAAGAAAAAGTAATGAACAATGATGACTTGTGTACCTTTATCGATGCTTTGGGTGTAGGTACTGTCAATTATTAGCCTAATCGCAGAATCGGCAACGCTCTAACGATTTTTCTGGCATTCATCATCATCATCATTTCAGCCGATAGACGTCCACTGCTGGACATAGGCCTCCCCCAAGGCGCGCCACTCAGACCGGTCTTGTGCCACTCGCATCCACCGCATATCCGTGACCTTTACAAGGTCGTCACTCCATCTTGTTGGAGGCCTACCGACAGCTCGTCTACCGGTTCGCGGATGCCATTCGAGAACTTTCTGGCCCCATCGGCCATCAGTCATGTGCCCCGCCCACTGTAACTTAAGGTTCACATTTTTTCGGGCTATGTCGGTGACCCTAGTTCTATTGCGGATATCCTCATTTCTGATTCTATCACGCAGAGAAACCCCGAGCATGGCTCTCTCCCTTGCCCTTTGGGTGACTTTGAGCCTTCTTATAGGCCCATCGTAAGCGCCCACGTCTCGGCATTACTGCTCCAAGTATACCGTCAGCTCGTTTATCGGCTTTAGGTATAGCCACTTCAATTTTAGGAACAACTCTAGCTTGTGCGAGCATAAAAACGCTCCTTCCATTCTTCTACCTTCCTTGGTCACTAATGGGTGAAGAAATTAGGTCGTACGGGAGCAATTTTTCATTCTGACACGGCTGCTTTAATAAGACAGCTCTAGTTCTTATATCACGAGCGTTAGAGATTATCACTTTGATATTGAGCATTCTTTCGGGCATGTTTATGTATGCATGCTAAAGTGTGATGTGCCCTTGGTTGTGAATGTTATTGCATTCCGCAATGCTATAACATGAGCGAGCATAAAGGATGCGCAGGACATTAAATGTAAGCGGTAAATTAAATATGGAATCTTGTGGTCAATTTTGCTTTTATTTTTTTCTTTTACTTAAAAATGTTTCTTCTTGTTGTTTCTTACTTACGTAAACATACCATATAACAGGACTCGAAATTTTCAAAATTAGCCCACCAAATCGTTGTACGTACATGGTAAAAGAAAACCTACTTAGGTATTCCACGTATTGGCAAATAGAATGTCTAAAACATTTTTTCATACATTTTTGCAATAAGTATGAGGCACCATGTTTGTTTTCAATTATTGACAGAGGAAAGATATTCGAAATAAATGAAATGTAAATTACCGTGTGTACCCTTGAGATTATACGTAAATTTGTAACGGTAATGTACCTAATATATTTATGAAGAAAAGGGAACATCTCTGTGATTTTCAATTTCTCGTTTATTAATCATTACTAATATTATAAATGCGAAAGTAACTCTGCTGAATAAATAGCAACGAAGTACCTCCTATTCTTGTTGATCCTTGTTACGTATGTTTTATTTCTCTGTTGCCTGGTCTTAAATAAAGAAAATTAGTAGGTACTTAAGTATTTGTAATGTCTTGTAACTCTATCTGTCTTCCCTTTCACTCTTATTGCAATAAAATTTGATATTTCAGGTCCTGGGAATTGACAAAAGCTACTTTTCATCCCTTAAAAAACACACAGTTCCTGCTGAAATGCTTTAAAACCGAATTCCACGTGGTCGAATTCGAGAACAGAAGCCATTTTAAATAAAACATACTTATTTTATTAATGTCTTGCTTATTTAGGTCAAGGTATACTCTAAATAAGTATATAAAAGGTAAAGGTGTCTGACTGAAGAACCGCTTTTTTCTTTTCATCGGTTGTAATTCCATTCAAATTGAGAAATTGCTTCAAACGACTTTCAAAAATCGCCCATTCTTGCGAATCAGGCTCGAAAATTGGCGAATTCCCAATCCAACTCGACATTCTGTGTTTTTTTTTAATGCGGGTGAACTCAACCTCAGTTCGCTACTGGAAAGTATGTAAGGAAACAACCGTATGCTCTTGCATACGTATTGCATGTGTGTATGTGCATATGTTCTTATTAGAACTCGTATGGCCGGGCACGACGTATGTGACGTCACGCGCATACACATCACAAGCTCAAACTACTGGCGCCATACATTGACTTAGTCATCCCCTTAGACATGATTTTTAGGAGTTCCACCCGAAAAAGATAAAAAGGGCGTGGAAAATTGGTAAGCCCTTACCAAATTTTCCGTGGAAGAAGTCGCGGAGATAAGCTATTTCATAATATTTACGACATTCATAATGCGTGTTTTCTCTAAGTTAATCAATTTGATTAAACTTTAATCTCTCGCGTTAATAAAAATGGAAGAAATTATAAATGGAATACGTCCAAAAGTCCGCATGGTAATAAAAATTAATATTTTCGCGAACCGCCGGAGTTAATTCTAATTATGAGAGGTCTAAATTAATTAAAGAGTAACGTAGTCCCTAAATAATGGCCGCGTCATTAAGATGCCTACCTGACAGGGACGGTGGGATACTAGGGAAAAATACTTGGTCCAAAACTAGGGAAGTGTACTTGATACAAATACTAGGGAAAACATGATCAAAAAAAAAATATGAACAAATACTAGGATATTGAAACACTCATTTTTCTATTTTTCCCCCTTTTTTAAACTGTTGCTTCATACAGTAGTTATCCTAAATCCTAAACCCTTAATTGAAACTGAAAATGTTGTTCAATGATCTCTTGAATTATGTATTTCAATAAGATATAGTTAAAACCCTATAACATAAGAAATGAAATTCAAGTTTTAATATTATTTTGCTTTTATTACCCTTTTATTATAATATTTTTTTATGTCGATGGTATAGGCAAACGAGCGCACATCCCACCTGATGGTAAGTGGTCACTGCCGCCCATAGATACCTGAAATCCATTGATTCCCCATTAAGAAACCATAAGATCTCGAATGGGATGCCTACCCTGAGGCCTAAGATGGAATGCATCTGTGCCAGTCATTTCACCGGCTGCCTTAACCCCCTACCGACAACAGTGCGAGCACTGCTATTTGGCGGCAGGTTAGCGGGGAAAGACGGTGGTACCTTCCCAAACGAACCTAGCACCAGGCCCTACCACTAGCAAACTTTATTGTATAGATAGATTTGTAAAAATCTCGGTAAATATTAATAACAAAAGTATTTTATACCGGTTCCAATACTTTCAGTGACGAATGTACATCCCTTGTTATTCGGGTTTGGTCTTTAGAGATTTACTTACTTAATATTTAAAGTCCACGTCAGAATTACCTGAAACCTGTATATTCTTTGCACATAAAATGTGAAGCTAAAATTACTTTATAACAGGTTTTTATTTATTATCAGCACAGAATTATTTTTAATAAATGGTTTATGATTTTCAGTATGTACCTTAACCAAAGTCGAAGGTTCAAATACTGATCGAGGCAAAGTTTTGGATTTGCTTTATTACCTCCTAAATCGTGAGGAAACCTGCACGCATCTGCGAAGTAATTCAAAGATGTGTGTGAAGTCCCCAATCCGCACTGGGCTCGCGTGGGGACTATAAATAACCCAACTCGTGACAAGAGGAGGCCTGTGCCCAGCAGTAGGACGCAAATAGGCTGTAGAGTTACTACTCTACTACTACTGTAGTACCTTCGGAACATTATCTTCGAAAGTTTGTATTTCGCACAAAAGTTAACTCAGAGGTGACAGCCGGATTTGAACCCCCGACCCTCTGCATGAGCGGCGGAAGGTCAAACCACTGGGATATCACGTGTAGGCCTGTGTAGTAAAATAATCATGAATGCGATGTTTGTCTAAATCTATGAATGGACAGGAATACAAAATGATGTATCTATTAGACTCTAAGAAATATAATGTTTAGTACCCAGATTTTTATTAATAACTCAAATGTCCTGCATGACCAACTGCGTCTGTAAAAAATGTTTAAAAACGCAGAGTGAAAAAAGGAAATGAAACAGAAAATCTTCAATAACGGCTATACTGGTAATCGTATTAAATGTAGTGATGTACCGTAGCTTTTCTCGGAAAGTATCGTTAAGGCGGTTCATAGACCCAGCTCAGCCGTCACTGTCACTCGTGGGACGAGTGAAAGAGAAAGCGCTACGCACAGAACGCCTGATTTGGTTACTTTTTAACACGTTTTAATTTCTATAAAAATACCGTCTAAAAAAATGGCATTTATAAAGCTGTCGATGTATGCATATAATATGGATATTTTTTGTGTTATAACACAAAACATAGTTTTACACTGCTTGATATAATAAACTGGAGTAAAGTTGGATTAGCGGTCCGAGTTAGAGGTTACTTTGGAATTAAATTGTATCGAGCGAAGTTTCGTGAAACGTGTATCGAAAGCTGTCAATGTAAGGATGATATAATCAAATATAACATATGTTTTTTTCATATTTTTAAGTTTTAACATTTCTTAGAAAAGTATGATCTTAAATGAGCAATTTGACGATGCTGGGTCAGGGAAGGGCCTTAATAATAATACCTACTAATGGACTTATTTAACAACCAATGAAACTCTTTTATTTTCTGCTTTATAGCTGTAGCAATAACCGAAGAGTTGATACATTTTTCATATTCTTATTTAATAAGCGGAAAACGATTGTGATGTACTTAAACGCAACTTACAAAAACAAATAGCAATATCTCGTAAAGTTTCACAATACTTCATTTCATTCTTTCACATTTATCAAGCAAAGCAAAATAAATTCGATTCTCATATTTAACTCGAACAGTACCCAAACATCCATAGAACACACTTCCAAACATTGTAATATAATACTAACAAGACGATAAAAATGTCACGTCGCAAATTTTATTTCTAAAACTTCCGTCTACCTGCCAATAAATTTAACATCCAAACAAAATACCAACTGATAACTATTTGGCTTGCGCCCAAACATCTCCAAGTGACTGCCAAACATCGATACGTCCCAACACTGGCATTAAAAAACTTTGTAAAGTAAAATTCCAACCAATTAATTCGTCTAAAACGAATTCTGAAATTCTCCCCCGATTCGTAATCCGTGTTTATAACTCTTGGTCTACATCTGTCGTGAAATATTAAAAAGTAAAAAGAAAGATGGCGGCTTCCCGCCTTTTTCCCCGCCATTGTTCAGTTCTGAAATTCGGAATTAATTGATGTCTCTATCGTACTTAAAATGCAGGTGGTGGGAAAAATGGATTTTTCCGGGGATCCTTTTGTGTGTTGTTGGGGGTTTGTACTTATTTGATTTGTATTTCAACGTGCTAATAAAAAGTCAGGTAGGTAAGTATAATTCAACAATAGGGATAAAGCATTATATATATGTATAGGTACTTTAATAAATGATGGATAAAAGCCTTCATCATTTTGACTATGGAGTGTGGAATGTATCTTGGTAAGGAGCGCAATCTTATAAGGCAAAACATTTGAAAAAGTATTCAGCGGATTTGATAAGCAACAAAACAAAACACACTCTCCTCACAACCGTTTTCGCTGCGTTTTCGCCTCAGCAGCGCCATCTGAAGGCGCTACTGCAGACTATCCGCCTTGGCGGCTTGACTGGCGTGGCGACCGCGAGCGGATTTGGTGTCTACTTTTGGAACTATAAAGATTGCGCTCCTTTACTTCAACCCTCCATAATTATGACAAATTTGGGAATTAGAATCGTTGTTCAAAAACCGTTCGTTTTTAAAAAGAAGAAGAAACATTCATTCCGTACAAAAACACGATAGGTACGAAAAATTATAATATAGAAGAACAGAAGAGAAACAAAAACGATAGAACGTGTGATTTGTAACAAAATTGTCTTTTGAATGTGATCTCAATTGACATAATATTATTTTTGTTAATTTCTCATGTGTTTATGATTATAATTTATATTACTTGTTTTAATCATATTTGTATTTCGGACTCAGTGTTTTTGTAACGCTGTCAATAATTTCATGTTTCTTTTCTATTTTATCGCATCATGAGTGCTTTGGGCTCACCTGTAAACTCATGTCCATAAATAAATAAATAAATAATGAAAACTCAAAATAGGTACATAAAAATGCTAAAGGAATAAATAAATGGAGAAAATAGATTTTTCATCAAAATGGAGTGACGACCTGGTGGAGATCACATCAATACTACTACTACTACTACAGCCTATTTGCGTCCCACTGCTGGGCACAGGCCTCCTCTTGAAAGAAAACATTGTGAGGAAACCTGCACGCATCTGCGAAGTAATTCAAAGATGTGTGTGAAGTCCCCAATCCGCACTGGGCCCGCGTGGGGATATAGCCCAAACCCTCTCGTGATGAGAGGAGGCCTGTACCCAGCAGTGGGACACAAATAGGCTGTAGTAGTAGTAGTAGTAGTATGTGATTTTGTAAGGCGACTAAAATATATGTTAATAATCACTATATACTTAAAAAACTTGCTATTTTGTAAAAAGGATTTCATAAAATCAGTTCGGTGAAAAAAAATCGTGAAATTATGCCTTCTAATCCTATATAAACGGTACTATAAGTTTATTTTTTGAATGCAGATTTCTATCTAGACACGCGGGAGCGTGTCAAGCCAAGTTCAAGAAACAGAACTGGCGAGCCGCACCGCGTGTAATATTACACGAACCATTTGGAGCCACTTTTGACCCCCTCATAAATCAAAAACTATTTTACATAAACGTATCAAATTTGGCTCATATATTGAGACTTGCGAGATACATATGTGTTCTAAATTTCATAAGCTTATCTCAAACGGTTATTTAGATATTAATGTCCAAAATTCCTCATTTTTATCATTGACTGACCTATAGACCAAAACTCTAACCCAGTTCCAGATGACCTAGAGAGTTAAAATTTGGTATGCAGATAGGTAATTAGATGAATACAAAGGAATAAATAAAAAACTGGCGCTGTGACAACCAAATCGAACCGTTGACGCGAACGTGGCCGAGCGAGCGGCAGCCGCGCTCATAAGCGCGAGCGCCGTCTTGCTGTCCGGTTGTCTCTCGATATCTGACCTATAAGGTTGCGATTTATGCTGCGAAATTGCTAAGTTTTCTTAAGGAAAACTTATAATTTGTAGTAATATTATTATTACAATTCCTATAATAAAAAGACCCACGGCGTTACGAGGATATGTACTTACCTACAAAAAGTAATGATATCCCACCAAAAACATAAATGTAAAAAAGGAGAGCCAAGTTCAATACAAAAATTATTCTCTGCTGTGGGCTTCGCCGCAAAAAGAATGGAGATCTGAGATTGAGTACCAAGTTCTATGCAAAATCCAAATATGTAGTCTAAGGGCTGACTTGGCTGGTTTTGCCATACGAATTATATAGCCTTCGCATGTTCTAAACCTGTTACCTTTCGGTTCTTATTTTATTATTCCGAAAATTTGGCTTGCTGGTAGAAACTACCCATCGAACATAAGGCTCTTCCATGCCTGTGTAAAAGTAGGTACTTAATAATAATTCGTATGGGAAAACCAGCCCAGTCAGCCCTTAGACTACATATTTGGATTTTGCATAGAACTTGGTACTCAATCTCAGATCTCCATTCTTTTTGCGGCGAAGCCCACAGCAGAGAATAATTTTTGTATTGAACTTGGCTCTCCTTTTTTACATTTATAATTAAATACCTATACTACTCTGTCATACTCATACCAAAAAAATTGCTAATTTATATTGTTCATGCAATGTGGATTTTTTTATGTTAATTTTTCTGATTTTCTACGTACCTATACCGCCCACATGCCGTAGTGCTTCTCGCTCCCTCCAATGCAAACAGACATTCTCCGCTGAGACAGTTGCCTGCCTCGATTGCTCAACGTCATTAGCTCTTGCCAGCGTCTTAATATTTCCAAGGTGATGATGATGATTATGGTCCGACCGCTTCAAATTATTATTATTTTCAAGTACTTATTTTATCGAACCCTCTTGCAAAGTAGGCTTTTACGCTACGCTTCCGCCATTTACTTTATGCAGGCCGGCACAGATTAATTAGTCCTTCCTTTTTTTTAAATGGCCGCTTTTTAGTTGCGTTCTGTTTCGTCTTATTTAAATACCGTAAATTACTTGTCGTATGCCCAAAATGGCGTAAGTTCTGTTAATTAGATATCCAATTATTATCCTTATTGCTTGTGTATTTAATGGTATAATGGTTTGGGCGTCGAGGGTTTATTCCCGTCCAATTTTGGTAAATAAAATTATCTACTAATGAATACTAAATTGCAGTCGACGTGGCTACTAATTAGGGGAGAGGCAATTTAATTTTTACCGACGTTTTATAGGATATATTCTGTTTACATTAAATATTCTTATTGTGACTTATTTTAATGAAATATACTGATATAGTACATTTTGATGCAAGTGCGAAAAGAGCATAGCATAGCATTATAATTATGGCAGTGAGAGTTGGACTTTAACGCAGAGAAATAGAGACAGATTAGAAGCGTTTGAAATGTGGTGCTGGAGGAGGATGGAAAGAATTAGTTGGACAGAGAGAAAGACCAACGAAGAGCTATTGAATTTAGTAGGAGAGAAAAGATGCTTATTAAAGATAATACAAACGAACGAGAAGAGGGAAAATGGTTGGACATCTGATTAGACACGATAGGTTTTTGAACGTTATAATGAAAGGTAAAATGGAAGGAAGAAGGGGAAGAGGTAGACCACGCTTAACCTACTTTGACCAGCTGAAGGAAAGAGCAGATGTCCCGTCTTATTACGACCTAAAAAGACGGGCACAGGAGCGAGAGACATGGCGGTTACTCCACCGACAAGAGCACGGCTCTTAAATAGAAGAAGAAGAAGAAGCGAAAAGTTTATCATTTTGTCACGAGTCCCTAGTTATGTTGGCGCGAACGTAAGCGAGCGTTAACACTATGCATGAGTAAAATGACAATTTCGCACGTGTATCATACGACATTTTTTAATACATTTCCAAAAAAATAAATAAATAAATGAACAGGATGAAGCTCGAAAAACTTTACGCACTAGTTCGTAAAAAACAATTTTAGGCACGCTCACTAGCTGTTAAAAAACAAAAAGTTCGGAAATGACAAACTTGGCACGTTAAACAGGTATCGAAATGTTTACTTTTTGAGCAACTGTATTAAAAATGTGTTTTTCTTTTTTCCATGTCCGGTCGAGCAGGAGAGGCAGGTTGAAATGGTAAGTTTCACTTCACTCATTTTGTTTTTAATAATAAAAAGCATAGAAATATTATTAAATATTAATTTAACAGAATCTTTACCATTTTATTTAATTTGAGAAATGACAATAAGAAGAAAAGTCGCCATAATTTAACAAAATAGACATTTAATAAAAATTTCGATATAAGTAATGTCCTTACATTACTTACCCTCTATATTGTTTGTCACTCCAATTAATGAAAACATGAGAATTCTGCTCCATCTTTATATTTACTTAAAGAAACTATCTTCCACCACATCATATACCTAGATTCTTCTGACAAGATCAATAGAAATTCCATGAAAATAGTCGTATGATGTATACACTTTTGAAATCTACATATGCACTCGTCCCTATCGATGAAGATTCTATTCTCATACATTTAAACCACTCGTATGGCTTGTAAAGAAGTTACGAACTTTTCGCACTTGCGTTAAAATGTACTATTCATCATCATCATCCTTTCAGCCGAAAGACGGATGCTGGCCAAGGCGGCGCTCAGACCGGTCTTGTGCCATTTGCATCCAAAATGTACTATTACCATATTAAATCAAAATCAAAACATTTATTCAGAAAATAGGCCACATCTGGGCCCTTTTACACGTCACTGTTAAATGAATTTACGAGCGCTTACAAGACCCATTGCTTGAGAAGAAGCGCCGCAACAAACTCAATATATTACTGGAACCGAAACCAACTTGAGTGCGTGCAAACATAGTGTGATAGAGTAGGTACCAATAAATCAAGATGGACTGACGACCTCATGGAGGTCGCGGGAAACCGGTGGAAGCAAGTAGCACAAGACCGGTCGGAGTGGCGAGCCTTGGGGGAGGCCTATGTCCCGCAGTGGACGTCTTTCGGCTGAAATGATGATGATGATGATGATGAAACATAGTATAAAAATAAAGAGTGCTGTTCGCGTGAATATTTCACGAACCACGTGATCCGTTAATTACATACAAACTTTATAATTTACTGAATGATTAATTATTCTGGTAACCGCGAAAAGTTTGAATCAGATCACGGATTTACCTTGAAATAGCTTCGTACAATGTTTACCTTACCTGAAAGTTGGCGGATTTAAAATTCTAATTCATTTAGGTGTTCCCAAAAGTGGGTAGATATTTTGGGAACATGTATAATATGTAAGTATGCATTATGTATGAGATAAATCATTACTCATTTTAACCACCGCTCGTTAGAAGCTTCAAAAAAATACGAATCAGCGCTTCGTCGGTAAACTTAAGTAAGTTTTCTCAAACATGCTCGGAAATGTTCGTGTTACTTTCAAAAAAAGAAGACGCGAGGCTGTCCATTGCCGGCCTTGGCCAGCAAAAACATTATTGTCGTGTGTGTGTGTTTTTTTTTAATTCGCTTGCTATTTGAGACACCTCTGTAGAGAAACTGACAAATCCATGGAGGTAATAAGTACAACTTTCATGGCCAAATCATCCACGATCAATGAAGTAGTAGGTAAATACTGATGTGGGGTAAGTGCGCCTAAATTTATTTCACCCCTATGCCTTGTAAACAGCCAACTACTAGTTGAGTAATATTTATAGGTTTTAATATATTTATATTAGGCGCACTTACCCCATCCTGGCGCACTTGCCCCGACTGACCTTACGTATTTCCTCGCTGTTTGAGAAAAGCATTATACATACCTCGGCCGCAATTGCGATTGCCGGACTCGTACTAATAGAAGGCTTCGCTTCGCTCAGCCTTTTGACTCGTCCGGCAATGCGCTACTTGGCGGCCTCTGCAATAATGTACTATTATGGTATCGTTTTCTTTTTATGTACGAGTAGGTAGCTTCAACAAATGATATTCTATTCTATTGTATTAAATTGTAAATGTTACTACATACTTATTTATTTAATCGTATGGCAATATGAGTTTACTTAATGTGCAAAATTCAATTTGAATTTACCACAGATCTTTTCGGTGAAGGAAAACATCGTGAGGAAACCTGCACGCATCTGCGAAGTAATTCAAAGATGTGTGTGAAGTCCCCAATCCGCACTGGGCCCGCGTGGGGACTATAACCCAAACCCTCTCGTGATGAGAGGAGGCTTGTGCCCAGCAGTGGGACGCAAATAGGCTGCAGTAGTAGTAGTAGTAGTAGTATGGCAATATGGTTACAGAGTCGCTTTTTTATATATATTTTACCTAACTTAAAAAGTTTAAGTCATCGCCAGTCTTTTTATCAAATTGCTAAAAAAAATTAATTAAGTAGGTATAAAGTAAATAAGTAAATTGCTAATAATTTTCAATACCAAAGGCGTAACTAACGCGTTGCCGATCTTTAGAGCCGCGTTTAATTTATATACTTATTATGAATGTGAGAGAGACTGTCTGTCTGTCTATCTGCTATAGCACGACACGACTTAGAATGCGAGCGGCGAAGCACCTAAGCCGCACAGCCAATTATTGCTTAAGAGGGTTTACTCCGAAAGTTGGCAACGTCGCAAATAGCTGTCAAATATTTTGCTGTTTTCATTAATTTCTGAATATTACTGAATGAAAACATGAATTATCGCTCTATGGTTGAATAAAACATTAAGTATGGATTGCAAACAGTTATCATAGGAACACGAAATGTTTAGTATTATGGAAGTAATATCTTTTGAAAACCTTCCATCGCATTTTCCATGCATTTTAATGTAATCTTATCAATTGAATGCCTAACCAACAAATATAAAACTAGACGCGTCATTCAACCATAGAACGATATCTTCCTTTTAAATTCAGCAATATTGAGAAATTAATAACAGCGAAACATTTGACAGCTATATGCGACGTTGCCAACTTTCGGGATAAACCCTCTTAAGTAATTCGCCTTCTAATTTGTGTAACTAGGTACAATACAATACAATACAATATACTTTATTGAACACCACACAATCAAGGAACAGTAGACATAATGTAATTACACAAAAAGGTATGGCATACAGCAGGCGGTCTTATCGCTTAATAGCGATCTCTACCAGACAACCTTTGGATAGTGGAGATGAAGAAAAACAAACTAGGTTGGTAGGCGGTGCTCTGTACTAAGATGTGCAGAAGAAACAAACACAATAAAAAAAAGTTAATTAAAAGAAATAAAAAACCCGACTGCGTAAAAAACTAAAAAGAAAAAAACAAGACTACTTAGTTCAGTAGTAGCTAGGATTATGTTAAGTAATATTTACCGTCGCCATATGTTCGACACTAACATAAATCAAATATTGATTGCTATTGAGGAATCTAAAGATGCCTACTATCGGGACCCATTATTTGTAACATTTTAACCTAGATTTTAAATGGGTCCCGACTGTAGGCATCTTTAGATTCCTCAATAGCAATCAATATTTGATTCATGTTAGTGTCGAACATATGGCGACGGTAAATATTACTTAACATAATCCTAGCTACTACTGAACTAAGTAGTCTTGTTTTTTTCTTTTTAGTTTTTTACGCAGTCGGGTTTTTTATTTCTTTTAATTAACTTTTTTTTATTTTACTATTTTTAGTTAGGGATTATAAGACCGTAAATTCCGCAATCTTGTCATTTCATGGAGAGAGTTGCTATCGTGGGGATTATTAAGTAGCTTGCGATGATCTAAATTACTGATTATTAATCCCTCTAGAGACCTAACCCGGCTCAAAACGCTACATAAGCCTGACCCTATTAAAATTCTTCAAGACAACCGATAGATGGCGCTACTGGTACTACATTAGAGTATTAGGTAGCTATTTTATTTATTTACGAGCGCTGAGTACTGACTAGTGTAATTGGTACCTATAATCAATTAGGTTATATTTTACTGTATTAAGTAGGTAAATAACACTATTGACACTTTAACGAAACTAAAAGTTTTCAAGTCAACGGATAGATGACGCTACTGGTACATTACATTGCACATGCGTACGTACTTGATTGAAGTTTGAGATTTATGAAAAAACATTATTATTATTTTATAGTCGTCGTGACCTGCTTGAAGACTCGTTGGTCTAGATTATTTCCTGTGTTGCTAATTCGAACGGATTTACTACTGGGTGGATAGGTACCTACTTTACGTGGTTAGTAAAGGAACTTTGAATCGTTATAAATCATAAACGGTTATTTTATCTGAAAAATGGTCAAAGAAACCTAATAATGATTTTTAAATACCTATTCAACGATACCTCACATGCCATAGTTGGTTGACTTTTATTTTTTTATTTTCTACAATATGGCGTCTGGTGGCCGCCATTTTAAATTTTGATTAATTTCATATCTTCAGTGACACTCGCGCGATTCAGGCGAATCGATTGACGTATGATTCATTAAAATCGACCAACGCGTTTGATCTCTAGTGTGCCACAAAGGAACAAACATACATACATACATACATACATACATACATACATACATACATAGACAGGTAAACACATAACCCTCCTTTGCGGTGCGCAGTCGGGTAAAAAGTAATAAACATACTTAAATAGTTTAATATATAAACATACATAAACTTACATATAAATAGATAACAGCCAAATAAATTAAAATATGTAATCCATTATCCAAGAAAAGAAAAGCAGTACAAATCAGACAAGTGACAAATAATGCTCCTTAACCTTGTTCTTAAATACTGAAAGAGATTTAGCTAGTCTAAGGTCAACAGGTAGATAGTTCCAAAGCAGTATAGCTTGGAATGTAAAAGATTTACTAAAAAATTTAGAGGAGGAATGAGGCACAGACAGAAGGATGTTTTGGGAACATCTCAGAGACGAGAGGTACCTTATATCCCGGAAAACTAGAACTATAACCGAGTTCCATGTGGACATAACGCGGGCAGAATCGAGTAGAAATATAAACGTGTCTTCAAACAACAAGTCTCTTTACCCGGCCATATAAAATATTCATGAGGTAATTAACAATTTCCTAACGCTTCGAAAACACCTGAAGACTCCCCTCAATTCTGTTACAAGGTAACCTAATGCGTATGTATTAAATAAATTGCCTCATATTAAACAATACACATCCGTCCCTGTTATTTTCTATGCATATTTAATTAATAGCGATTTACAATGCAAATACTTGCCAAGTTGGGAGTTAGGGTACTAGAAGGGGTCAATTATTGTAACTTTGACAATAGGCGTGGGTGATCCGTCGATACAGAATATAGAATAGAATAGTTTGAGACATTGTTATGATGTTGGGAGAGTCAGACCTCGCATGTTATTAGGAATTCCTCTGTTACATTGTTTCTACTAGTTAATATGACGTTATAAATAAGAGTAAGGTAATAATAGTATTTTACGTCACTATTTACCTACCCTTTTTCTTAAGCAAAACCAATCTCCACACATTGGTGAGGGCCCTGACTGGCCACTGTGGACTAAATAGACACATGAACAACATCGGTGTCAGCAACAGTAGAATGTGCAGACTGTGTAGCGAGGAGGAAGAAACGCCCCTACACATTCTGACTGAATAATAATAATAAATCTAGGCCCATATTACATATACCTTAAAGACTAACATACATATTAAAATGAATCTTAAAAACTAACACGATTGCTTTTTCGTCGTGAGGCGCACTCTGGAATCGCTGTCCAGTCTTCCACGGAAGCGACGGAACACGACTCCCTTCGGCCAAAATTCCTTTCTCGTGAAGGTTGACAGATGTTCGGTGGGAACCCTCATCACGAACGAACTAAAATTCACGCTGTGGCGTGGCTCCAACCGTTCAACCCTCAGGGTGAATTTGGTCTTCACTCGTACATACTCCACAATCTCCTCGCTCTTAGTGGAGTGATGCAGGCGGGACACGTACAGCTGCGTCGTGGATATCGCGGGACGCAGCAGGTGGTTCGGTCCGGTCGGTGCAGTGCCGCACTGGTTCCGACTGGCGGGCTTCTTCTTCCGTTCCACCTTGATGAAGCCCTCCTCGTCGCATCGGTCCTTCTTCGGACTCGGCTTCCGCAGATCTCCAAGAACTGGTTGACTGCGGCTCAGCTGCCCCTTTTTCTCCTTTGCGGCATCAGCATATGCACGAGCAGGGGTCAACGCACTAGTGCATAACATCGCCTCCGCGGGGGCAGAGGGTGGGGCGGCGGGGCTCGAGACACCGGCTGTAGTGACAACAGCCGATGACGCATCCAACTGCACCGACGGTAAAACGCCGACACCGCAAGATGCATTCCGCGCAACACGACACTCCACGTTAGCGGCCTCGTGTATTACCACGTAATGACACTACTTCGGCACGGAATTCACTGATGGTAAAATTCGAAGCTTCTAACTTGGCCTGCACCTCAGCCAGACTCGTCTTCAGGAACGTGATGTCCTTCAGCAGCCTGGTGACGTCCCTCCGCTGATGCGACGCCGTTACCTCATACTGGGGGAGCAGCAAATGCACCAGAGGAGATTCAAGCCCTCACGGCACAATTCCTTGCAGAGGCTAGTCTTGACTGTGAACTGTAGTCTGTGGCGATCACAATAGATCAGAAATGGTCGCAGTGATACTGGACTCTACAGCTCTGAAAAGCTGCAACTCGGAACTATAACTACTACCCTTTTTCTTTATCGCGAAAGACAGACTAACAGTCTCACGGCCCACCTGATGGGAAGCGACCACCGCCGCCTATGCGCATTTGAGTTTCGAAGAGGGACTGGAGAGCGGTCTGTAAAGCCAGAGTACAACGAGGCTAATTTTCGTACTTTAGCCTACACATTATTATAACACTGCATAGAAGTTGACAGAGGTACCGAAAAAGGGAAATGAAGTTAAGAGTCCCCTGTACGCTCCTTTCACCATACAAACGTAGTTACGTTTTAATTCGCAAACTACTTATCAGATTGGCACCAAATTTTACAAGTAATGGTGGAGCAGAGATATTAGTGTCCAAAATACACTTTGATTGTAATAAATTGAATAACAAAGAAACTAGGACCATTTTAGTTTCCTCCGTACAAACTTCAAAATTCAGTTTTTTTGCTGTAATTTAATTGTGTTTTATTTTACCACGACATTTACTAATTTCGGACACCCACAATAATGATTTTATTATGTGTACCAAGTTTCGAGTTAATCTGTTTAGTAATTTGGGAATAAAAGTGAAAATACGTTTGTATGAAAAGTTGATAAACGGCGTGCGTACTGGGGACTTAATTGAAAACCTGTAATATTAAGTATGGGAATGCAAACAAAGGGAAAATAACTAGATTCGAGGCAATTTCGTCTGCTTACTGTGATAACTAGCTAATGAAATATCGGCAAACTATCTTATTTAAGAAACAGAAAGATATAAAAAAATGCGAAAAAAATACGTCGAAAGAAATAGTACATTACTACAGAGGCCGGGAAGGAGGAAGTTGCAGGCATTATCATATAATACTCAGCCTGCAAGAAGTGAGGCCGTACAGTTACGAGGCCGACTACTTCCGTTCCCTGCCGATGTATGTATAGTGCTTTTCTCAAACATGCAATGAAATAAATAAATAAAATAATATTTTATATATAATATATTTTGTCTTTTTTACATAAATAAAACTGCGCTACCTATGTAGCAAATATGGTTCATGTTTTTTTAAAGCTGTATTGGCAGAATGTCATAGCGAACCATAGAGTTAATATTGCTTGTAGCTTTTGTAAATGGGGGAATGCCAAGATTCTGTGTCACAAATATATCAGATGGAAATTTAAAAAAGGCCTACAACGTTTGTATGAAATTTCATTATAGACCAATTATTTGTCTAGCCGCGCCTGAAACGTGATACTTCCCAGGCTAATAAGAAGAACATAATATCAATATTTCATTGCATGTTTGAGAAAAGCCACTTCCTCTCACTCTAGATCCAAGCTGTAACTTTGTTCGAAGACACTGACAGTTTCACCCCCTAGGGGGGAATTAAAATTTTACGACCCCCGCCCGTCGGACCTATCACTGCGTATTACATTAAGTAATAAATTTAAGAAAAAAATCTTAAGAAGTTTTATGGAAGTAAAAGGCGCTTAAGGAATTTAATATTTAAGTAATAATATATAGGCCGCTTTATTTAAGAAGATTTCTTATATCCAGCCGAGTTACGGTTTCCGCAAGTAAATATTTTAGAAGAAACATTAGATTTCCTTTGAATATTTAAAGCTTGAGTAGAAAATCAACAGTTCTCATCATATTGCGGCTTTAATAGTGAAATAAAATATACAGCTGACAACAAATGTACCAGAAAAAGTAAGCATAATCCTACCCTTTTAAATGGGCACTCTTGTTTATGCCAGCGTATAAAATGGTACACCATTTAAAATAATCAGTTTATATTTGACAACTCGCACATACACTATCATTATATTTTACAAATGTTTAGATAGCAATTTGATTAATAGAGATATTGCTATATAAAACGCAGAACTAGCACCCTCATTGACTGACCTTCTAAATTCCTAGTAAGTCTTTATCAAACATCATCTATGCTGTTTTATTGAATTACATTTTGTGAGTTGAATTTAAACGTTACATTTTTTATAGCCGGACAATGAGCGTTCTATCCTGCTTGGCAAGTCCTTTTGTCCGTATTCCAGCTACGACACAAGTTTTTTTTTTCCTTTTCGCAACGATTATTAAACGAGAACAAATTATTAGGGGCGAGTGAAAATTTAAATTTCGCACGTGTATCATGACGCGACGTTTTTAATACATTTGCGAGAAAGTTAAAAAGAAACCCAAACCCTCTCGTGATGAGAGGAGGCCTGTGCCCAGCAGTGGGACGCAAATAGGCTGTAGTAGTAGTAGTAGTAGTAAAAAGAAACAATGTTGAAAAAGTAGAGAGCACTAGTGCGAAAAAAACTGTTACGCGCTCCCTGTAGGGTCAAAAACAAAAGCGCTCGTTCGAAAATGACGAACTTTTTGCACGAGCAGCTTAGGTATCGAAATGTTTACTTATTGAGACAACTGTATTAAAAAATATCATTCGAGTAACGATATCCTATACCTTACACAACCCTTGTTGGCTCTTTTTGATATTAAAAATAATCATTAGCTTTAAATATATGACTAAGTCAAACATTTTAAGCGAGAGACCTCATCATGTTCTTATTGACATGTATTAATGAATGTTTTTATACATGATGTATTTCATTATTTATTGACATTTTGAGACTGTCGACATCTATGGAATTTATATTTATTTGACAATGGAGGCCATCTCCATAATTTTTTATATATATTTTTTTTTCCGGACCCTTGGAGACTATACATCTCTAAGATCTTAGATTTAAGTTCAAGTTAGGGACTATACATCCCTTCAATGTAATTTTAGTACGTACCTATATGTATATTTTATACATGTAATGTAAATTTTGAAAAAAGGCCTTCTGCTTGAGTTTGTTGCGGCGCTTCTTCTCAAGAAATGGGTCTAGGAAGCGCTGGTAATTTTTTTTTCTGACGTGTAAAAGTGCCGCTATGTGGCCAATTTGCTGAATAAATGATTGAATTGAATTGAATTGAATTATTTGATTTAAGCCGGTGTATTTATTAAGGAAGCCGTGGTAGCTTAGTGGTTTGACCTACCGCCTCTCATGCAAATGGGTCGGGGGTTCAAATCCGGCTCGCACCTCTGAAATTATTTATGTGCGAAATTACCACGGAGGTGAAGCGAAATAATTATCGCGAGGAAACCTGCACGCGTCTGCTAAGTAATTTAAGGATCTGTGTGAAGTCCCCAATCCGCACTGGGCCCGAGTGGGGTCTAATAGCCCAAACCCTCTCGTGATGAGAGGAGGCCTGTGCCCAGCCAGTGGTCCGTAAAAAAGGCTGTTGTGGTGGTGATGGTGGATTTATTTAGGTGATCATACCCTGCTGTTGCATTTGCCCCGGCTGACTTCAATAATTCAATAGGTCTTATTTTAAAACGAATTTAATTTCTCTATTTCCAGCGCGACACGACATTTGAAACGACCTCGAACTTCACGTTTATGGTGACGAGATTCGATGACGGACGGAAGTTTCACTGCAAAGCCGTAAATCCGGTTATCATTGAAGAAAAACAGGCGCCCCTTTCCAAAACTATAGTACTCGACGTCTGGCGTAAGTACCTTTTTATTTTCGACCCTTACTGTACGAATTTCGAAAAATCCTTTCTTAAACAGTGTCTACAATATAAAATCAATCATCATCATCATCATCATCAACAGCCCATAGTAGTCCACTGCTGGACGTAGGCCTCACCCAATGCACGCCACTGAGCTCTGTCCAAGGCGTGCCGCATCCAATCTACACCGGCCACCTTACGCAAATCGTCACTCCACCTGGCAACAGGGCGCCCTACACTTAGGATAAAATCAATATTGTCTCCAAATTTCAAACTTCTATCATCAGCGGTTTGGGCTGGGCGTTGATCAGTCAGTCACGTCATTGCATTTTATATATATAGACTAGCCGATGCCCGCGAACTTCGTCCCGCGCAGACTTGGATTTTGCGTACCCGATGATACTATACATACATATAGACAGTTAAAGTTATAGAAGTATTGAAAATTTTGACCCGTGGAGAACCCGTTCCCGTGGAAATATCGGGATTAAAAGTATCCCATGTTATTGCCTGGGTCTCAAACTATCTCTATATCAAATTTCATCCAAATCGGTCCACTCGTTGCGAAGTTAAGGTAGGACAAATAAACAAACAAACAAACACACTTTCAAATTAGTATGGATTTTCTTTTTATTTCTACTACATCAGCATGATCATCAGTTCAGCCGAAAGTCCGGAACACAGTGAACTGTTTTACCGCAAACTTACTTACGGTACATGAAGACTAGCCTTGACGGTAACCCTTTTGTTTCCGTTCCTGTAGAAATTTCGTTCCTATTCTCCCAAAAGAACCTACATCCTAATTTCAGGTTTCGACGACCAGCAGTTTCGGTTGTGTGTTGTCTATCAGTCAGTCAGTAACGAAATAATTTTATGTACACATATTCACATACATCACGCCTATCACCTATCATCGCCTATCATCGTCACGCCTATGTTCCCTTGTGGGGTAGGCAGAGCGTAAGTGACCTTCAAGGTCACATCACGCCACCTTTGACAAAGTTTCGAGGGTACTCGTAGTTAGATCATCAACATTGGCAGGTAGTAACAGGTTGTCAGCCCATCGCCCACGGTATTCCAATACCCACGCGTCCCTTACTGTCTTTTACAGTATGCCCTCTCTCTCTCTCTTCTGGTGCCTCTCCAACTAGTGGAGGTTGGCAGTCAGCTCTGCATACTTCGCCCGATCTTTGGCGAGAGTGAAAAGTTCTGCGGCACTCGTGATCCCAGTCCACTCGCGTATGTTGCGCAACCACGACTTCTTTCTACGGCCGACTGATCTTTTTCCGGCAACTTCGCCCATCATTATTTTCTGCAGGATCTCATATCTGGAGTGCCTAAGTATATGACCCAGATAGGCAACTTTCTGTCTTTTGATGGTCTGCATAAGTTAGTCGCTTTCGGCCATCTCGTCGAAGGACTTCCACGTTCGTAACTCGGACACGTTCGTAACAGTATGCCCGGGAAACAAAATCCCATGATTCCTTATTAAGAAACCATAAGACGTCGAATGCGTTGCCTACCATGAAACCTAAGATGGAATGCCTCTGCACCAGCTATTTCACCGGCTGTCTTAACCCTGACCTAGCACGGATTGGCGGATTGGGATAGGAAAAGGAAATGGAAGGAACAGGAATAATACAGACGGGATGTGAGGGCGGTGCACAGGAAGTAGGTGAGGATACTATTATCTCAGAAGGAAGAGTATGAGACAACAGTAGCTCAGGAAGCCGGGGTCGCGTACCCATGTACTATCAGCAAACCGCCGGACAAGGAAGCTGCCACTTAGTACCCCTGAAGAATTTTATATACTTACTTATATTGATAATAATGGTCCAATCATGTTCATTACAGATGCACCAATCGTGCACGTCAGCCCGCCAAACATCACTGTTCTGCAGGAGTCCAAGATTCTGCTGAAGTGCGAATATATCAGCAACCCTTCTGTCCTTACGGGGGTCGCCTGGTAAGTGGAATCACAAAATTAGCTATTATTTTGAGATATCTTGCACTATCAATGAATCATGTTGTGTCTTCAAATTATTGAAGGCACAACTATCCCACCAACTCTCAAGGTGATCAAGTAATCTATGCAGATAACTAAATGCTTGGTAATATGTCAGGAATACTTATAGAATCCAGAAGGCAGCCATTCTGGAGACTTAGTTTAGTAGCCGATATAAGTACCTCAATGGATTAGACACTTAAGCGGGAAATTAGGAAAAAAATAACGTAAACCTAGAAGGAACACCTTCAAACAAATCAGTATGCCCGAAATAAGTGTTCAATGCAATAAAAGATTTCGCTGCCTAGGTAGCCTGCATATAAATTTGAACTCCATGAGCAACATCTAGATGGCGCTGTACAGGGGAAGTATGAAAATTTGAAGAGCCCTGGCTATTTCCGATGTACCCTATGAATGTATGTGTACTATGTTAGGAGATTGACAGTCTTGTATAATTAATTACCTTGTCTTTGATTATATACAGTAAGTGGGTAAGTAAAATTACTTACTATCATAGAGTCATTCCATTGTAGCTGGCAACGTCCTCGGGTTAGCAGCGGGTGGCTCATGTCCATCGGGCAGCGATCACTTACCTGGCCTGTTTGCTCGATTACCATCACCAATTCCAAAAAAAAACCTGAATCTCCAACACCTATTTCCAGGTACAAGGACGGCGTAAAGGTGGAGGTCAATTCCTCCCACTACCAGGGCGGTACCGAGAACCAGCATCAGCTCATCATCAGCAACGTGACAGGCCGTGACACTGGCAACTACACCTGCCAGCTAACCAATAACGTCGGGAAAGGGACCAGTGATACCAGCATCAGTGTTAACGTTCTTTGTGAGTAACATGTCACTCCTTGGTGTGTCACGTTAAAGACGTCACGTTACTGATCGATTAACACCGGGTTTCATATCCACAAAACCCCTTCTTTTGGCTATGAATAGTTAGTATTAGACAGATTATCCGAAACCGTGGTGGCCTAGTGGTTCGACCTACCGCCTCTCATGCAGAGGGTCGGGGGTTCGATTCCGGCTCGCACCTCTAAGTTTACTTATGTGCGAAATTCAATTTGAATTTATCGCTGAGCTTTTCGGTCAAGGAAAACATCGTGAGGAAACCTGCGCGCATCTGCGAAACAATTCAAAGATGTGTGTGAAATCCCCAATCCGCACTGGGCCCGCATGAGATCTATAGCCCAAAGCCTCTCGTGATGAGAGGAGGCCTGTGCCCAGCAGTGGGACGCAAATAGGCTGTAGTAGTAGACAGATTATCTATGGTACAAATATACATTTTTAAACATTTGTAGCCAAGAGGCGTTTCATGAATACCTATAGGAACTAGGCCTTAGTCCCTTTCAGAAAAGCAACACATAGACACTTCTGCTATTAAGAATGTCTATAGACGGCAATGATCACTTCTTTAAGGAGAGCTGTCTGGGCAATTTGTAGATACTTAGCAATAAAATATTCGATAATGACGCGATCAGTTCAATAATTCAACTCAGTAAGAAGGAATTGTCATATAGGAGAAACACAACAGGTCCCATTAAACTGCCCTGAGGTACGACATACACTTAACTAGCTGATACCTATTCTTTCGAGTCTTCTGGTTCATAGTGTTGTAAAATAAAGTAATACGAAATCGACAAGTATGTGAAGGTATTTGAATTAGATAACATGTCTGTCTGTCTCTCTCACTCTCTCTTTTTCTCTCTCCTCGTGTATCTTTAGTCTTCAAGATCGGCCACTATATAGCTATGTCTCAGATTAACCATCACTCCACTCTCGAATGTTCCGCAACCACGATTTCTCTCTGGGTTTAATCAAATGGTCTTTTCATTTCCAGACAAGCCCACCGTACGTTTGACCATGGACATGCAGAGTCCCCTCAGTGAAGTGGACCACAAGAATGTGACGCTCACGTGTGAGGTGACGGACGGAAACCCGAGCATCCTGGACGAGGTCACGTGGTATCTGGATGGAGAGGTGTTGAAGAAACTGCCTGATTGCAACGTCACTGACAGTAAGTACAGGTGCTGGTCCACCAAGTAACTCAGTCTGTCTCTCTGTTACTGCTTCACGCTTCAACAGCTGTACCGATTAAGATGGGAATGGAGATAGTTAGCGTCCCGGGAAAGGACATAGCCAACTTTTTATCCCGAAAAAAAACGTAGTTCCCGTGGGTACGCGATAACCGAATTCCGCGCGAAGTCGCGGGTAGAACCTAGTTCAAAATAATTCAACGGGCTATGGAGAAGGTGATGCTTGGTGTTTCTCTGAAATTGTAAAAAAAGAAAGAAAAATTTAAGAAGAAAGAAAAAGAATTGAAAGAAATCAGATCCACAATTAAGTAGATAATCCGACAGAAAATGAAAATTGTCGCCATACTTAGTCCAAAAACTTGCTCGTTGAAATGGCAATGAGCCGGTTAGATTAAGAAATCTGCCAGTGCTCATTGGAGTAGACCAACTTACCCACGTTGTCACTTATATCCCCAGACTACAAGTTTCTTACTTGATGAAAAGCAAGATTCGTTGAAATGTAACCTAGTTAGAAAACACTTATCATCACCATTATTATTTTATCCGCAAAGCCGATTTCTTCATTGTACTAATGTTTTTTTATTTTTTTTCTCAGAATCTCTATGCGACGAGGTGGACCCTTCGATGCTGCTTCTCCAAGACACTACGAGGAGCTTCCACGGAAACTACTCATGTAGGGGGAAGAATGCCGCTGGGGAGGGAGAGGAGAGTCCAAAGACTGAACTGGTCGTCAATTGTGAGTATTGCGTAGAAGAATTGGGCCGCAGTGACCACTTACCGTCAGGTGGGCTGTGCGCTCGTTTGCCTACTACAACAGCCTATTTGCGTCCCACTGCTGGGCACAGGCCTCCTCTCATCACGAGAGGGTTTGGGCTATAGTCCCCAAGCGGGCCCAGTGCGGATTGGGGACTTCACACACATCTTTGAAATACTTCGCAGAAGCGTGCAGGTTTCCTCACGATGTTTTCCTTCACCGATAACCGTATAACGCCATGCCGCAATCATCCATATTTCCATTACCATATGAATATTATAAATGCGAAAGTAAGTCTGTCTGTCTGTCTGTTACCTCTTCCCGCTTCAACCGCTGGATCGATTGAGATGAAAGTTGGCACGGAGATAGTTGGAGTCCCGGGAAAGGACATAGGCTACTTTTTATCCCGGAAAAACGCATAGTTCCCGCGGGAACGCGATAACCGAATTCCACTCGGGTGAAGTCGCGGACAGAAGCTAGTAATATCATAAAATGGAATAGAAATAAAGTATAATGGTTACTTAATAGCCAAATATATATATTTTCAGACCCCCCTGGACCAGCGAAACTAGTCTACTCCCCCTGGCGTGTGGTGAAAGGAAAGTCCCTCATTCTAACATGCAGCATCGAAGAGAAGGGCAGACCTGAAGCTCAAAGGTTAGACTCAATGTTCTTTACTCAGTTGGTAGGTAGAATAACTTACGGTTATGGGCACAGGGCGGACACGGCCTAAAAAAACACGGTTTCGAACACAATTCGAATGAAGTGTCAATGTTTGCATGCGAGGACGTCTCATCATCATCATCATCATCATTTCAGCCGAAAGACGTCCACTGCTGGACATAGGCCTCCCCCAAGGCACGCCACTCAGACCGGTCCTGCCCTACTTGCTTCCACCGGTTTCCCGCGACCTTCACGAGGTCGTCGCTCCATCTTGTTGGAGGCCTACCGACAGCTCGTCTCCCGGTTCGCCACTCGAGAACTTTCCGGCCCCATCGGCCATCAGTCCTGCGAGCAATGTGCCCCGCCCACTGCCACTTAAGGCTCGCAATTCTTCGGGCTATGTCGGTGACCCTAGTTCTACTGCGGATATCCTCATTTCTGATGCGAGGACGTCTGTGCGCTTGTAAATGTGTGTGTACCAACTACGCGGGCCAGTGATCCACTCTCCATCTCCGGATGAAACCAATGACGGTAAGGGCGAGTTGGGCGCGAGTTGCGCGCCGGCTAGGTTCAGGCGGGTGATTCCGTGGCCATTATGTATGTAGTGCTATTAAATATTCTGTGCCTATGGTTATGGGCTTGAATCCCAATAGGAACAGAGTGATGAGTGAATGTTCTCGAATGATTTTTGTCGTGTCTAATGAGAGTGGCAGTATAACGGTCTGAGTGGCGAAACTTGGCGTGGCCTATGTCCAACGGCTTCTTTCGTATCTTCTATACAATATAATAAAGCTAAAGAGGGTCGAAAGTCTGTAAATGGGAGATATTCGAAAAAAGTTGGCTGG
Organism: Aethes cnicana; assembly: GCA_963971205.1. Classification (NCBI taxonomy): domain Eukaryota; kingdom Metazoa; phylum Arthropoda; class Insecta; order Lepidoptera; family Tortricidae; genus Aethes; species Aethes cnicana. The sequence goes on from OZ020295.1 coordinate 728,559, forward strand.
TGACACTTAGAATCGATAACAGAACACATTCCAACAGTTTTAAGATTTTTGTCTGTTTGTCTATTTATTTGACCGCGCATCACGTGAAAATTATTAGACCGATTTTTATGAAATTGGTTATGGAGATAGCTGGAGTCCTGGGAAAGAACATAGGCTACTTTTTATTCCGAAAAAATGTGTTCCGTGAAAATTTCCCGCGGGAACGCGATAACCGAATTCCACGCTGTCACGGACAGAAGATAGTATTTTTATACGAATACGAAAATTATATGGAAAATTATATATTATGGAAATCTAAAAAATATCTACATGCTTTGTCAAATCAAAACGCCAACTCATGAATACACAAATTATTATGGTTATGGGTATTAAAATGAGTATGAATACGAGAATGTATATGAGTACGAATATGAGTATGAATATGAGTATGACCTCAGGTTCCGCTGGACGCGCGGCGGGCGGCTGGTGGCGGACATCGTGTCGGCCAACTGGACCATCGACCCCCTCAGCCTCGACCACCGGACCAACTTCTCTTGCCGAGGGTTCAATGCTGGAGGCGAGGGCGTACCAGCTACCACTTTCATCAATGTGCTAGGTAAGTTTCTCTCCTCTATAGGAACTCTTCATTCGCACCCGTACAGTACACCCTTACCATCGTTGTTGTCACAGTTCATATGAGGAGCTACTTTAGACGCGAGTCACTCTTGTTACTCGCCGGAAGGAGGCTTATGTTTTTCGAGTGTATACATTTATGTATATTTCTTTGGCACGCTGTGTAGCTTAAAAGGCTGGATGGATTTTAGCTTGCGAGGTTTCGTTAGATTCGTCTTAATCGTGAGAGTGACACTGGGAATATCAAATTACAAAAAACAAAATGGCTGACTTTTGGCGGCATTTTAAATGTTTCTATTTTTTTTTGTCATAGCCTATCGAGTGGGGTATGAAAATGAAGGGCTGAATGAATGGATCACAAATACATATATATATATATATATATATATATATATATATATATATATATATATATAATATATGTGAGTTCAAAAGTTTGTTTACAGTCGGGTTTTATATTGTACGTTGCGTGTTAGCCAATAAACTACGTCTGGTTCGTATGATAGGTACTCCAAAAAAGTATGAAGACCTGATGGGAATAGCATCTTCCATCCTCATCATCGGTCAGTCTTAACTGGACAGTTACATCAACAAGATGGACTTGATCAATGATTTTGTGATATAAGGTCGAAATTATTTTCACTATTTATTTTTATTTTCAGCTCCCCCAAGTTTCAAATACGCAATGAACTACTACAGCGGTGCTTTATACAAATCTCAAGTGAGTTTAAAGTTAATTATTACTTCCAAGATTTGCATATAAAATAAGTTGAAATAATTTGTTACGTTACGTTCTTAATGTGCATAAAAAAGTGTATTTTATGATGATATTTTTATTAAATGTTAGGTGTAATGGTCGTACAAGACATGCTTATTCAAATGACGATCACAATGATGATATCAATAATGATGATGATGATGATTATGAAGAATATTATTATAGTGGTGATTATGATTATTATCATAATTATGATGAGGATGACAATCAAGTTAATGGTGATAACAATAATAATGACATTGACAATTCCCTTGCAGAACATATCCCTGTCGTGCACGGTGGAGTGCGCGCCGCGCTGCAGTGTGCAATGGCTGAAGGACGGCCAGGTCATCGACCCCAAGAACGAACGATACTACATCGTCAACAAGGAAATCGACCAGCAGGTCAACAGGAATGATTTCGAAGCCACTGAGAGCACTTTGGTAGGTGTTGATAATATTAATGATGATTTTGATAATAATTTATAAACAATCAAGTTGGTGAGTTTTGCTAAAGTCGGTACTAAAGGTACTTGTAGAGCCCGATAAGATCCTTATTGTGCTGAATCATTTTGGCCTTTGATTGGCAAACGAGCACAGCGACCACCTGATGGTAAGTGGTCACTGGCGCCCATGGACATAAGAAAACAACCATAAGATTTCGAATGGGTCGACAACCCGAAGACCAGGATTCAATGCCTCTATGCTAGTTATTTTGATCGGCTCCTTCACTCCCTCACCGGAACACAATAGTGCGAGCAGTTATACGGCGGCAGGTTAACGGTACTTGTAGTAGCGATCGCATGCATGCTTAGTGTAGGTCCTATTAAAGCCCGACCAGAAAAATAAAAAACTTCCGCCATATTGCGGATAACTATTGGAACTAATTTCTTCAACTGGCAATGATGTCATTAATGTCATCAGTAATTTATTGGATTTCGACCGCAGCGCCCCCCCAACCTACTCGATTTGGTGTCCACTTTTGGAACTATAAAGATTGCGCTCCATTACATCAACCCTCCATACATGCTATGCTTACCTTCGTGTGTCTAGAAAGCACCGATAAATTCTTTTTCTGACTTGTAAAAGTGCCCCTAAATGGCCAATTTGCTGGATAAATGATTTAATTTTGATTTTGTCACAAAGTTGCAATGTCCCAAGAAGCTCGTTTCGTTTCCAGTACTGGAACATGTCGGCCTGGGCCGGCGGAGTGCTGGACCGCACGGCGGACACCGCTCAGTACATGTGCCGCTCATCGCACAACGCCGCCGGGCCCGCTGTCAACAGCACCACCAAGTTCGCCGTCGAGTGTGAGTGTTGTTACATATTCATACTCATACGCATATACTTATACTCACACCCATACTCATACTAACATACATATTCATACTCATACTCATAATCCTGCTAACACACATACTCACACTAACACATATCTATACTCATCCTCACACACATACTCCTAATAACACACATACTCATAATAATACATATACTGATACTAACACACATATTTATACTCATACTCATACCCATTCTTATGTTCATACTAGTTTCTGCCCGCGAAATTCGGAATTCGGGTATTGAGTTCCGCGGGAACTAGGTATGCATTTTTTCGGGATTAAAAGTAACCTATAGTTATGTCCATTCCCGGGACTCCAACTATCTCCGTAGCTACCAAATATCATCCAAATCAGTCCAGCGGTTGAAGCGTGAAGACGTAACAGACAGACAGAGTTACTTTTGCTTTTTATATTAGTATGAATTCATATACATGAAAACATTATTACACTTCTAGTGTAACTAAAATGCTGACCTCTATCTCGCACATCGATTGAGCATGGCTTTCCAATGAGGTAACGCTGCCAGCATAATGTGTCAAGTTATTATTTTCCCACTCATACTCATATTCATACTCATTCTATGTTATTTTATTGATTGATGTTTCTTAATATTTAAAAACATGAATCCATTTTGGCACTTTGATAAGTAGGTATTCTAATTCGAATGCTCAAATTAGCAACTTGCTCTTCAATTTTATCTTTTATTTTAATAATTATTCAAATAAGTATTTAAATGCATTTCTCACATTTCAGATGAACCAGAGAACATCACGGTGACTCCTCACATTGTGCCCGTGATAGAAGGTGAAATACCTGCAAAAGTGGTATGCACAGCTAGGTAAGAAAATATACCATAATAATTGAAAAAATCACAGATCTCAGGATAATCGTGTGAGACAGGTCTTACACGATTATCGAGATTGGAAATGAATCTTAGGAATTGAAAAATGTAAAAATGAAGTTCTGACTTTTTGACTTTTTTCAAAAAGGTTAGGCTACAGGGCAAGCCCTTAACCCGATCTTCTTTGTTTTAGCCTCAAATTGTAGCGGACTAAATTGCCAAGGGGATTTTTTCTCTATTTTTTTTATATCATTCTTCGTTTCCAAAATATCGAGAGCCAAAATCAAAAATTCGGAAAAAAAACATGAATTTTTTATCACTCTTTCGGCCATAACTGTTTTAGTTTTTTCTTTCTCGAATAATTATTTTTGGACCTTGCAGCTCTCGTGAATACGCATTTTTTGAATATCATATCTTCACAACTCTCCGAGATATAAGGGGCTCGCACTTTTTCGTGAAATCTGGAGCATTTCCAATGTCAATACTTGTCTATATCTGTTTAGGGATCTCTTGGTGACACTCAAGGTATAAATGAATTTTTTAAATCATACTGCTTAGTGCTTGTGTCAAAAATAAATATAAATAATTGGGGAGGGAGAAAAAAACGCATTCCTCCCCTCGAAAGGGGCTATAAAATCTTATTTTTAATTTCACCCAAACGAAGTCACGGCCCCAAACTAGAACGGCCTCTTTTCTTTCCAGAGGCTTCCCCATGCCGTCTTACTCATGGCGTCGAGGCAACTCAAGCAAGGCGATGGCGAAAGAACACAGCAATAACTCCCTCGTTCTATCCTCTTCTAACACACTACTTCTGGGTCCAGTGCAACGAAAGGACGGAGGGCATTACCTGTGCGAAGCTTACAATAGACACGGTTCGGTGTTTACTACGGCGTTCTTAGATGTCATGTGTGAGTACACACCTTTATATTTCAAAATGTGGCTATAACAACCAAGAAGATCGAGGTCTCAAGTAGGTAAAATATACTGCTTTGATGGTAATTTTTAAGAATTGTGTCAATGCAAATGTGAAATGCATATCTACTGATTAAAAACATATTTCATTATACAATCAAGCAAGTATTCAGTTTGACATGCTTATTTTTGGCATATTTTTGCCTGGGAAAGGTTCAAATAATGGTGTAAAAGTAACATATTTTGTCGGCGTAGACTTCTTAGGGCCGTTAAGTCAGTTTCAGTATTTATTAAGGGCATTATTAGGTCGTTCTGGACCTATGAGATCTTGAAGTCTTAAGTTATTTACGTTAAATGTTACTTGAGAAAAAAAAACAAGTTCTTGGGTCTATAGTGTTCATCAAGAATTAGCTTAACCAACCATTGTAACATTTGAAAAAACCTTAACTTGAAATAATTATTTCAAGTTGTTCCGGAGTGCGGCATCAAACAAGCCGAGCATAATGGAGAACAAGTGCTAATCTGCACAGCACATGCTAACCCCAGCGAGGTAAGTAATATAAACAAATAAATAAGTTTCATTGATCGTCATCATCATTGTAACAGCTGTAAATGTCCACTGCTAAATTTTTACTTATAGGCTTTTTCCAAAGTTAAGTTACCCAAAAATGTTCCTTGATGTCTCAATTCATCACATTTCCGAAAGGAATTACTCTTGTCAGGTCTTCATCTTATTCAAAGCATCTTGTTATTATGTGGACCATACAACTTTTTCGCCTGATCGACCGAAAGTCCTAACGCTCTCGGCCGCTTAAGTTTAGTTTGCTGCTCTTCGAAATGAGTATGTCGGTAATTTTATTGAACTATACATATTACTTTGTTAGTGGTAGGACCTGGTGCTGGGTCCGTCCGGGGTTATGGTTTCTTAATGAGGAATCATAGGAGTCCATGGACCGCAGTGACCACTTACCATCAAGTGGGACGTGCGCTAAAAAAATATATCAGCAGTCGTGATTGAATTATGAAGAAGCAGAAGCTCCATCATCGTTTCATTTGTTTTACACTTCGTTCCAAAATCCATCGTTGAACGATAGATATCAAATCCCTGCCCTATCACAATCCTCTAATAATAATCTAGATGTTTTGAACAAACTTGAGGGTTCTCCGTTCGTCTGTATGTTTAATGAGATGAACCAATTTTTCCAGGTGTCATTCTCTTGGAGGCTAAAAAATGACAACGACAGCCTGACCGATGAGAAAATCTGGCAAGAAGGTGGTCAGAGCTTCCTGCGTCTGAGCACAAACGTCGAAGTGTACAGGACTTACCTGTGCTTTGCCAACAATTCCGTCGGCGCATCGCGGGCATGTGAAAGAGACGTTTCGGGTAAGTTTCAAACGCTATTTTTACAATTTTTGTCGGGGCAAGTGCGCCATTAGGTTATAAATGGACCTAATATAATTTTTCATGGTGAACTGATGATTCCATTGGTGCTGCCGCTGATTGCTTGCCTTCAGAGAAAGTGCCTGCTCAATTTCCTGCTATACCATAAAAGAACATGAGTAAAATGAAACATTTTGGTGTATCGCGGGTGTTTACGCATTTTTATCTCATGTATGGTCTCTTGCTTCAAATGTTCCTCCCTCTGGTATATGTGTGTCTGTCAATCAGTTTGACAGATTTGGTTCTTTTTTGTTGTAAATAATAATAAGCATTTCCTGGCGTTTATTGTATTGTAAATAAAAGATTAATTGACCTTTAATGTTGTACCTACCGTTTTAAATTAAAATTAACATTAGTTATTTTGTACCTACCATATTTTTTATAAGCGAGCGGTAATAATTTTTTTAAATTAATTTATTTAATTAGTATAGTATTATATTGAATTAGTATAATCGAAATTATAACAAAGTACTAAAAATGTGAGCTAATATCGTGCTATAACAAAAACTATTATATTTTCTAGCCAACCTGGAAAGCCTAAGTAAGTACTTACTGTGCTAATGTGATGTAAATTGTAAAAGCTTTCATCAACTTAGAACACTAGAACTGACGTAAATTGTTCAATTTAGAATGCTAAAACGTTTATTATGGGTCAAAACTAACAACCAACCATGCCATTTGCTGTTACTGGATGATTTTCATCATAATCACAACTGAAAAATTTCCTTCGCCTATACAAAAGGCGAAACCATCTTCCAAACTTGTCTGCAAAATCGTCCACACTTTAAGCCTCAATGTGTTGTTTCCATACAATGAAAGAGTTCCAATTTAGTGTTCTTAGTTATTGTTAGCTTGAAACCTGTTGTTGCAGCTTCTGCAAATACTAAGATCATAATGATTTCAAATTTGAACGCATTGGCAGTAATGGATAAAAAAGAATATGCATCAATAATAATAACAGCACAGTTTGATGTTGTCCTTTTTCAAAATTGAGTAATTGGCTTATTAACTTTTAATGTGAAGAAAAATGAAACGCATGATAAAAATAAAACAAGCCTAAATGATATTTAGATAGTACTATATATATCTATAAAACAAATAATTGACTTTATTAACTTTAAACGAAAAAAGTAGAAGTAAATAGGCTTTTTTAAACAGAATAGGCTTTTGGTCACTTTTATATCTTCTCAATAGATATAAAGTAAAGTGTGAAACTAACATTGATATCGTCAAACAAACCATAGCGACTACGTACAAAATTGATCTTGGTTCTATTGACGTCGTTTAGGCACTTCTGACGTCGTCTATCTAAGCTTTACCAAAGAATATGAATACTGCTTTACTAACTAGGTCAGCTTGTTCAGCGTTCACATATTTATTATTATTGCCAACCAGGCACACAAGTATGGTGGCGAGATCGCCAACAGCTCATTCTCATCGGGTGCATCGCTCTCGCCGTATTGGTCATCACGGTCATACTCTGCATCATCATAATCTGCATCTGCAGGAGGATGAGGGCGAAATCCAAATGTAAGTTGTATTAGACGTTTGGATCCATGGCTTATATTCGTTTTGTGAGTTACTTAATTTAAAGACGTGAGTGTATGAAGGGGATATGTTTTTACTCTATAGATCGACAAATAGATAGCAACCTAATGGAATATAACAAAAATGCTTTTCGCTTGTCTAATGTTTAATGTACCGCTCGGCTGAGAACTGTGGATTTTAGTCGCCTTTTATGGCAAGCAAACGCGAGGAAAGTATTTGTACTTCGTCTTTACGGGCATAAAAATAATTTTTCCCGACAAAAAAATTGCATACCCCCCTTCATCCACTCAAGCCTGCAACTATTGTCGAATTTTGGCTGCTTCTTATTGTGATTTGTCGTGTTGAAAGTTTGTATCGTCTCACTGTTCATTTTTTATAAAACCATTAGCCAGCCAATGTTGTGTCGATTAATTTAATGTAAAAAAACTCACCTTTTTAATCTAAGGCTGGGTTTCCACGAGAGGTGTGCGAGGATGCGTTGCGAGGGATGTGTTTGTCAAGAACCAATAGAAACACTTCAGTAGAGCGAGGATTGGTAAATAGAGCGTTTCTATTGGTTCATGACAAACACATCCCTCGCAACTTATCCTCGCATATCTCTGGTGGAAACGCAGCCTTAATAAACGAAAATGGTATTTTAAAGCATGTGTCATTATATGATCTTTCTCCATTTTTGAAGATGTTTCAAATATCGAGTTAGGTCTTTTGCTAAATGTTGACTAATTTTTGTTTCTTTTTTTCTTGGACGCTGCCTACTAAACCACACTTAACATACAATAATACAAAACCATATAGATAATAACCCAGTGGAGCTAGAAGAGAGAGAAAAGTAAGTTTTTTTTTTAAATTTTGTTCTGTTATAAATTCCTAGATTTAATAGGTAATTAATAGTTGAATGATCTATCGTTTAGTACTTTTTGTTACGTTAGCTATTGGCTGACTTACTTTAATTGTTATTATATTAATAGTATTATTTAAATGTAAAATCAAGTCAGTGTGATTTATAAATGTACTCTGTGACCACATTGACTAATGATTTCGAATGTTTATATTTTGCTTTACGCAATGATTTTTTATTAGTAACTATTTACTTTTATAGTTTATCATTAATATTATTATATTTAGGTGATGGACCATAACCTAGTACTCACATACTTATTTCTCTTTCGTTCTTGACCTTATTTTAAACAAAAAAAACTTTTTTATTGAAAAAAATGATGATTTTTCAGCGACGCCTTTGGTCCGAGCAGATTCTTGGCATACTTTGTCGATGCCGCCGTCAAGGTCACCACTTGTAGTACCCATGCAGAAATACTAGGTCTCCGAAAGAGCCAACACAAAGGTCTCGTTTGAGTTTTTGCGCCTGTACATGCTTGGACCATCGGCCAGTTTGATTTTACTTTAGTAAGGATTTGAATGTTTTTAAGGCCGTAGAAATGCAGTGAGCACCTTTTTATCCCCTAACACGATTTGAAACCCTACATGTATTTATCTTTGCTAAATATATTATTGTTGCCTAGGTTCCTAACAGCACTAACTCCAGACGTTCTCAGATTGACTACAATTAATACTACAGGTATCAATTTACTAAAAGTCGTAATATTTTCTATAGATGGAGAATGCTTTCTTGTACACGCTGTTTTTTGAATTAGAAAATTCACGTTAAAATAGACTGGAGATTGTTTTTTATTTGACGGATTTTTTTTTATTTCCCTGTAGACACCTACCTTGATTGGTAACGAAAATTCTGAAGAATTATTTTTAAGTATGTGATACTTTTAAAAAATGACTCTTCAAATAAGGTTGCATAAGTAGGAAAAAATATATTTATAAAATACTTAAGTCTATTTCAGGAAATAAAAAATATTCTTGCTTAAGAGTGGTTTTGTATGGTTTTAAAGTGTGGTATTTTGGCAGTAGACGCAATTTGATCATTTTTACCGATTGTAACAGAATTTTAAACACTGCATGTAAAAAAATTGGAAAGCATTCTTCTAGTTTATCATGGGTAATAATTTATGTTCCTATTTTCATTTTTATCCAATGTATATTGTGTGTATTATATTTACTACTCGTATAACAAATTCATTACATTAAATACATAGGTACATTTTTAAATAGCATTGGCTTTAATCCTTTGAGTTTATTTTTTTCGTTTTTGCATGCTTTAACATTTCACCTTTTTGTTTCACCCAGTCCTGACGGAAGCTGCCTTAATGAAATGTCGATCGCTCAATCGATTATATCGCAGGCATTGCCTGCCCTGTCACCGCGTCTTAACCTAACATTTAGTCCAAAAACGTCAGACAGGACTAGACTTGTCGATTCCCAGAACTACCCAGAAGGCAACAGAACCAAAGAATCACACTCCAGTAGCCTCCAAGCTAACCTATCCCAACTAGAAGCAACTATCAATGCTAACAAATCACCAGCAAGAGAAACTGATAATGAAATGCAGACATCCAACACTACTGAACCTAGAGTGCACAGTGATAAAGTCCAAACTGTAGTAACACCAAGCAAATGGCCGTTGAAACCTGGTGTCTTAGTTCATGTGAATTCGAATCATACTCTAAGTCCTAAGAACCAAGCAAGGTTGGCGACTACTGTTGCAAATGAGAATGATAAAGAAGAGGCTACATTGGGGTTACTTGAAAGGAATAAAAGATCAGAAGACATATCACCAAGTAAATCTGAATATTCGAAGAAAAATGGTAAACCTAGACGACATACCCAGAATGTAATGACTGGAATATTTAAGAATTTAAGAAGGAGAAGTGATAATGATTCTGATGATGACAGTGGGCAATATAAGAAGATAAATAAGACAAATAAAAGGGCCGTTTCTTTAGTCAATTTGAATAAGCCAGGGTATAGTGTACCAAAGAGCAGAATTAGGTCGTTCTTCCAAAGTGAAGCCCCTAATGTTATTGTAACTGAAGGAGGTAGTTATCCTAGTTTTTCACTTTATTTTACACATTTTTACGAAAATGGGGCTACGACTAGCCTTGCTAGAATAAATAGAGCATATAATGATTGTAATGCTAATGATAATCTTACTCAATATATTTTTAAATCCCATGAGAGAATCTAAGTAGCTAAGTAGGCCCATTTTTGGTATTTCATTATTTTCTTAGTTTTTAATATTGGTTTTTATCACACCTTATAATATAAACTTTTGTCATTTGTCATACTACTTATCAAAAAACTATACTTTTCACAAAAACAGCTAACCGTAACACAATAACTACAACTCACGCTCCCATTATTTGCTCTTTCAAGCTTGCATGTTTGTTTTGGCATGTTTTAGTTGTGTCGTTTAAGAGGCCTGATAGAATAGCCGCTAGCGTGAAACCATTGACCGACGATGCTAATAAATGCACTCGAAAGAGAAAAGCCCCAGGAGACAGTAAGTTTGCATGCTTTTTATTATTGTATAGTCGACTATATACAAAAGGGCTTATGCCAAAATGGATTCATGCTCTAACGGGATATACTTTTCAAGATCTCAGTGTGCCTGTAACATTACACAAAATAAATATTATGATGTATTTTGATACTTTTAATTTCAACAATAGAAATATTATACTACTCGCACTACGAAATTCATTAAATTTTCGCTTCTAGTTTAACATTTTATCGTCACATTATATCTTGATGTTATTTTGTTTCACAATCAGCGAATGTGGTACTTCTGAATTACATTGTGTCGTGTCGACTAAGACAGCTCAAAATGACACTGAATTTATAATAGCCTAAACTTTAGTTTTATTTTTACCTACTCAAATTTAACCTCGCACTGCCTTAGAAGATTGAAACATTTAGAGAAACGATGAAATACCTACATTAGAAGTCCCTTGCAAAGATGTCAAAGAGACTTTATGAAATTTGGTGACTGAGAACACTATTGTTTGATAACATCACCAGTAACATATGAAATGAATTATTTATTTGCAGACATCGTGCTTACATCAACATAGACTTAATTTAAAATATTGTTCCACCAACAGGCCCACCTATGAATGGCGCAGATAATGCTCCGAACGGCAACCTTGGAGCGGACAGCCCAGGTTTATACGAGAACCTGCCGTTCCATGGATTACAACAAGCACCCAATAAGGTAAGAAAATAAAAACTATAGATAATATTGTGGAGCCCATGTAACACTTTGGTGATGATGAAATCGATCGAAGAGCTCATAGTTTGATTTTAGACAAGTTTCAAACAAGAGAGAAATTTCCAAATGTGACTAAGACAGCATAATCATAAAAGGACCGTGTCGATAACAACAACATATACCTACTCGTACAACAAGCAAAGTCACTGCTATTAGATTTAATTCGGTTTTCAATAAGAAGATAGTCATGTTTAAATACAAAAATATAGTTTTCGATCAATTTCTTCAATCAAGTTTAATCAATCATCTTAATATTTTTGGTTTGCTTCATCTTACTGATTTGCTAATCTTTATTTCATTTTTCATGTTTGTTTGCATGAGTAGCCTGTTCAGGCCATACAACCTCGAATCGATACATCGAAAACTGCTAAAGGAATAGAGGCATTACAGAAACAGTTAACAACAAACCCGTCATTCACACCAAGGATTGTTTGCCCTCCATTTGTGCAAAATATTCCTTATTCCATGACACCAGCGTCTAATTCCCAATATCAATATGGTATACCATTACTATCGCCAATTCAGCAGATGTATCCGCTACATCAAACGGTATTATTAAACCCTTACCTACCACCAATGCAGACATCTTTCCTAAAACAATTCCCTACAATTGACGAAGAAGTCTCTGAAACTGATACAAGGAAGTTTTCATCATTGAATACAAGAAACCCTAGAAGATTACCTCAATTTCAATCCATGAGAGCGATGAAAAAGAGAAACATTGAAAGATTCTATCCAAATACAGAGTACGGAGAAAACTTTGCCGAAATAAACAACAATAAAGGAAGTCGGAACAATTCTGATAGTAATCAACATGAAAATATAATTTATGCTAATTACTCCTCCTTAAATGCCAAATCTGATATAAGCGGAGTTGAAGAGTTTGAAAACTTAACTGACTCCATTCAAGTTTACGAAGAAAGTAATGAACAAGTAAACGTGTCTACTAATTCTTTAAAACCAGTACCAGCGCCTAGGACAAAATTGTCACCATTGTCGTCTCCAGAGAAATCAGACCACGTTTACGTCAATTTATCAATGCCTTTGATTAATACGAAATTTTCTTCATATGATGTAGTGGATGCACCTATAAGACCTACTAAGTCTGCTGAGAATGTTTCTAAGAAAACACAAAAAGAATTGAAACACGTTGAAAGATCAAATACAGTGAAAGTAAATGAAAGTGATAGTGATGATGAAGGGAATAATGAGAACCCAGATGAGAAGAAAGATATATCAAAACCTAATATTATTGGTGCGACTCCTAAAAGAAATGCTTCTATAATTCTTCCTTCAACTTCATTGGTTAAATCCGCCGTTGATAAATTAAACAATCAAGGCATGAACAGAGTTGGATTACCAAAGAAACAAGTGATATCGCCAAATAAAACACTACAAATACCAAAATTAACCGAAAAACCTATACCAAAGAGAAATATCATTAGGCGTAGTAACTCAGTTCAGAGTAACATAACTTTGAATGAAGTTCAGGTATAAAGCTTTTTCTTTTTTTTCTGTCACTCTCACCCACTTCATTACAAGCTTACTTTCTTTAACTCTTACTAACACTAATATTTCCCATTTCAGAATACTAACATACTTCAACAGCAATATCTTCAAAAGCGTAACTTTGTAAATTTAAATAGTAAAGGAAAGAATAAGAAAAACTTCCAAATACCCTTGCAAAAGCATCACAGTTTTTGTTACTTCCAGCCTATAAGAGTAGACAAACGCATTCCAGTTGACCAAGAGAGATCCTACAACAATACCATTGGACCTATGATATACCAACCAGCAGAAGTACAATACTACACAAAAACCTTAAACCGGAGTAGAGACAAAAACAGTCATAAGCTGAATCGCCTAAAGAAGTCAGAAAGTCTAAGAGAAAAACTATCCTGCGTCGGAGTATACGATAACTATGAAAAACCAAACTACCCTGAACCAGAATACAACGATTCAGAAAGAAGATCATACTTACAACTCCTCAAAGGCAACTACATATCAAATTCAACAAGAAACCTAGGCCCAGAGCATAACTATAGCTCTAACTTCAACACAATGGGCCCAAAAGATGAGAAACCTAGGCATAAAAAGCTAGTATATGCAGATTTAGCATTAGGTAATCATAATTTGAAGTTTAAGAATACCGTCAATTCAAATAGACATTTGTACGATACGTACTCTATAGGTAATCATGATAGTACTAACAAAGAGACTAACAGTAGTCATAGTAACGTAGCCAGTAGTCAGAGGAAGGGCAGTCACAGCCAACAGCGTGGTAGTGACTACGCCACGCTTAACTTTAACGAGATTGACGTCTGAAAGGTGAGTTTCAATGTAACTCTTTTTCATTTAAAGATATGTAACATGAAAACCGTCACTTACGTAAATTTTAAAAATAGGTACCCATGGTATACAAATAACTAAAGGTAATTTCTAACAGGACATCAAATACTTAATGAACTTGTGAAATCTTCAATAATTTCATAATGACAAAGGACCAGATTTAAAGACAAGTGACGATTTTTATGCTAACTTTCAAGTTTAAACATAGTATATAAGTGATCCAGTTCTATATTTATAATGTTTTCATTTAAGTAAAATCAGGTCATTTTAATATTATATTTCGTTTCATAAAACTGGGCTAAATCAAGCTGAATTTGTAGAGGTATAACAATAAGAAAACTGACAAAAACATCATTTTCTATACCCTTTTACACCTTATTGCCCATGTTAACTAAAATACCTTTGTTACTGTTTTTGACTCTTACATGTCCTACTCCTCAGATGGAATTGATTGGAATTGAAATCTAAATATCATAGATGATTCTATGATATTTAGATTTCAATTCCATCTGAGGAATTATGCCTTCACATTTATTGTTATGTAATCGGTAATATGTGCCAAAGTGATCGCTTTAAAGCATGAAACAGTTTTAAAAACGATGCTTTCTTAAAGGCATGATACCCAAAATTATTTTCATTCCAAACAGTTAATGTTTCCAAGCATGTAAGCCATTTTGTGACGTTTTGTCTCATTCTAGGGACGCCGTAAGCTATTTACCAAGAGTGACACATACATTTATTAAAACAAGGTAATTATTAATATAATTTTCCAAACTTTCACTAAACGCCTCATCATTAACAAAATTAACATTAATAACTTTTCGACTTGTATATTCTGGGGTTAATATTACTTTAGTATCACAAACAATAATATTAATATATTCCTACTAAACGTCTGTTCAAAATACTCATCAAAGGAACAAAGGAACTTCATCTATTTTATGTGCTTTCACATGAAAACAGTCATGAACTATTTATAACCTCATACTTAACAATGACTTAACATCATTTACAAAACTAATGCATCACTTTAACACATATTACCAATTTTTATACAAACTTTTTTTCGGAGCGTCTAAATGCACAGTGCGACGTGAATAGGCTGTCCTGGTGGTGGTTAAATAGGCTTAGCTTAAGCTAATCGCTAATACGCTCTTAAGAGCGTTTATCCCGAAAGTTGGCAACGTCGCATATAGCTATCAAAATTTTCGCTGTTTTTATTAATTTCTGAATTAAAAAAGAAGTTATCATTCTATGGTTGAATGCCGCGTCTCGTTTTATATTTGTTAGTTAGACATTCAAATTATAAGATTACATTAAAATGCATGTAAAATGCGATGGAAAGTTTCCCAAAAATAGTACTTCCATAATCCTAAAAATTTAATGTTCCTAGGATAATTGTTACAATCCATGCCTAATGTTTTATTTAACCATAGAGCGACAATTCATATTTTCATTCAGTAATATATATAAATTAATGGAAACAACGAAATATTTGACAGCTATTTGCGACGTTGCCAGCTTTGGGAGTAAACCCTCTTAATACGTAAGTCATATATTTATGGTTCAATATTTCCACAGCCATACAAACCTGATGACCAATTCATCTACGCCGACGCTGACTTGAAAGACTACGGGCCAATAAACTACAAGCAAGCCTCCATCTACTCTCAAATGAAGAAGGTCAAAGAACAACAGAGGCTCCAAGAGATCTACGACAAGCAACATGAGGACTTACTGTGATTTTTTTAAAATTGGAGTATATAAATTGTCACATACTTATAAACATGCCAAATGAAATGAATAAATAGAAATTATGTTGCATTCAATATAAAATACATTATAGCTTTTTGATGTTCAGTCTTAGAGAAGTTCAACTAAACACTGAATAACTATCATTTTAGGGATACAGTACAGTTATACAATAAAGTACGCGATCAAAATCTATTTAATATCAATGAAACAATATTTATTTATTTTGATCGAGCTATATATAAAAAAGTGATGTATTTTATATTCTATCATAATTCCCTTCTTCATAAGAAGTCTGAAAAAGCAATTTCTTTATATACACTCAACAACAATTAATTCGGGTCACTTTCTATAGCATTTTCCATACAAAGTGACCCGAATTCATTGCAGTTGAGTGTATGTTGGTGCTATGTTTTGCAGATGTCGACAGTAAAACTTAGAATTGTATAAATCCATCACATGACCGTCTTATTCCAGAATGTGGGATATAAGAATAACAATTCTTCGACAGCAATAATTTTACTATATCTGTGTTTGTCAAGTATATGGTGCCAATGTTATATTATGATAAGTATCTTATGTTATCAATCGCACATAATATCACATGACCTTACGATGAAATTTACTACGATAAAGTTAAATACAACCTTGACAGGTAACTCACCAGGATAAGTATGAAGGTAAAGAATTGACGGCCGAACCCCGCTAAATCTAAAAAGCTTAAATTGTATAGCACTGTAAATATAATATGTATGTTTAAAGATATTCTCGGACTGTGAAGTAGAATAAGTCTAGAAGTTTCCACTTATACTGAACACTTTCTGAACGCAATCGGTTTTACATTGAATTTGTTTTAAAATCATGTAAGTATAAAGTTTATTTTTTATCATTATTGATCGCAATGCTGTCTTATTTACGTTATATTATATGAAGGAAGATACACCTTTAACTACTGTACTTTTCTGAAGCTATTCTGAAAAACTGAATTCCTTACCTATTGCGTGTTGAAGGTATAGATTATACCTACCTACGTAGAATAATAGTAGATCAATAAAATTAAATGGGTCTATCAAATCATTATCATTATTTTTGCTTCATAATGGTAAAAACTCGGGTATTTAGCCAATGTTCTTTAACGTTAAAAATTTATAAAAAAAATAAGAATATTATAATTTTATTTTAAAACATGACATATAATGTTATTTTTTTTTATATTAACGTCGCTTCTTTAAAACAGGGTACTCTGCGGAATAAGAAAGAAGAAAACGAGTGTAAGACTAAATAAGTCAGAAATATTAAAATTTGCGAGTCAGAATAAGGCGAATATACTAAAGAATAAATTTCACTTAAAATTGGTTCAGATGCTATTGCATCTGTTTAAAATCCAAATGTTCACTTTTACTATATTATTTATTTTAGTAACTTCACTGCTTTTTGTAGGGTAATATCACGATTAGATTTATTATCCGTCCATGCGGGAAAGTCTACAAAATTAGTTGAATCTAGCTAAACTCATTTTAGATAAAATTGTAATTAGTGTAAAATACGATAACTGTATAAATATAATGAATATAGTCGAAAAATCAAAGATAGAAATAATAAGTAAGTTAAAAAAAAACTGATCGGATATTGACTAAAAAGTTAAACATTTACTTCGATGGTTAATAATACGAAAATAACGTTTACTGTATTTATTAACTGCGAAGGAAAATCAATTACATTTAAAAGAATAAAAACGAATTTTGCAATTTTTTACGAGGCCCGTAGCAGTCGGCATTTAGTTTTATATTTTTAACAAATACAATTAATCATTGATTTATATAATTTTGCAACGAAATACGAATTTTAATGTACCTACTTAATTGTATTTACCTAACCTTGCTTTAATAATATTCTTATTACTTGTGATAATAGTACGAAGTGTTATTTAACTAGTTACATAATTATGCAGAATGGTTAATTACCTATATTACTTAATAAAATTTTTTTCAACCCATAGTTATCATTAATTAAACGTCTATTTGAAGAAATACATTTATGATGATCGACATGTGGTTAGTTTAAAAAAATATTGATGAAAAAATACGTCAATACGTTCGATTTTGTTTTATACTGAATTAACTTTACCGCGTCAGTAATATATTTTTCATTTTAAAAGTCATATTTATCTACCTGTACATTTAGTTTTATGGTCTCTCTCGGTAGGTATACTTATGTACAGAAAAGATCCTTGAAAATAAAGACAAAAACTTGGGATTTGCACTTAGTAAACTTGTTTAACTTGTGCTCAATTTGATTTTTGTTCAATCAATGGAAAATTTTGAATTGTACTTTGCATTTTTAAGTATTTTTATTTCATTTTCTAAATCACTCCTTTTTAAAATTATAATCTTGATTTTAAGAGCAATTGTTTTCTAAGAAGATCCAATTTTACATAGGTATGTAATTATTAAATAATAATGATCACTAATATTAAATAATAGATTTTACTGGTTTTTTTTTTTAATTTTTTCTCAAAACTACAAGAAATAGTTTGTATACAGTTCATTCCGCGCTTACGACCGAAATTAAATAAGAAAAGTTAATGTAATTAGAGATTTTGTACATAAAGCAACTTGTTATAATATTGTCAATAGTGTTAATAAATTAATTTATGGATTTTTATTCACTTGTTTCATTTTAGCTTTACCTCACTCGTTCACTCAGTTGATATTTAGTGATTTATAGATGACTAGCTTCTGCCCGCGACTTCGCCCGCGTGGAATTCGGTTATCGCGTTCCCGCGGGAAATACGCGTTTTTCCAGAATAAAAAGAAGCCTATGTCCTTTCCCGGGATCCCAACTATCTCCATGCTAAATTTCATCTCAATTGTTCCAGCCGTTTTAGCGCGAAGAGGTAACAGACAGACAGACAGAGTTACTTTCGCATTTATAATATAACTAGCTTCTGCCCGCGACTTCGCCCGCGTGGAATTCGGTTATCGCGCTCCCGCGGGAACTATGCGCTTTTCCGGGATAAAAAGTACCCTATGTCCTTTCCCGAGACTCCATTTATAATATTAATATGGATAATATGGATTTCTTCCGAACATTCAAACGCCTGCAGAAATTGGAATAGCAAACATTATAATACACGTAATTCCTACTACTGCTTAAGTGCATAACTTATCGTGGTATCCCGGATTTCATCCCGTTAAGGGTAGAAATCCAGGATAAAAACTATCCTATGTCCTTCCTCGGGCCTCTAACTATATCTATACCAAAATTCAAGTCAATCGGTCAAGCCGTTTTAGCGTGAAGAGGTAACAGACAGACAGACAGACAGAGTTACTTTCGCATTTATAATATTAGTATGGATTGTGCGATGATGATGGCGAGCCTTGGGGGAGGCTTATGTCCAGCAGTGGATGTCTTTCGGTTGACGTGATGATGGGTACATACCTTTCTCAAATTTCCTTGAATTTCATCTAAATCGCTCCAGTGGTTGCGTGATGACGTAACAGACGGACAGAAAGAAGAAGAACTTGGCATTTATAATACCTACTCGTAGTATGGATTGGCAAGCCGTTGATCACGTTTGAAGCCGTGGTGACCTAGAGGTTCGACCTCCGCCTCGCATGCAGAGGGTCGGGGGTTCTAATCCGGCTCGCACCTTTAAGTTTACTCATGTGAAAATGAAAATGAAAATGAAAATGTTTATTCAGCAAATAGGCCACATCTGGGCACTTTTACACGTCACTTTTAAATGAATTTAACAGAAATGAATTTACCAATTGAAATTGTAAGAAATTCAATTTAAATTTACCACTGAGCTTTCCGGCGAAGGAAAGCATCGCGAGGAAACTTGCACGCATCTGCGGAGTAACGCAAGGTTGTGTGTAAAGCCCCTAATACGCCCGGGGATTATATTATAGCCCAAACCCTCTCGTGATGATAGGAGTCATGTTCTAAGTGGAACTTAGCTTGAAGAAAATGAAAAAAAATTTAATTGATCAATCTATTAACCAGTACATGAAATAATACACCAATTATTTAGACATTTTATTTATGTTAGTAATCTTTAATCAAATTGTTTTTTTTTGAAACATAGAATAAAATTATCACAGCCATTTTTGAGGCAGACTTAACACATTTTGCACCATAGGTACTTACTCAATAGTACAAATAGTACCTTACCCAATCCGACTGTGTGAATTTGAACAAACTTTTCATTATCTTGACAGTCGGATTAATTTTCTTAACTAATTTTCTGTGTCACTAAAGTTAATCGAGTGACAAACGTCAGCACCACCTTACAGTAATTAATTCATTTAATGTATTATTAACCAACTTCAAATAAAGGAGGTGGTTCTCAATTTGGATGTATATTTTCTCACACAACCTTTTTAAAAGTCAGTAAATTAAGAAGTAATTTTAATTATAAACATCCGTTTAAATTTTGTTAAAACGAGATAAAAAACTGCTGAAAAAAAATTGACACGTATCATTTTTCTCATTTGGGATCCACTTTAATTAAAGTGGTGGTGGTAGTGTAATTACACTAGATGCAAAAGATCAAATGCGTTGGCAAGTTTCCATTGTAACTTGAACTCTACAACAAAAGGTGTAGTTACTATAGTAGAAAATCAGTTACAACCACCAACCATACATTCCATCTATAACGAAGTAGTCTGCACATTTTGAGCATTTTTTTCCATAAAAGCTATGATTTAATATCACAAAAGTAACTCAAGTTACCAATACGAGCTAATACTAGACATAAATTATCACATTTATCTTAATTACAATTATCATTATCTCACTAGACTGTCATGCCGCTGTCACACTTATCATCTTTAAAATTCCTTTTATAATTATTTACCAATTTAAAGGGAAATACCAAGTACCTATTCAATCTCACTTACAAAACATTCACTAAATAGTCACTTGGATGTCCAAAGTATCCAATCTCACTTACAAAACATTCACTAAGTAACTAATTTTCAAATCATTTCACTTTAACTATCGAATATCCTTATTTCCAAGTTATCCAAGGCGTCTTCATACTAGGTAGAAGTCATATTGGCCTCGTCCGAAATAGACGTAGTCTGAGCACCACTTCCGGGCCTGAAGATCGGTGGAGCAGCAGGCAGGGTATGCCAGTCGTGACTTGGTGAGCTTGGCGCACCTCTGGCAAAGGTCGAGCAATTCATCCTGAGAACAAATCAGAAAAATGTTGAAATAATGTTACTTTTGAACTATGAATAGGGACCTAATAATTATAAATTATAAGTACCTATAATTTGTAATAAAATGTTGATAGAAATATACATAATATCTCTCTATTACACACCCTGAATTTGCCCAGACATCCATACTAATATTATAAATGCGAAAGTAACTCTGTCTGTTACCTCTTCACGCTTCAACCGCTGGATCGATTGAGATGAAATTTTGACGAATACCGCGAAGGCATGAATCATCGTCCTGCGGCCAAATAATAGCGTCGTGGGCGGTCTTAACTCCAACATCGCAAAACACGAAAAATATTGATCAATCCAGTGCCAACATCGGTTGGGTTGACCCGTATGTTAGGCTAGGCTAGGCATTGCAGAATAGTCATGAATTCAGTCACACACCGGCCGAAAGATAACCCTAAAAAGAAATCCCTGAAATTCTAACAACTTCAAAAGCTTAGTAACAACACAGGCTTCACTTATCTCAATGGAATGCTTTAAACAAGGTCTCAAGGATATCGCCCAGGAAAATTTCCCAAACAAACAACTATTTTGTATTTTATGCTGAGATAATGTCGAAATTTATTGCTGTTTACAAACACGATCATAGCGTCAATAAAGATCTGTAAGTGGTTCACATAATTGTGAAGTTATCGCATCATTGCTCAGTGTTGCTAACTAGGCCTGTAAAAATCAACACTTGAAAAAACAACTAGAATAAGTAGGACAGCATAACGTAATAAGTTCTGATTGTATGGGCTAGCTACTCGTACCAGTACCAGTAGTATGTGAACGAACCTGGAACTTCGAAGACATGCGCTCGGTATGCACAACGCATAAACGTGAAATTTTGGGTTCATTTCACTTTTCTTTCCACTCCTCGGGAACTGTGTGTTTTTTAATAAAATAAATTCGCGACTTGTTGACATTATAAACAGGACGGTGCGGGTCCAATTTTTACGGTTTTTGCGGGTCTATAAAAGTGGCGGAAGCGATGGTCGATGAAAGTCAAAGAAAAGATTTTACATTGCGGAACCTATATTAATAATGCTGAACTGGTAATCAGACCATTAAAACAAATACAATTAAAATTGAGATTTGAGAAGTTAATGACTTTAGTTTCCCTGGTCACTATCTGTCATTGGCATTTTGCGTGTTGTTTGCAAACAGACGGTCAAATTATTAACTCTAATCTGTCAGTAAACCTGTAAACGGTATCTTTGTTATATTTTGTAACTGACAATTTTATCATATTTTTTATGAAGCAAGTAAAAGAGGAAAATATAGGTAAGCACTTACTTACTCAAACTTAAACACAGACGAAATTGTTTGTGTACTGGTAACGAATCTATGTGGACGTATTTCTGATAAAATGAGGTTAAAAATAAACTTGTCTATCATGGTTTTGTCATAGATAAGACTTAATTATTATAATAGCTAGTGGAGTAACGATACGGTGGCGTACCCGCCACTGCTGCCTTGGCACCAAAAAATTAATTCAATTTTAAATTTTTTGACATAAGCGTCGTGGGGGGGGGGGCAATATGATGAAAAGAACGTTCCCTGACCCAGCATCGTCAAATTTCTCATGTAAGATCATACTTTTCTTTCTTCTTGCAGTTTATTATATCAAGCAGTGTAAAACTAAACATGACAGAAAAATTATCTATATTGAATGCATAATTTGTCAGCTTAATTTATATTTTTTTATTTTTAGTTCTAGTTCTTAGTTTTATTTTTATTGTAAGTATTTTAGTTTGTGCCGAAATAAACGGTAAACTTATTAATAAATGCCATGTTTTTAGACGGTATTTTTATAGAAATTAAAACGCGTTAAATACTAACTAAATCGGGCGTTCTGTGCGTAGCGCTTTCTCTTTCACTCGTCCCACGAGTGACAGTGACGGCTGAGCTGGATATAGGAGCGGCCTAAGGCCTTAGGTGGTATAGTTACGCCGCTGGGGCATTTTTACATATTTAAACAATTGTAACTTACATCAGTGTGGCATTCAGCTGATTCAGTGAAGACGCCACTGCCCGCCAGCCAGGGGGGTCGCGCGTTCGATTCCCGGATGACAGCCGACAGGCATATCGCCACCAGCAAACATACTATTGATTGTATCTGTAAAGAAGAGGGTCAATATTGTACAAAGTTGAAAACCAAAAACCAACTAAGCCACTTACTACTACAGCCTATTTGCGTCCCACTGCTGGGCACTGGCCTCCTCTCATCACGAGAGGGTTTGGGCTATATGTAGCCCAATGGCTAATGTGCGAAATTCAATTTGAATTTATTTGCTTTTCGGTGAAGGAAAACATCGTGAGGAAACCTACACGCATCTGCGAAGTAAGTTAAAGTAGTGTGTGAAGTCCCCAAACCGCACTGGGCCCGCGCGGGGACTATAGCCCAAACCCTCTCGTGACGAGAGGAGCGGCCTGTGCCCAGCAGTGGGACGTAAATAGGCTGTAGCAATAGTATTAGTGCGTTTTAAATTCGTTCCTAAGTGAAATGTGAATTCTCCATTGATTGATGTAATTTCACCATTGATCTATTATAGATCAATGGAGAAAATAAATAAATTAAAATTTAAACTTATAATAAGTAAGGATTCACAATCAGCCGGAGAAAAATGGTCCCGTCAAAACGAGTGTCCGAATAACGCACCCGTTTGGCGTTCAGTAAATTTGACACTTAAGTCTTATATTGTTAGGTTTACTTTTGTATAAAATATTTATCTTGACACATGCGTCAGAGGCATTATTAGCATATTGGAACGTATTTTCTAATGTCAGTTTGATCCATATATTTCGACGTATTCTTTTAGGCACTGTTCGTCCATATGTTATTATAGGTCAATGATTTTCACTAATTAATTAAGTATAGCCTGGATTTATGTACGAATACAATAAATAACGAGGTCAGTCCGTATCTATATACAAATGGCTTGTTTCATCAGAAAACTGCGATAATACGAGATAATCACATTAATTAGGCCATCTTTGTTATTGATAATGCTATGTCATTAGAATATAACGCATACTAAACTAGAAGTGGGACTTATTAACACGCTTTTATTAGGTCGACCTGTATGTAACTATGTAGTGGAATCTTGCAAGTTAAATTTGACTCACTTTCCGATTTCCGATTTGAGCTGAAATTTTGCACGAATATGTAAATCGCGTGACAATGCAATATTATGACGACGTGGAGCTGATCTGATGATGGAGCTGGAAGGTAGCCATAGAAACTCCCTAATAAAACTACATAGACCCATCTAATTTGGGCTCGTTTGATTCGTCTTGAAGGGTAGATGAAGGATTTACAATGAAAAGTACAGTCAGCAATAAAAGCGTGTATCAATTTTTTTTTTTTTTGAAAAAAACTTATTTTACTTGAATAAGTCATTCGCTGTGTGCAAAGACAGTGATGGGGGAGACGAAAACCATCGCAGCGTGTGACGTAGCCAAATATGAAATTTCTGACAGACACCAGTGAAGTGAACTGTCACTGTTACGTATTTATTTGCATGGCATTAAGTACATCTGGAGCGAGTAATGCCATCCGAGGCTTCTTTTGTCCTTATCTCTCGTTATGAGGTTAGATAAAGAGACATAGAAAGCCTTTACGACACAAATTTTCGTCGCAGCGGTAAATTTTTTAAGTCGTGGTGGCCTAGTGGTTCGACCCTACCGCGTCTCAAGCAGAGGGGTTCGATTCCGGCTCGCACCTCTAAGTTTACTTACCTATGTGCGAAATTCAATTTCATTTTGAATTTACCACTGAGCTTTTCGGTGAAGGAGAACATCGTGAGGAAACCTGCACGCATCTGCGAAGTAATTCAAAGATGTGTGTGAAGTCCCCAATCCGCACTGGGCCCGCGTGGGGACTATACCTAGCCCAAACCCTCTCGTGATGAGAGGAGGCCTGTGCCCAGCAGTGGGACGCAAATAGGCTGTAGTAGTAGTAGTAGTGGTAATTCACTTATAAGATGGTCCATAGTCCGTCGACCAAAGAGTATAGTTACATTTTGCGCCGCCGACTTCGCATCCGCTAGTTGGCGCTGTCGTCGCGCACACTGCCAATAGGCATTTGGAATGAACTCCCTGCTGAAATTTTCCCTCAGCCACAGGGCGCGAATTCGAATGAAGTGTCAATTTTGCGTGCGAGGACGTCTGTGTGCGTGCGACGACGTCTGTACACTTGTAAATGTGTGTGTACCACGCGGGCCAATGATCCACTCTCCTTCTCCGGATGAAACAAATGACGGTAAGGGCGAGTTGGGCGCGAGCTGCGCGCCGGCTAGATTCAGGCGGGTGATTCCGTGGCCATTTTATTTAAACTCTTTATTGCACAAACAAAAAAATGCAGTGTACAATAGCCGGACTTAATGCTACAAGCATTTTCTACCAGTCCACCTTGGGGTGAAACTGAGAACATTTACTTAGGAGCCAAGAAGTACGTACATAATATCAAGTAAACTGAGAAAGAGTTCATATTAAATAATGAAAAAAGTAATCCAAGAATGTATACCTACACAAATATACATATACCTATATACATACATAACTATTGATAAACACTACATATACTACTCAAACCATACATATATAAATACCATACAATAAAGAGATCAGCAATGAGAGAGATAATGCTCACGTAGCTTCTCTTTGAAACTGAACCTATTGGGAGCCTGTTGAATAGCGAGGGGCAAGGTGTTCCAGAGTCGCGTCATTCTGTATGTAGTACTATTAGATATTCTCTGCCTCAGCGCAACAATGTGGGGTGTTTTAAAAAGGGTGACATGAAATATCGTCGAGACCGGCTACGTATTGGTGGCGCCTCTGGTTTGTAAATGTCTATAGGCGGCGGTGATCACTTTCCATCAGGTGCACCGTCTGCCTGTTTGTCCGTCTATAATGCTAATTGAAAATAAAGTCGCGGGCAGAAGCTAGTTTTTCTTTATATAATCAATCATCCTTTGATTAATTACGTAACAGTTAAAAAAGGACTATCATAAAACTAGATCAAATTATTTGATAAAAAGATTAAAACGTTTGATATCTTGCACGTGAAAAACTGAACGTTGTAGGTACCTACTAACACTAAATCTATTATTTTAGATTACCTTTTAGGTAAACTGATAAAAATCCATATTATCCATATTAATATTATAAATGCGAAAGTAACTCTGTGTCTGTTACCTCTTCACGCTTCAACTGATGGACCGATTGAGATGAAACATGGCATGGCGATAGTTGATGTCCCGGGAGAGAACATAGGCTACTTTTTATCCCACGCATCTTAATTCCACACGGGCGAAGTAGCGGGCAGACGCTAGTCACAAATAATTACACGGCTCTGCGGATGGTAAGCGTAGCCTCTAAACTAGTAAATTAATCATTTATCTCGATTGCACTGCTATCAATGAAAACTCATTTTACTAAGCCATACCTACTACGAAAACTCGTAGTAGGTATCTACCTAAGTACGACTTTGTGAAATCGTTATCGAAAAAATTATAATTTATCTAATTTACAACATTGTATGGATACTGTCTGTAATTTACATGTAATGTTAATTAAAAAAAAAAGGCCTTCTGCTTGAGTTTGTTGCGGCGCTTCTTCTCAAGCAATGGGTCTAGGAAGCGCTGGTAAATTCTTTTTCTGACGTGTAAAAGTGCCGCTATGTGGCCAATTTGCTGAATAAATGATTGAATTTGAATTTGAATTTTAACTGTTAAACTTAAATTACTTAAATTGTTGTTATTACTTAAATTATTTTGACACACTTTCTTTGACAACTAGCTTCTGCCCGCGACTTCGTCCGCGTGGAATTCGGCTAATATGCATTCTTCCGGGATAAGAAGTAGCCTATCTGTTGACCAGTGTTATAACTACCTCCATACAAAATTTTGTTGCAATCCGTCCAGTAGTTTTCGAGTTAAATCCGGACATACATACATACAGACAATTATTCTAAAAATCGTTATTTTGTGTTCAGTATCGTTTATATAATCCCCTCGACTTGATTGTTTTTTTTAATTTTCAAGTTTCAGATGCGACTTCTTTGACCGACTTATTAATTATGAGTTTGACAATGTATTAATGTAGGCAATGAAAATATAGTGATTGATTGGCTATGGGTGAAAAATGACAATGTGCTTGATTATTTTTTTATGGATAGGAATAACCTTCTGTATCAAGAGAAAAAAATCTCAGAATTTTCCGTGCCATAGATTCTGCGTAAAAAATAAAATTGGTTTTGCGTTATAACGATTTAAACATTCGGGTTTTCCTTGGTCCAAGTAAGCACAGCACATGTCTCTGAAAAAAAAGTATTGACATTTGAGGGTGACAGTTCTCGCTTCCTTCGTACGAACATACCTTTACGTGTTTTAACAATTTTATTGGAAAAATAGCTTATTTATGACTGCTTTTGCTTACTGAACTTTCGAATCTGCTTGGCCCGAACGACGACGTATGCTTTAAACACGTTATTACGAATGAAGCAAGAACTGTCACAGTCAATAGTGTCAACACTTTTTTTTAAGAAGTAGTGCTGCATACTTGGACCAAGGAAACACCTGTATTTCAATCGTCATAACACAAAATCAATTTCTTTTTTTACGCGAAATCTACAGCACGGAAAATTCTGAGATTTTTTTTTCTTGATACGGAAGGTTATTCCGATCCATAAAAAATAATCGAGCACATTGTCATTTTTCACCCATACCCAATTATTACTCCAGACGGGGACGAGGCAGACCGCGAAGACAATGGCGAGATGAGTTGGACTCCCTTTTGACGAACTGGCCGGGAGCTGCTGATGTGACTTGCTTGACGTGTAAAAGTGCCGCAATGTGGCCAATTTGCTGAATAAATGATTGAATTGAACTGAATTGAGGATCGGGATCAGTGGAAGGGATGGGGGGAGGCCTTTGCTCAGCAGTGGGACAAAAGAGGCTCCTAATAATAATATTTTTTTATGGTACATAGGTATTTTTATAATATTTTTAAGTGGATGTAGGTTTCTCCGAAGCCGTGGTGGCCTAGTGGTTTGACCTACCGCCTCTCATGCAGAGGGTCGCGGGTTCAAACCCGGCTCGTACCTCTGAAATTATTTATGTGCGTAATTCAATTTGAATTTACCACTGAGCTTTTCGATGCAGGAAAACACCGTGAAGAAACCTGCACGCATCTGCGAAGTAATTCAAGGATGTGTGTGAAGTCCCCAATCCGCACTGGGCCCGCGTGGGGACTATAGCCCAACCCTCTCGTGATAAGAGGAGGCCTGTGCCCAGCAGTGGTCCGTAGAGGCGCTTGAAATTCGCACTAAGTTAAACGTAGAGGTGCAAGCTGGAATCGAACCCCGACCCACTGCATGAGAGGCGGTAGGTCGAACCACTAGCCACCACGGCTTCTACTAGGAGAAGAATACCAAGAAGAAGAAGTAGAAGGTAAGAAAAATACCAATTTGATAAACAAAGAAATAAACCTGTAGATAAATAAGTGGAGGACTTTAACCTAAGAGACGCTTTAGATACCCAAGTTACCAAGCGACATAGTATATAAGTATCTGGACAAGATTACACATTTTATTGATCAAAACATACCACTTAAGAAGGAAGAATATTACTCGGCCGGTACGGTGGGTACTCGTCCATACAAAAAATACAATAGTTATTTGTTATGCAAGGCAAGGGGAATCCTGAGTGTAACGAGGGTTTCAAGGCACGAGACAGCAAACGACTTCGCTGCTGAGCGCAACACGAAATTTTTCACCTCACGCGCGATTTTTCGGGAAGAAGACTTAGTTCGGCGTCGCGTACACTTTGTGCTAACTCTGGAGGAGTTAAATTCGTATCTTCATCGCTAGAATCGCTCATATTTTCTTTATTACTTCGTATAGGTATTCTAAATTACAAAACCAGCAATCTAAAACTTTTTTTTTTCCGGAGATTGCGTTCCAAAAAACTCCTTCAAGATTCAATTATTCATTGAATACAGTTAAAATATACACATATTTAAGTATTTTTGTGATAAAACATAGTGAAATAATGAAATACATCTGAAACGGTGTATTATTAATATAATTTTATTAATGATGATATTAAGTAAATTGAACCTTTATTTTAATAAAACTCTCACGACGAATTGCGTTTCAGAACGTATCGTTGTTTTTTTATTGTGACAGTGGCGTCATGCGTCGTTCGAATTTCAAAAACACTTTCCACGCTAGCGGATAAAAACAACTTTTGCGCTCGGATATCAACTGCAAAACGACCACTTTCGAGCCAGTGAGGTGAAAAAATATTTTATTTTAGTTATTGCACACTGAAATACCAGGTTTAAAGGTTTTCCTTAAACCTGGTATAAAAAAAGGAAAACCTATAGTTTTTCAATGTGTCAATAGCATACTAAAAATCATGGAGCTTGGAAAATATTTAGAAGTGGAAGAGAACGTTTTCTCTTTTTGTAAGGACACGTAGTATACTTCCCTCTTGACTTGTTATGTGTTTTACCACACAATCCGTCAAACGTTTGATCAAATATAGCCAAATGTAATGGCTGCCTACACCATAAAATAATCGTGTAACGTTACGTTTATACTCTATCATGACATGACTTTTATAAACCTTATAATATCCTTGTTTACCGCAAAGAAAAGGCAATGGAAAGGGCTATGCTCGGGGTTTCTCTGCGTGATAGAATCAGAAATAAGGATATCCGCAGTAGAACTGGGGTCACCGACATAGCCCGAAGAATTTCGAGCCTTAAGTGGCAGTGGGCGGGGCACATTGCTCGCAGGACTGATGGCCGATGGGGCCGGAAAGTTCTCGAGTGGCGTCCGCGAACCGAGAGACGAGCTGTCGGTAGGCCTCCAACAAGATGGAGCGACGACCTCGTGAAGGTCGCGGGAATCCGGTGGAAGCAAGTAGCACAGGACCGGTCTGAGTGGCGAACCTTGGGGGAGGCCTATATCCAGCAGTGGACGTCTTTCAGCTGAAATGATGATGATGATGGTGATGACCGCAAAGAAAACATTCTAAACCGGTACCACAGGGCGGACACGGCCTATAAAAGCACGATTTCGAACACAATTCGAAAGAAGTGTCAATGTTTGCGTGCAATGGACGTCTGTACACTTGTAAAAGTGTGTGTACCACTGCGCGGGCCAATGATTTACTCTCCATCTCCGGATGAAACAAATGACGGTAAGGGCGAGTTGGGCGCGAGTATTGAGCGGTGAGCGAAAGTAAAGGGAATTGGGTACGACGTGTTTGGCCATAAAGTGGGATTTTCTGCCCGCTACGCGGACGTAAAACTTTAGACAAACTACGGGCGATAATTCGTAAAACCCAAGATCGCATACGATCAGAATTCTATTAGGTATATACATTCGCCTGCGATCTGGGACTTTAACGAATTCGCCGCCCTAGGTCTGTAATGTTTAACGCCCGGTTCCTATATCCAAACAACGCCTAGTTTTGCCTACGGACGGTTAAAATTTGACAGATTCTCTATGGAACAAATGTCAAAAATCAACCGTCCGTAGGCAAAACGAGGCGTTTCGTGGATATAGGAACCGGGCCTAAGTGTACTTACCTATGGATTTGTATGAGCAAGCGATAATCAACCCGGATCGAAGTTGACATTATTAATAACAATAGTTATAGAACTGGTATTATTTAACTTCACCGTTGTATTATTATAAATAGGTGACTTCACTCGCGTCTGTTTACTCGAAGTAATTACAGTTTTTATTGTTTTGACGCGATTTCGCCTATATCTTACTTATGCAAACATATTTTTTTTTTTAATCTATTTGTTCACACATAAATAGATAGGTACACGACTAAAATCAAAGCAAGACATTAGATAGTTGTTTTTTCATCACAAATGACATATAATTAATTTTACAATTTTGCAAAAATTTGTTTCGGCGTCAATCGAACCAACAATATTTTAAACATCTCATTTTTTATTATTATTATTATAAGCAAGCATTTGACTACGATCTCACCTGATGGTAAGTGACGATGCGGTTGAGGGTGATAAATGCTTACTACTTAGACAGTACCTGTTCAGTCTCGACTTGAAAAGATCCGTTATAACTTACTAACTATTAGTTTACACTTTTTGTATGTCATTGGTATAGGCAAACGAGCGCACAGACCACTTGATGGTAAGTGGTCACTGCAGCCCATGGACACCGAAATCCTATGAACCCCCATTAAGAAACCATAAGATCTCGAATGCGTCGCCTACCCTGCGGCCTAAGATGGAATGCCTCTGTGCCAGTAATTTCACCGGCTGCCTTAACCCCCTACCGGAACACAACAGTGCGAGCACTGCTATTTGGCGGCAGGATAGCGGGGAAAGACGGTGGTACCACCCCGGACGGACCTAGCACCAGGCCCTACCACTAGCAAAACTACTTATTTGTTTTTTTTTAAATTACGACTGTCATTTACGGTAAATAACACAATTTCACATTTTCAAAACACGCAACTGGCTAACAACAATTTCAAAATGAATCCTAAAGTAAAAAAAAAAACGTTCCAAATTCAAACTGAAACCGCAAACAAAACATGGCAGGTTATTGAACTCCACCTACCTGCATATTGGATACAGGCACAACAATTCAAAATGGTCAAGATCCAGTAGGTCCGTTCGACGCGGTCCTCGCGTTAGCTCTGACAGACGGGGCGCTCGCTTCGTCTTAAACAGTCTGGCGTGTTATCGGGAAAACACCTCTCCGTCGCGTGCTGCGGTTGTGATCGGGTGTAAACTTTGGTCATGGTTCGTCTGAAATGGAGGCATGTGGCGGGTGGCATTGTGTAACAGAACAGTGGGATTGCCCATTAATTTCATACCAATCGCAGAATAGTCTCAATTAAGACGCTGACAAGACCTAAATTGACTTTATTTAAACAGTAAGCCTATTCCACTGCAGCGGGGAGTCAGACAAGGAGACGTGATCTCTCCGAAGCTGTTCACCGCTGCATTGGAGGATGCTTTTAAGGTGCTGGACTGGAAAGGTCGAGGCATCAATGTTAATGCCGAGTACATCTCTCACCTTCGGTTTGCCGACGATATTAGTCATGGCTGAGACCATGGAAGACCTCAGTACTATGCTCGCTGACCTCAGCAGAGTTTCCGATCGAGTTGGTCTTAAAATTAACATGGACAAGACGAAAATCATGTCTAATGTCCATGTTGTACCAACTCCCGTAATAATCGGAGGCTCTGCGCTCGAACTTGTTGACCACTATGTATACCTGGGACAAACAGTCCAGTTAGGTAGGTCCAAATTCGAGAAAGAGGTCAATCGTCGAATCCGACTCGGCTGGGCAGCGTTCGGGAAGCTTCGCAGTGTCTCTTCGTCCAAATTACCACAGTGCCTCAAGTCGAAAGTCTTCGACCAGTGTGTGTTGCCAGTGATGACTTATGGTTCCGAGACGTGGGCGCTTACGATGGGCCTCATAAGAAGGCTCAAAATCACTCAGAGGGCAATGGAGAGGGCTATGCTCGGAGTTTCTCTGCGTGATAGAATCAGAAATGAGGATATCCGCAGTAGAACTAGGGTCACCGACATAGGCCGAAGATTTGCGAGCCTTAAGTGGCAGTGGGCGGGGCACATTGCTCGCAGGACTGATGGCCGATGGAGCCGGAAAGTTCTCGAGTGGCGCCCGTGAACCGGGAGACGAGCTGTCGGTAGGCCTCCAACAAGATGGAGCGACGACCTCGTGAAGGTCGCGGGAAACCGGTGGAAGCAAGTAGCACAGGACCGGTCTGATTGGCGAACCTTGGGGGAGGCCTATATCCAGCAGTGGACGCCTTTCGGCTGAAATGATGATGATGATGAAACAGTATTTACATAAACTTCACTATATATTTAAAAAAAAATGCTATTTCGTAAAAAGGATTTCATAAAACAGGTTCGATGAAAAAAAGTGAAATTACGTCTCCTAAATCCTACTTTTAACGGTTTTGTAAGTCTATTTTTCAACGCAGATTTCTATAATTAAGTACAGTATTCCGTCATAATTATACCAAAAAAACCGAAATAACCCATCGGAGGTCATTGTAAAATACTATGGTTTTGTGTAAAATTATATGAATTAAAATGTGCATTAAGTAGTTACGTCACTTTTTTAACGTCTCTGATATTTTTTTACTTGAATTGAAATTGAAAACTACTCTTTGTCTTTTGCCACCTTTAGGCACATTTTTGTGGAATTTCAGTTGAATGATTCACATTCAAGTGATTAAAGTTTCTTTGAACCTGAGATAATTTATTAAATAATTCCTTTTAAGTAGGTTGATAGCCATATTAAAATAATATCCATAAGAATCCGTATGTGCTGTTCATTCAAGAAAAATTGAAAATGTTCAACTTTGTGTAGCAGTTTACTGCAATCAAGTACTTGGTATGATCTATCCATGAACTTATTTGAAGGCAAATACCTAGAACCTAGTCTTGAATTTATAAATAATTCTCCACTGTTCTTATCGCATATTGCATCCGGAAAACATAGCGCAGACGTATTTAATTATAGAACCCCAGATGCTACATTTCCAGGAAGTAAAGTAACTAGAAAATCTAAGATCCTCTCATATTCAATGAAATGAAACCAATGACCAGTTTGATTTGGTTTAGAGTTATGTTCAAAGTCCACATAGTGGTAACTGCGTGATCTCTTCATTATGGTAACTAGTCACTACTTTAATAGCAGGATATTACCACCAGAACAGCTTGAAATTTAATTAAATCCCACTGCTGGACACAGGTTCCTTTCATGACAAGAGGGTTTGGGACACTGCAGAAAGTTTTTCAATTAAGCACTTTGCGGAGTTATAATACATACACTCTCTTAAAAAATGAAACATCGAACCTCTGACACCCGGAAGAAATTTATCACAAGCGACTAGTCAAAAACGTAACGCCTTATCTCTCATTATGCCTATCACCTCGTTCGCGTTTCACATAGTTTCGAACAGTATTTTATCGCGACTAACCCATCGGTCAGCTACAATCATTGTATTGAAGGGTTTGTCCATGACTGTCACATTGGGTCGTCGGTTAAGATCTTTGAATTTGCTTATAAAAAATTATTACGAAAAATCTAAATCAAATGCCGCATTGTTTTTTTTTTCGTTTTAACTGGAACTAAAAAAAGCTACTGACGTTATATCACCTCACAACCGTTAAAACGTTTCGATGACAGAATTAAAAAAGAAACGGTAAATAAATATTTTATTATTGCAGAAATATTACCCCGAATGTCACAGTACCTATCAGTGATATCGAATATAATACCATAACTATACATATCAGATTTTTTACGAAACACATGATACTCATTAGATTTACACATGCGCAACACCTTATCGTGTTACGTAACCAAACAGAAGTGTTAAAAAAAACCAATGTCAGACGGGCTGACCTGCTGTTTACCGATACACTGTGATATCGCTTCCCGTGCAGGGTACAAGGTTTCGAATTAGTCTAAAAGATGTGTTTACTAGTTCAAAATAGTTTTAATTAATTCCTGTTTGTGATTAATTAAGTATGTTTTGATGATCGTCGCGTTACAAGCCGTGGTGGCCTAGTGGTTTGACCGGGTGCCATCTATTTGGCATAATTCTTTTTGTCCGAAACTGTTTACGCATAACAGGCTTCGCATAATTTATTTACGCCGAATCTTGACTGCCGAATTTTTATTAAGCATAATTCTTAATTGGCCGAATGGGTGTTTACCCGAATATTGTGTTGGCATAGTGTTGACTTGGCCGAATTTTATTATGCATAATATTGTTTAGCATACTAGTAATTTAGCAGAATTTTGATAAGCCGAAATATTGTCCGAATTTGTGTCCGAAACAACAATTAATGTAGGGAGCGCCAAAGTTCATATAAAATTGCTAGTCCGAAAACTGGAAGTCCGAAAATGTATGTCAGAAACGATTTTAGCTAAGTATAAAATATTGTATCATATATAATTTGTTCAACATACTTATCTTTATTAGAGTTCGGCAGTTCACGGTGTGCGGTAACACCAATGTTTGGAGCAAAGTAGACTCTCATAGGTTAGGTTAGGTTATTTTTTATATAAGTAAACGAAATTATCATTTAGTAAAAATCCCACCTCTCCCTATTTAGATAATCATCGATGTTATACAGGATACTCATTTAAATAAATCGGCGAAAATAAAGGTATGCGTAAGTAGTTTTCGGCGTAACAAATTTCGGCGAAAGTAATTTTCTGCCTTAATAATATTCGGAATTCGAAAATTATGCGTGAATACTATTCGGCGTAAAGAGATTATGCATAATAGAATTCGACGAAAAATCGTTATGCGAGATTAGTTTCGGCGTAAAGACTATTATGCCTATACTGATTATGCAAAATCGAATTCTGCCAAAAAAAATTATGCGTAAACAAGAGGAACCGTTTGACCTACCGCCTCTCATGCAGAGGGTCGCGGGTTCAAATCCGGCTCGCACCTCTGAAATTATTTATGTGCGAAATTCAATTTGAATTCACCAACGAGCTTTTCGGGGAAGGAAAACATTGTGAGGAAACCTGCACGCATCTGCGAAGTAATTCAAAGGGTGTGCGTGAAATCCCCAATCCGCACTGGGCCCGCGTGGGGAATATAGAACAACCCTCTCGTGATGAGAGGAGGCCCGTGACTTGATAGTTTCTTTTTATTTGCAAGTTTCAGACGCCACTTCGTCTACAGACTTATTATTAGTACTAGCTTCTGCCCGCGACTTCGTCCGCGTGGAATTCGGTTATAGCGTTCCCGCGTGCTGTAAGCGTTCTTCCGGGATAAAGCACGTTGTTTAAACGGAACTTAATATGTAAGTAGCCGGTTTAGAAGATACATACAAACTTTCAACCCCCGTTTTACCCTCTAAAGGGGGGAATCTCTAAAAATACTTTACTAACGCTCACTTACGTCTTACGTTATAAAAGGAACCTCCCTGCCAAGTTGCATGTTTTTAAGCCTAGCGGTTTAGAAGTTTCATCATATAAACTTTCAACCCCCGTTTTACCCCTTTAAGGGGGGGGGGGGGAGGATTCCAAAGATCCTTTGTTAGTGCTCACATAAATCATAAAAAAAATCTTTTAGCCAAATTTCATGTTTCTAGGTCTATCGGTTTAGAAATTACATACAAACTTCCAACCCATTTTTACCCCCTGAAGAGGGGAATTTCCAATAATCCTTTATCGACGTTCACTTATGTTATAAAAGGAACCTCCCTGTCAAGTTTCACGTTTTTAAGCTTAGCGGTTTAGAAGTTTCATACAAACTTTCAACCCCCTTTTTACCCCTCTAAAGGGGGAATTTCCAAAAATTCTTCATTAATGCTCACTTAAGTTTTAAAAATAACCTCTCTGCCAAGTTTGATATTTTTAAGCCTAGCGGTTTAGAAGTTTCATACAAACTTTCAACCCCCTTTCACCCCCTTAAAGGGGAAATTTCCAAAAATCCTTTATTAATATTTACTTACGTTATAAAAGGAACCTCCTTGCCAAGTTTGATATTTTTAAGCCTAGCGGTTTAGAAGTTTCGTACTAACTTTCAACTCCCTTTTTACCCCCTTAAAGGGGGAATTTCCAAAAATCCTTTCTTAGTGCTCACTTACGTCATAAAAGAAACCTTCCTGCCAAGTTTCATGTTTCTAGGCCGAGCGGTTTAGAAGTTTAATACAAACCTTAAACCCCCTTAATACCCCTTCGGGGGGGGGGGGGGGGGGGAATTTCCAAAAATCCTTCCTTAGTGCTCACTTTACGTCATAAAAGAAACCTTTCTGTCAAGTTTCATGTTTCTAGGCCAATTAGTTTCGGCTGTGCGTTGATCGATCAGTCAGTCAGTCATTCAGTCAGCCAGTCAGTTTCTTCTTTTATAGATTTAGATTACGTCATAATCACATTTTTTCCCGTTCCCGTGGGAATTTCGGGAATTCCTTTCTTAGTGCTCCCCTACGCTCCCCAAGGAACCAGCATGCCAAATTTCAGATCCTTATGATGTTTCCCGCGACTTCGTACGCGCCTTAAAATGTAAAAAAACATTTTTCCCGTTCCCGTGGGAATTTCGGGAAGTCCTTTCTTAAGTGCTCCCCTACGCTCCCCAAGGAACCTGCATGCCAAATTTCAGATCTCTACGATGTTTCCCGCAACTTCGTATGCGCAGAAATATTAAAATGTAAAATCTCGTTTTTTCCCGTTCCCGTGGGAATTTCGCAAAATCCTTTCTTATCTGATGCCTACGTCATAACATCTACCTGCATGCCAAATTTCAGCCCGATCCGTCCAGTGGTTTGGGCTGTGCGTTGATAGATCACTATATCAGTCAGTCAGTCAGTCAGTCAGTCAGTCAGTCAGTCACCTTTCAGTTTTATATATTTAGATAGAGAAGATAATTTTGGAAACTGGTCACAAAATTTCACGAGAATTGGTTGAGAAATACGACCTGTAGAGGAGAATAGACGGACTATACGAAAACAATTTTGGCCAAGTTGAAATGGAAACGCATCGGCGATTTTAATCAAAAGTTT
Organism: Aethes cnicana; assembly: GCA_963971205.1. Taxonomy (NCBI): domain Eukaryota; kingdom Metazoa; phylum Arthropoda; class Insecta; order Lepidoptera; family Tortricidae; genus Aethes; species Aethes cnicana. Next base: position 766,079 of record OZ020295.1, read on the forward strand.
TTTAACTCATTCTTCAAATATATTTTCGATGAGACCTTTTTTGCCACAATTTTCGTATTTAAGTCCATGAAAATTTGATTACCAATTTAGTTGATTGATGATACAGTATACTTTTAATTGTCAAAAAAAAATCGCAGTGTCGTCTGACGGCGGACACGGCCTATAAAAGCACGATTTCGAACACAATTCGATGTTTGCGTGCGCGGACGTCTGTGTGCGTGCGAGGACGTCTGTACACTTGTAAATGTGTGTGTACCACTACGCGGGCCAATGATCCACTCTCCATCTCCGGATGAAACAAATGACGGTAAGGGCGAGTTGGGCGCGAGCTGCGCGCCGGCTAGATTCAGGCGAGTGATTCCGTGCACGTATCTGCGAATTAATTCAAAGACGTGTGTGAAGTCCCCAATCCGCACTGGGCCCGCGTGGGGACTATAGCCCAAAACCCTCTCTTGTTGAGAGGAGGCCTGTGCCCAGCAGTGGGACGCAAATAGGCTGTAGTAGTAGTAGTAGTAGTAGTAGTAGTAGTAGGTAACCGACTATCAAACCGAGAGAGGAATGTAATGTCAAAGTTGTCACAAATGCATTTAACTCAACAGTTTTGGGTTATTTAGCATTTGAAGATGGGAGAGCGGTTGATCTGTCTGCGGGTTTTTGAGTAATGATTTATAAATTACTAGTATGCAAAAAAATACGCATTTCCAGTAAGTAGGTAGGTTTTCAAAAAGGTAAGGTTAGTAAGTTTATTAAATTGTGTTTAATATAAAATTAGACACTCTGTGTAGTTGTTTTACTTTCTTTTGCAAAAGGAGTGTGCAGCGCTGTCACACTAAGCTATCTACGGAATTGTCAAGTTCTTTTAAATTCTATACTTTTTTTCTATAATATTTTAATTCGGTACCTAAACCTTCCAGTCATAAATCATGAAGCGATTGATGTTCAAACTTGACCCTTGAACAGACATTACTCAATTACCAACATAATTATTATAAATCCACATGAAAATCATTCAGAATCATTCATTGGCTCATGGTTCGTTCATGATTTTTGCTTAATTATACGTTGCTCACTTATCAAACATTTAATTACATTTTATCTAGTTAGTGATGGAATAATTTAGCATAGTTAGGTAGAAAATGAAAATGTACTCCAGTCAGAAAAAATATTTCATGAGAAGTCAAAACGCAACGCCACCGACGCGTTTTTTTTAAATGAAAAACATCAACTACCTACCTAGAAACCAGATTTATTTATATATTGACTAGGTAAGTACTAGTATTACTGTGAAAATCCCTGTTCATTCTACACCGGAGCAGCTTCTGATCTGAAGATTATATCAAGCGCAGATCCGTACGTGTATGCAGTACTGCTGCCATCTATGGGATGGATCCGCTAAGTACCAGTTAGCTACCCTTGAAGCAATGGACAGGCGTGCCAGGAAGCTCATTGGTGACTCGAAGCTGATGGAGAATAAATTGCAGAGTCTCGATCGCCGACGTAAAGTTCATATTCATATTCATATTCATATTTATTCAATGCTTAACCATGGTATTACAGGTGTTGTTTAGCTAAAATTACATCATGGACCCTGCTAGGGCAAAGCATGATCTTAAAATAATAATATATACCTATTATGTAAAATTGCATGCACACTAAGATAATTAAACTGACAATGTCATAAAATGAAATAAATAAATGTACTAGTATTCATAATTTTCAATAATTAATATATGTAAAGTAATAATAAGCTCGGAAAAAAAAAATTGTTGCCTGCTTATCGGTATTTTATAGGATACACTTTGGAGAGTGTGCGGGGGAATTGTTTGATTTAAATCCACCATCCCCATTTCGTCACTACGGGACTAGGCGTGGTCTTGGATTCCATCCTTATGTTGTGGATATTCCTCCAGCGCGCACGAAGCGCTTCGCTTCATGCTTCATCATGCGAACAGCTAAGGAGTGGAATTCTCTACCGGCCGGTATCTTCCCTGATAGTTATAACTTGGATTTTTTCAAGTCGAGAGTGAACAGGTACTATCTAAGTAAGCATGTATCACCTTCGACCGCGTCGTCACTTACCATCAGGTGAGATTGTGGTCAAATGCTTGCTTATAATAAAAGAAAAAAAAACAACATAATTAATGTGGAACGTTTGAAGAAGGGCTCTCTGCTAAGTTGTATTGCGATTCTTTTCAGCAATTCTGGTCGACGTCGAGGTAAAATATAAATAGTTTTTACGCGATTAAGTCCCGGTGATAGTGTGTTTAATATGAGTGTGTATCGCGAAAGTTTGAGACAATGAATTCTGGTAAATTCAATTCTGGCCATATGTGGCCAATTTGTCGAGTTATCTTTGATTATCTACATTATAGAATAAGATAGAACTGTCAATATCTCATTATAGAAATGTTTAATTTATTTCTATTCTGAATGAGTCAAACAGCGGAGCACATGTGTTATATACATTTATTATAATATCCAGATAAACGGTCGGCGTGCTGGTGTATTTCGGCTACCTACAGTTTACTTTTTTTGTCTTAAAGATCTAAGAAGTACATCGTCGTTGTAGTGTGCTGTGTGTTTACCTATACTTTATATAAGTGCATGCAGAATATTATAAAATACTAGCTGACCCCGTGGACTTCGTACCGCCTTGGATTTTTTTTTGAGTACGAAAAATAGCTTACGTCCTATTCCCAGACCTACCGAACATACACACCATTTAGATACTGACAATACTACTATGGGCCAATGATCATTGGCCCAACTACCGACACCGTTTATATAAAATTCTCTCACTGATAACCCGTCTAGGGGGGCTAAGGTAATAAATTCTTCAAGCTTAAATGTATCTGGTGTCGGTGACTCGAAGCAAAACAAGGTGTAACGACCAGACGTAGGTACCTATGTTGTGTCTACAGTGAGAGCGGTGAGTCATTAATTGTTTCTGATACGAACTAAAACCTTGTCATTGTTGATTATGGTTGCTTATAGACTGTTTATTGGAGGGACGTTGGCTCTCTGTGTGTGTTCTACCGTTTGTACAATGGGGAATGTTCTGAAGAACTTTTTGCAATGGTGCCACCGACGCGATTCTCTCACCGATCTTCCCGCCTCAAAAGTTAGGTCCACCCCCCACGTGTTGCTGGACGCCTGGCAACCCAAAAACGTTCGGGCTTCGCGTTCTTTTCTTCCGAGAACGTGTAAGCTGTGGAACGATCTTCCTCATGAGGTGTTTCCGTCGCGCTATGACATGGGGATCTTCAAGAAGCGAGTGAATAGAGCTCTTAAAGGCCGGCAACGCATTGGCAACTCCTCTGGTGTTGCACTTGTCCATGGGCGACGATGACTACCTCCCATCAAGTAGCTCGTCTGCTCGTTTGCCCCCCTATAGTATAAAAAAAATTTATGAGCTTTCGCAGTGTATGCAAAGAAGTAAAGAGGTGGGCGGGGCACTGCTTGCAGGACTGATAGCTGATATGGCCAGAAATAATCCATATTATCTATACTAATATTACAAATGCAAAAGTAAGTCCATCTGTCTGTCTGTCTCACTGTTACCTCTTCACGCTTCAACCGCTGGACCATGGATGAAATTTGGTATGGCTATTGGCTAATTGGCTAATTGGCTAATTGTTTACGGTATAATTAGATCACGAGTCAAGGGCATGGTAGGGAAAGTTTCAAATGCCTTGAAATGTTATAATCCAAATCGACAGGTATCTAAATCAGATAAAAGATAAGATAAATAAATGGCTGTGAAACCTGAAGATAAACACCTGTTTGAAAGTAGACGCGAAAAAACGCATATCATTCTTAAGGCGAGGATTACTCTGAAGGATTTTACTCTGTATAAAAAAAAATGCTGAATAAGAATTTACCACGGGGATTTTCAGTGATATATACTTAAATAAACTATATCAGGTCGAACGTTATCGATGTCTTTAATGTGTGGAAATCAAAACACTATGTGTTGTTCTGAAATACCTATCAAAACATAACACATACTAACACTGTTGTTAGTATGTGTATACTGTTGTAGAACTGGGGTCACCGACATAGCCCGAAGAATTGCGAACCTTAAGTGGCAGTGGGCGGGACACCGTTAAAATAAAATAATTTCGAATTATTATCATTATTATTATTTCGAATAGTATGAGTGAAAAGACGCCGCGGTGGCCTAGTGGTTCGACCTACCACCTCTCATGCAGAGGTTAGGGGGTTCGATTCCGGCTCGCACCTCTAAGTTTACATACGTGCGAAATTCAATTTGAATTTACTATGAGCTTTTCGGTGAAGGAAAACATCGTGAGGAAACCTGCACGCAACTCGAAGTAATTCAAAGATGTGTGTGAAGTCCCCAATCCGCACTGGGTCCGCGTGGGGACTATAGCCCAAACCCTCTCATGATGAGGGGAGGCCTGTGCCCAGCAGTGGGACCCAAATAGTAGTATTATTAATAGTAGTAGTAGTAGAGTGAAAAGAATCATCTAAATCGGTTCATGTTGATAACTAAAACCGACGTTAGATCACTAGTAGGTTGCGTGATATCATTTGAACACACCAATGGAACCTCTACCGAAAAGGATGTAATTAAGATAGAGGGCTTATAATTAATTTGCTCGGAGATAAAACGAACCGGATGGCCTCCGGAGTCCGAAATAAACGGATATCGAATTATCGAAGCGACAACACGCCATACACGTGTAGAGATCTTCTACTATCTAAAGTCCCGCGCCTTCACATTTCAAAACACTTCAATGTAATTAAAAAGCACCACCAACACTCTCAACACATGTGTGCGAGCTGAGACAGCCATCAACTATGCGTTGAGAGTGTTGGTGGTGCTTTTTAAATAATAAAAAAGGAATTGCAGCGTTTTGAAATGTGAAGGCGCGGGACTTTAGATAGTAGAAGATCTCTATCTAGTTAACGCCCATGTACGTCAGTTCCATCGTCACCTACTCGTATACTACCCAATGCTGTTCACTGTTGGACATAGGTACCTATTAGTATTATTCTCTTTATTAATTTCATTAAGTACATAAGTTAGGTTTTTACAATATGGATATAATAAGTAAAATACAAATAATAATACAAAAAAACACATTATAAAAACCTAACCTAGAGCGCCGCCGGCAGCGAAGCACGGCACAAGCCACCGGTGGTGACAGCTACAGAGAGAACCTCCTGACGATGCGGGCCGTGTCCAGGAGTACCGCCTTCTGCATCTGACCCTTGACCCAACCACCCAGCGAGTCTCCTGAGTTGCGCGCAGGCTAGATTCAGGCGGGTGATTCTGTGGCCTCATCATGGTCTTATTGACATGTATTAATGAACTCTTTTATACATGATGTATTTCATTATTTATTGACATTTTGAGACTGTCGACATCTATGGAATTTATATTTATTTGACAATGGAGGCCATCTCCATAATTTTTTTTTTTTTCTGGACCCTTGGAGACTATACAGCTCTAAGATCTTAGATTTAAGTTTAAGTTAGGGACTATACATCCCTTCAATGTAATTGTAGTACGTACCGATATGTATATTTTATACATGTAATGTAAATGTTATAACTATGTGTAAATTTTGAAAAAAGGCCTTCTGCTTGGGTTTGTTGCGGCGCTTCTTCTCAAGCAATGGGTCTAGGAAGCGCTAGTAAATTCTTTTCTGACGTGTAAAAGTGCCCCTATGTGGCCAATTTGCTGAATAAATGATTGAATTTTGAATGAATTTTGAATTGCCATTCTTTAAGTAGTACCTACTAAAGATTCTGTGCCCGTATCTACCATTCAATGCAATGCCATGAAAAATAAGCTACTTGAACATGTTAATTTACTGTAGTTATTTGATAAATAAATACTTTAATATAATTTTATCATTCCACTATCACGTGGATTAGATCTGTCATGCTCACGTTAACAAAAAGTCAAATCACACAATTACTAAATATTTAATACATTTGATATTATAAATTAAATTCTATGTCGTTTAGAATAAAGTCATAAATGTGCCGATAAAATGTTTTTAACAAATTGAAATGATTACGGAAACTTTTTCTGTAAATATAAATATTTTCACACGATTAAACGCTGTGTTATCTATTAAGTATTATCTCTATACCTATTCGAAGTAGGCACGTTTAGGAAGCCAGATAGCAATTATGAGGTTGAAACTGAACTTTAAGTACAATGTTTAAAGTTCAATTTGAGCGGCGTGACGTTTCCACGTTCCCTATAGATTCAATCAACAAGGATTCACAATCAGCCGGAGAAAAATGGCCCCGTGAAAACGGATGCCCGAACAGCTCAGCATCCGTTTAGCCTTATTTATTTTTACTTATTTATTTAAACGGGACACCAACAGAGCACATAATAACAAGTTACAGTTTTAAATTGTACAGGCATTAGTTCTCTATGTGCCCCTATTACAGGTGAACACATCTTTCGAACAATTGAGTTAATTTTTACCTAAATTTTTACATAAATAAATTTGAAAATAGAATATTACATTACTGCAAGATTTTAACATGATTTTAACTATAAACTTAAATGAAACATAATAAACTAATTGAGACGATTAGTAATAAAATAATATTAGTATTAGTAGGCATTTGAGATCTAATTTACTATAGCTGAATCAGATCTCTAGTACCTGTTGACTGAAAAACTTATTAAATTTTCTCTTAAATATACTTTCGCCTTATATTGGAACGTATTTTCTAATGTCGGTTGGCTTTCATATATTTTGACATATTCTGTTAGGCACTGTTCATCCATATGTTATTACTTATTATAGGTCAATGTCACTCAATCGATCATTTATTCAGCAAATTGGCCACATAGGGGCACTTTTACACGGCAGAAATAAATTTACCAGCGCTTCCTAGACCCATTGCTTGAGAAGAAGCGCAGCAACATCTGAGTATGTTGCGGCGCTTCTTCTTCAGAAGGCCTTTTAAAAAAAATCATATTACAAATTTACAACACTTGGTAGGTTCCCTTTTGCGCGCCGTTTGAGGCTCCAGGTTTGATGTATCAAAAGAGAAATTTCTGTCCAGTTTTCCAGAGCAATACAAAGGTAAATGGAATTTTAAAAAATGTACAGGGTCATCATGATTCTCTTGCCCTTTTCCTATGTTATGTGGGGTCGGCTCAACATGTTTTCTTCTTCCATTCGCTCCTATCAGCCGTCATCACGTCTGTCATCGACATATTATCATCTTTCACGAACTCCATCCACACCTTCCTAGGTCTGCCTCGACCTCTAGGTATCCATTAGGTATTTAAAAAAAAAACTGGTTGATCAAATGTGTCAATATGAAGACGTCAGATATATGGGAGTGTGGAATGTGTCTTGGTAAGACGGTTGAAAACGTGTCCAGCGGATTTGATAAGCAACAAAACAAAACACACTCTCCTCACACAACCATTTTCGCTGCGTTTTCGCCTCAGCAGCGCCATCTGAAGGCGCTACTGCAGACTAATATACGCCTAGGTGGCTTGACACTTCTGGCGACCGCAGCGCCCCCAACCTACCCGATTTGTTGTCCACTTTTGGAACTACGAGTATAAAGATTGCGCTTCTTTATATCAACCCTCCATAGTGAGAAACTATGTGAGAGCGAAATCTGCTCTTAGGAAACACTGCGTCGATTTTAATAAAATCCTCACTTTAATAGCGCGTTTAAAATGTAATATTGTATATTTCTCTATTTATACAAGCGATCTCAGAAAATGGCTTTAACTATTTGGATGGAATCCATACTAATATTAGGTCCTTACATATGAAATTGGCGTTTGGCGAACTGGCAACTTTGATTCAAAATATGTGGCGTTCGGCTAGGAATTCCAAATTCAAATTTATTTCAAATTTAAGACCATGTATTTCTGTGTTCGAATTACGAAATTTATTTGTTATCGCGTCATTTGTTTTTCTTTCACATCGTTCTGTTCACAATATGGAGAACTTAAAATATCGCTATATTTACGAATATGAGTTTCACCTCGGCACTAGTGCTGCAGAAACGGCTCGTAGGATTAACAATGCGTATGGGGAAGCTACTGCAAAAGAAAATACGGTACGTTATTGGTTCCAACGTTTCCGTTCTGGAAATTTTGACCTACAGAACAAGCCTCGTGGACGGCCGGAGACACAAGTTGATAACGAAGAATTAAAAGCAATTGTGGAAGCAGATCCATCGCAAACCACGTCAGAGTTAGCGGCAGGCTTCGGTGTGAGTGATAAAACCATTTTGATTCACTTGAAACAAATTGGAAAAGTGAAAAAACTTGAAAAATGGGTACCGCATGAATTGAGCGACGCAAACAAAGAAACACGCGTCGAGTGTTGCGTTTCACTTCTCAACCGGCACAATAATGAAGGCATTTTGAATCGTATCGTTACTTGTGATGAAAAATGGATCTTGTACGACAACCGGAAACGTTCTTCACAATGGTTGAACCCAGGTGAACCAGCCAAATTCTGCCCGAAACGAAAGTTGACTCAGAAAAAGGTACTGGTAAGTGTCTGGTGGACTAGTGCCGGTGTCATCCATTACAGTTTCTTAAGATCTGGGCAAACAATCACGGCTGATGTGTATTGTCAACAATTGCAAACGATGATGGAAAAGCTAGCCATTAAACAACCCAGACTGGTCAATCGATCTAGCCCACTGCTGCTTCAGGACAACGCTCGACCACATACGGCACGTTTGACGGCCGCAAAACTACGGGAGCTGCGACTGGAATGTCTTCGACACCCACCATACTCCCCGGACCTTGCTCCAACTGATTACCATTTTTTTCGGAATTTGGACAACTTCATGCAAGGAAAAAAATTCAATTCTCACGAGGCTGTCCAAACGGCCTTCAAAGATTTTATTGATTCTCGCTCACACACTTTTTTTAGTAAAGGAATCAATGAACTACCTTCGAGATGGCAAAAGTGCATAGATAGCCATGGTACATACTTTGACTAAATAAAAAAATAGTTTCATAAAAAAAAATCGTTTTCATTTCTGCCATATGAAACGCCAATTTCATATGTAAGGACCTAATATTATATTATAAATGTGTAATTGTGTTTGTTTGTTTGTCCTTACTTCACGTCGCATCGAGTGGACCGATTTGGATGAAATTTGGTATGGAGATGGTTTGAGACCCGGGCAATAACATAGAATACTTTTTATCCTGACATTTCCACGGGAACGGGTTTTCCACGGGTATTATCATCGGGTACGCAAATTCTAAGACTACGCGGGACGAAGTTCGCGGGCTAGCCGATGCCCGCGAACTTCGTCCCGCGTTTAGAATATAAGGGGTTATCGGGGGCGATACGTCGATCTGGCTATAGGTATCATACCTATCTGTGAAAACACGGTTTTAGCTATTTTCACCCGAACAATGGTCGGTCGCCGGTAGGTACTTTTTTAATTAAAATGGCAGACATTTTATCCGAGAATCGAACCTGGTCAGGTTATGTTAGTTAAAATGAAAATTTGAATGTTATTACTATTAAATCTAACTAACATTTAACATTCATGTAGGTAATGTTATTTTAACCATATCGAAATTTATTATCACTTGGATTTGGTATTCAGTATTTTTTACATTTACAAAATTTAGATTATGTGACATTGATTTCTTAATAAGTACGAAAGAAATTTTAAAATGGATGTACAATGTAAAACGTTTAAGTACTAGACTGTCATTCATTAGCTCTAAGATCGAGTATTGCATGCTGGAAACTGGCCGATTGTGGCGGTCTGAAAATTACGCAACATTTTTTTTATATACCCACATTCTAGCAATAAATATATGATTGATTGATTGATTGAACAATCTATCGTCATGGTCCCTAAAAACAGATTTCGCTATATCAAATAGAAACTGTCTTCTGACCCACTTGCATTGATCACTCTATATAACATCCTCCCGAAGAGTGACCGTGCCAAAACTTAATTTTTAATACAGTTGCTCAAAAAGTGCTACTTTACGTACCTGTTTAGCGTGCGCAAAGTTGTGTTTTGCGAACTAGTGCTTTTCTCTTTTCCAGTGACTCAATCTTCACAGATTTGTGAGATTAATAATTCAGTCAGCCAAACACTTAATTTACCAGCAAAAACTTTCAATATCACACTCAATAATTGTAAAAATTGTGCCATTGACTATTATGTAAATAAAAAATAAATAAATAAAGATAGAAGAATTTTTTATTAGGAGATTTTTTAAATTTTTTTTAGAACTTTATTATTTTTCAGTTCTATTGCAATTACAAAATTAATAATTTAAACATTTCTAATTCGTTACCTGTTGTTTTTCTTATTTTTTCGCAACTGTATTAAAAAAACGTCGTTCGATACACGTGCGGAAGTGTCATTCTTCACTCGTCCCGAGTCTTGCCACTCGCCTGCCGCTCGTGGCAAGATATCTCGTTACTCGTGAAGTAATGACACACTTTCCGCACTAGTATCGAAATGTACTATTATAAACACAACAAAACTTTCCTAGCACTCCGAGAATTGGTGATAGCCATATCGGTGCTTTCTCTTCATAAAGAAACCAGGTGAAGTAAACAGAAATAATATCAAATGTCTATGAACTTAAATCGTGGCTTACCTACTTACTTATCTAAGTAGTTACTTATCAAGTGAAAATTAAAATATATTTATTGGTTTTTACAGAACAGTTAAATTAGGTTGAAGTCAATTCAAAATTCAATCATTTATTTAGCAAACTGGCAACATAGGGGCACTTTTACACGTCAGAAATAGTACATTACTACAGAGGCCGGGAAGGAGGATGTCGCAGGCCGAGTATTATATAGTGACGAGGCCGACAACTTCCGTTCCTCCCCGATTTATGTATAGTGCTTTTCTCAAACATGCAATGAAATAAATAAATAAATAAAGAATATTTATTGTATAATATATTTTGTCTTTTTTACATATATAAAACAGCGATACCTGTGTAGCAAATATAGTTCATGTTTTTTTAATAGCTGTATTGGCAGAATGTCATAGCAAACCATAGAGTAAATATTGCTTGTAGCTTTTTTTAAATGGCCGAATGCCAAGATGCTGGGTCACAAATAAATCAAATGGAAATTTTAAAAAAAGTGAGTTGCCGGCCTAGGCCTGCAACGTTTGTATGAAATTTCATTATACACCAATTGTCTAGCCGCGCCTGAAACGTGATACTTCCCAGGGTAATAAGAAGAACGTAACATCAATATTTTATTGCATGTTTGAGGAAAGAATTTACCAGCGCTTCCTAGACCCATTGCTTGAGAAGAAGCGCCGCAACAAACTCAGCACAGGACCTTTTTTCTTTCTTCTTACAAAATAAAATAAATATGAAATACTTGTAACAGGAGACCCGCTCTTTTATCCATATTATAAATGCGAAAGTAACTCTGTCTGTCTGTCTGTTACCTCTTCACGCTTCAACCGCTGGACCGATCGACGTGATAACTGAATTCCACGCGGGCGAAGTCGCGGGCAGAAGCTAGTAGCTACATAATTATAATATGTAATACTGTAGGCCCATTTAGGGGCTATATTCGAAGTCTTAAACAGGGATCCCGCTGTTCTCTATAGGATAGCTCACGCGTCAAGTTGAACTTTAAATCTGCTTAAAGGCTTAAAGTTCACGATGCGTGAGCGATCCTATAGAAAACAGCGAGATCCCTTTTTAAGATTTCCAATATAAGCCCAGCAGTCATTTAGAAGGCAGTCGATGACATTTCTGACGCAGAGGCGTGCCATCTTAGGCCTCATGTTTTTTTTTGGACCGATTTCGATGACATTTGGTATGGAGATAGTGTAGTCCCGGGAAAGGACAAAGGCTACTTTTTATCCAGGACAAACGCATAGTTCCCGCGGGAACGCGATAAACGATTTCCACACGGGCGAAGTCGTGGGAAGCTAGTAAGTACTTATTTAAGAGGGTTTGTTTACTCCCAAAGCTGGCAACGTCGCAAATAGCTGTCAAATATTTCGTTGTTTTCATTAATTTATGAATATTACTGAATGAAAATATGAATTATCGCTCTATGGTTGAATAAAACATTAAGTATGGATTGCAAAAATTATCCTAGGAACATGATTTTTTAGGATTATGGAAGTACTACCTTTTGGGAAACTTTCCATCGCATTTTCCATGCATTTTAATGCAATCTTATCATTTGAATGCCTAACCAACAAATATAAAACGAGACCGTCATTCAACCATAAAAAGATAACTTCTTTTTTAATTCAGTAATATTGAGAAATTAATAAAAACAGCGAAACATTTGACAGCTATATGCGACGTTGCCAACTTTCGGGATAAATCCTCGTAATATTCTTCTCAGTTACACGCACTAGTTAAGTCATTAAGAAAAGTTTAATTTAAAATAACACGGATCCGGGTGCCGCGGCCTCGATAACCCCGCAACTAATTGGCGATTTTATTTAAACCGTTGATTAACGGCAAATCAACATTGCTACGCATTGAGTCATATCTAGGAACAAAGTTAAATAGGAGTTTCCTCAACATAATCTATTCTATACTAGACTAGCTTTTCCCCGCAACTTCGTATGCGCAGAAATATTAAAATGAAAAATCCCGTTTTTTCCCGTTCCCGTGGGAATTTCGGGAAATCCTTTCTTAGCGGATGCCTACGTCATAACATCTACCTGCATGCCAAATTTCAGCCCGATCCGTCCAGCGGTTTGGGCTGTGCGTTGATAGATCACTATGTCAGTCACCTTTGACTTATATATATTTAGAAATACCTAAGTCTGTAGAAGAAGTCGCGTCTGAAACTTGAAAATACTAATAATAAGTCTGTAGAAGGAAGTCGTGTCTGAAACTTGAAAATACTAATAATAAATCTGTAGAAGAAGTCGCGTCTGAAACTTGAAAATACTAATAATAAGTCTGTAGAAGGAAGTCGTGTCTGAAACTTCAAAATACTAATAATAAGTCTGTAGAAGGAAGTCGCGTCTGAAACTTGAAAATACTAATAATAAATCTGTAGAAGGAAGTCGTGTCTGAAACTTCAAAATACTAATAATAAGTCTGTAGAAGAAGTCGCGTCTGAAACTTGATAATACTAATAATAAGTCTGTAGAAGGAAGTCGTGTCTGATACTTGAAAATACTAATAATAAGTCTGCAGAAGGAAGTCGCGTCTGAAACTTGAAAATACTAATAATAAGTCTGTAGAAGAAGTCACGTCTGAAACTTGAAAATACTAATATTAAGTCTGTAGAAGGAAGTCGCGTCTGAAACTTGATAATACTAATAATAAGTTTGTAGAAGGAAGTCGTGTCTGATACTTGAAAATACTAATAATAAGTCTGCAGAAGGAAGTCGCGTCTGAAACTTGAAAATACTAATAATAAGTCTGTAGAAGAAGTCACGTCTGAAACTTAAAAATACTAATAATAAGTCTGCAGAAGGAAGTCGCGTCTGAAACAAGAAAATACTAATAATAAGTCTGTAGAAGGAAGTCGCGTCTGAAACTTGAAAATACTAATAATAAGTCTGTAGAAGAAGTCACGTCTGAAACTCGAAAATACTAATAATAAGTCTGTAGAAGAAGTCACGTCTGAAACTTGAAAATACTAATAATAAGTCTGTAGAAGAAGTCCCGTCTGAAACCTGAAAATACTCATAATAAATCTGTAGAAGGAAGTCGTGTCTGAAACTTCAAAATACTAATAGTAAGTCTGTAGAAGGAAGTCGCGTCTGAAACTTGAAAATACTAATAATAAATCTGTAGAAGGAAGTCGTGTCTGAAACTTCAAAATACTAATAATAAGTCTGTAGAAGAAGTCGCGTCTGAAACTTGATAATACTAATAATAAGTCTGTAGAAGAAGTCACGTCTGAAACTCGAAAATACTAACAATAAGTCTGTAGAAGAAGTCGCGTCTGAAACTTGAAAATACTAATAATAAGTCTGTAGAAGAAGTCACGTCTGAAACTCGAAAATACTAATAATAAGTCTGTAGAAGAAGTCACGTCTGAAACTTGAAAATACTAATAATAAGTCTGTAGAAGAAGTCCCGTCTGAAACTTGAAAATACTCATAATAAATCTGTAGAAGGAAGTCGTGTCTGAAACTTCAAAATACTAATAGTAAGTCTGTAGAAGGAAGTCGCGTCTGAAACTTGAAAATACTAATAATAAATCTGTAAAAGGAAGTCGTGTCTGAAACTTCAAAATACTAATAATAAGTCTGTAGAAGAAGTCGCGTCTGAAACTTGATAATACTAATAATAAGTCTGTAGAAGGAAGTCGTGTCTGATACTTGAAAATACTAATAATAAGACTGTAGAAGGAAGTCGCGTCTGAAACTTGAAAATACTAATAATAAGTCTGTAGAAGAAGTCAAAAACTTGAAAATTAAAATAATCTATCAAGTCCAGGGGACTATAATTAAGAACTGAACACAAAGTAACTATTTTTAGAAAAAAAATCTGTATGTATGTATGTATGTCCGGATTTAACTCGAATACTACTGGACGGATTGCCACAAAATTTGGTATAATGGTAGCTGCTTAAAGTTCACGCGACACGTGAGCGATCCTATAGGGAACAGCGAGATCCCTATTTTTAGACTTCGAATATAGCCCCAGAGCTTTTCCGATGTACGCCCCAATGTAAGGAGATTGTCAATCTATAATATAATTTGTTACGCCAGAAAAATATAATTGTTGTTTAAACCGAAGGTAAATGAAAATGAAAATATTTATTCAGCAAATAGGCCACATCTGGGCACTTTTACACGTCACTTTTAAATGAATTTAACAGAAATGAATTTACCAGCGCTTCCTAGACCCATTGCTCGAGAAGAAGCGCCGCAACAAACTCAGCAGAAGGCCTTTTTTCAAAATTTAAACATATAGATTTATATTAAATTTACGTTCATATGTATAAAAATACATATATAGGTACATACTAAAATCACATTTAAGGGATGTATAGTCCCTAACTTAAACTTAAGTACTTATTTAAATATGTTTAGAGATTGTATACGTCTCTAGGTATCCTAAAGTTGTACACAGTCCACAGCACAGGTAGTTTTTAATGTATTGTCAATAATGGATTGCTTGTCTCTAATAATAATGTGTTTACCAACGCAATCTCACCACCTATCGAGGTGGCATGAGCTATATTTCACATTCCCAGACGGAGCAGGGCATTAAGTTATATTCCGTTGATATCGGTGACTCATTCCTCGAAGAGGTGCATGATGTTAATTATCTTATTATTTGTTATAGGTACCAACTAGATTTAATCGTGTTCGTTTGAGATTTTACACCTAAATCCTCTTCACATCATTTAGGGATGATTCTAGCTAAAAACATTAAAAAGCCGTGGTGGCCTAGTGGTTCGACCTACCGCCGCTCATTCCGAGGGTCGAGGTTTCGATTCCGGCTCGCACCTCTAAGTTTACTTACGTGCGAAATTCAATTTGAATTTGCCATGAGCTTTTCGGTGAAGGAAAACATCGTGAGGAAACCTGCACGCATCTGCGAATTAATTCAAAAGATGTGTGTGAAGTCCCCAATCCGCACTGGGCCCGCGTGGGGACTATAGCCCAAACCCTCTCATGATGAGGGGAGGCCTGTGCCCAGCAGTGGGACGCAAAATAGACTGTAGTGGTGGTTTCTTTTGGCATTTGATTTTGCAGGATATATATCTATCAACTATCTCCCTACTAAATTGGTCCAGCGGTTGAAGCGTGAAGAGGTAAGAAACAGACAGACAGATAGAGCCTCATGAGAGGCGGTAGGTCGAACCACTAGGCCACCACGGCTTCTAAATAAACCACACTAGAACAAAATGTAAGAAACCGTTATGATAATTGCATCGTTAAACCCATACAGGATTTGAACCCGCGACCCGCGAGTCAAAGTATAGTTATTTTAATAAGACTAATCTAGATTTAATAAATAGCTAACAGGTGTAACCTTTGCTATAGTTGGACACAGTTAAGATGGCACGTTTATTAAGCAGTAATAGACTCTATGTCAACGACGTAAGTGCTTATACACGCGCCAATTTAGTTGGGTCGTGCTATACTGGTATCTTGTTTACGACAGTCATAATGAAATGTAATGAGAGATCATGTAATAACTTATTAGTTAGGTGTTTATGTGAAGTATATTTTTCATAGAAAAAAATACAATAATTCTAAAAAACCTTTTTCAGTCATGTCACCTAAAGTTATGATGAATAATGCAGTTAAATTGTGTTTTCAACCGACGAAAAAAAAAGGGGGTTTTATGTATGACCACGCATATCTCCGTCAATTGTGAACCGATTTCGATGATTCTTTTTTTAATTGAAAGGTGTACCTCCAACTTGAACCCTTTTAATAATTTGGTTTAGTTCTGATGATGGGATCCATGACAAAACGAGGCAACTCCTCGAAATTTGTTAGCATGTGTATGATTTTGGCATCAATTTCAAAGACTACAGTGAGACTTACGTCCCATCGTACACATGTTTGGAAACTATAGCCGAAATCTGACTTGAAAAATAAACTCATGGAACCGTATAAATAGGATTAGAAGGAAAATTCACGTTTTTTTTTCATCGAACCGATTTCAAGAAATTCTTTTTACGAAATAGCAAGTTTTTTAAGTATATATACACGGTGGGTCAGAAAATATGGCAAATAATTAACCCACAGTATCGGCTATCGATTCTAAGTATATTGTATAGGTCTTTAATTTTTTTTCAGTTGTTAAAAAAATATATTTTGTATAGGATACTCATAATAAGTCTGCAGAAGGAAGTCGCGTCTGAAACTTGAAAATACTAATAATAAGTCTGTAGAAGAAGTCACGTCTGAAACTTGAAAATACTAATAAGTCTGTAGAAGGAAGTCGTGTCTGAAACTTGAAAATACTAATAATAAATCTGTAGAAGGAAGTCGTGTCTGAAACTTCAAAATAGTAATAGTAAGTCTGTAGAAGGAAGTCGCGTCTGAAACTTGAAAATACTACCTAATAATAAATCTGTAGAAGAAGTCGCGTCTGAAACTTGAAAATACTAATAATAAGTCTGTAGAAGAAAGTCGTGTCTGAAACTTCAAAATACTAATAATAAGTCTGCAGAAGGAAGTCGCGTCTGAAACTTGAAAATACTAATAATAAGTCTGTAGAAGAAGTCACGTCTGAAACTTGAAAATACTAATAATAAGTCTGCAGAAGGAAGTCGCGTCTGAAACTTGAAAATACTAATAATAAGTCTGTAGAAGAAGTCGCGTCTGAAACTTGAAAATACTAATAATAAGTCTGTAGAAGAAGTCCCGTCTGAAACTTGAAAATACTCATAATAAATCTGTAGAAGGAAGTCGTGTCTGAAACTTCAAAATACTAATAGTAAGTCTGTAGAAGGAAGTCGCGTCTGAAACTTGAAAATACTAATAATAAGTCTGTAGAAGGAAGTCGCGTCTGAAACTTGAAAATACTAATAATAAATCTGTAGAAGGAAGTCGTGTCTGAAACTTCAAAATACTAATAATAAGTCTGTAGAAGAAGTCGCGTCTGAAACTTGATAATACTAATAATAAGTCTGTAGAAGGAAGTCGTGTCTGATACTTGAAAATACTAATAATAAGACTGTAGAAGGAAGTCGCGTCTGAAACTTGAAAATACTAATAATAAGTCTGTAGAAGAAGTCAAAAACTTGAAAATTAAAATAAACTATCAAGTCGAGGGGACTATAATTAAGAACTGAACACAAAGTAACTATTTTTAGAAAAAAAATCTGTATGTATGTATGTATGTCCGGATTTAACTCGAATACTACTGGACGGATTGCCACAAAATTTGGTATAATGGTAGCTGCTTAAAGTTCACGCGACACGTGAGCGATCCTATAGGGAACAGCGAGATCCCTATTTTTAGACTTCGAATATAGCCCCAGAGCTTTTCCGATGTACGCCCCAATGTAAGGGGATTGACAGTCTATAATATAACTTGTTACGCCAGAAAAATATAATTGTTGTTTAAACCGAAGGTAAATGAAAATGAAAATGAAAATATTTATTCAGCAAATAGGCCACATCTGGGCACTTTTACACGTCACTTTTAAATGAATTTAACAGAAATGAATTTACCAGCGCTTCCTAGACCCATTGCTTGAGAAGAAGCGCCGCAACAAACTCAGCAGAAGGCTTTTTTCAAAATTTAAACATATAGATTTATATTAAATTTACGTTCATATGTATAAAAATACATATATAGGTACATACTAAAATCACATTTAAGGGATGTATAGTCCCTAACTTAAACTTAAATCTAAGATCTTAGAGATGGTCTTATATTAGGTACAAATTAATGAAAATATTAATTAAAGTACTTATTTAAATATGTATACTAAAAATAATAATAAAAATCGCAAATGTTTAGAGATTGTATACGTCTCTAGGTATCCTAAAGTTGTACACAGTCCACAGCACAGGTAGAGTAATGTATTGTCAATAATGGATTGCTTTGCTTGTCTCTAATAATAATGTGTTTACCAACGCAATCTCACCACCTATCGAGGTGGCATGAGCTATATTTCACATTCCCAGACGGAGCAGGGCATTAAGTTATATTCCGTTGATATCGGTGACTCATTCCTTGAAGAGGTGCATGATGTTAATTATCTTATTATTTGTTATAGGTACCAACTAGATTTAATCGTGTTCGTTTGAGATTTTACACCTAAATCCTCTTCACATCATTTAGGGATGATTCTAGCTAAAAACATTAAAAAGCCGTGGTGGCCTAGTGGTTCGACCTACCGCCGCTCACGCCGAGGGTCGAGGTTTCGATTCCGGCTCGCACCTCTAAGTTTACTTACGTGCGAAATTCAATTTGAATTTGCCATGAGCTTTTCGGTGAAGGAAAGCATCGTGAGGAAACCTGCACGCATCTGCGAAGTAATTCAAAAGATGTGTGTGAAGTCCCCAATCCGCACTGGGCCCGCGTGGGGACTATAGCCCTCCCATGATGAGGGGAGGTCTGTGCCCAGCAGTGGGACGCAAAATAGGCTGTAGTGTTGGTTTATTTTGCCATTTGATTTTGCAGGATATATATCCCGCTATGTCCTTTCCTGGGACGCCAACTATCTCCCTACTAAATTGGTCCAGCGGTTGAAGCGTGAAGAGGTAAGAAACAGACAGACAGATAGAGCCTCATGAGAGGCGGTAGGTCGAACCACTAGGCCACCACGGCTTCTAAATAAACCACACGAGAACAAAATGTAAGAAACCGTTATGATAATTGCATCGTTAAACCCATACAGGATTTGAACCCGCGACCCGCGAGTCAAAGTATAGTTATTTTAATAAGACTAATCTAGATTTAATAAATAGCTAACAGGTACCTTTGCTATAGTTGGACACAGTTAAGATGGCACGTTTATTAAGCAGTAATAGACTCTATGTCAACGACGTAAGTGCTTATACACGCGCCAATTTAGTTGGGTCGTGCTATACTGGTATCTTGTTTACGACAGTCATAATTAAATGTAATGAGAGATCATGTAATAACTTATTAGTTAGGTGTTTATGTGAAGTATATTTTTCATAGAAAAAAATACAATAATTCTAAAAAACCTTTTTCAGTCATGTCACCTAAAGTTATGATGAATAATGCAGTTAAATTGTGTTTTCAACCGACGAAAAAAAAAGGGGGTTTTATGTATGACCACGCATATCTCCGTCAATTGTGAACCGATTTCGATGATTCTTTTTTTAATTGAAAGGTGTACCTCCAACTTGAACCCTTTTAATAATTTGGTTTAGTTCTGATGATGGGATCCATGACAAAACGAGGCAACTCCTCGAAATTTGTTAGCATGTGTATGATTTTGGCATCAATTTCAAAGACTACAGTGAGACTTACGTCCCATCGTACACATGTTTGGAAACTATAGCCGAAATCTGACTTGAAAAATAAACTCATGGAACCGTATAAATAGGATTAGAAGGAAAATTCACGTTTTTTTTTCATCGAACCGATTTCAAGAAATTCTTTTTACGAAATAGCAAGTTTTTTAAGTATATATACACGGTGGGTCAGAAAATATGGCAAATAATTAACCCACAGTATCGGCTATCGATTCTAAGTATATTGTATAGGTCTTTAATTTTTTTTGAGTTGTTAAAAAAATATATTTTGTATAGGATTCACGCGTCGCTCACACAACCAATCCCATATACAATAAAAAATTTTACCAACTCGAAAAAAATTAAAGACCTATACAATATACTTAGAATCGATAGCCGATACTGTGGGTTAATTATTTGCCATATTTTCTGACCCACCATGTATAGTGAATATTAAAATGAATTTTACTCGCCTTACTAAATCAAATAGTTTTCCTTTAAGGCGAGTAGTGAGGCAAAAATGCAAATTCGAGGTGTTTTTGTAACCATTTTTCTATAATTGTAACAAGTTGTCATCTGCAAAGTTTACGAATATGGAACACAAATATAGTCAATTAGTGTTTCTGGTATTTTATATCGTCTTATATGTAATGATTTGTACTATGGATGTCATTTAAGAAATCCTTAATCCTCCTATATGTAACCATTTATTTCCGCTTAGGAAAAAATCTACGTTGCCAAATTTTTTGCAAGTACTTTTCAGAATTTTATCTAGGGCTTTACCTTCTAACTTATATGATAAATAGCTTTTAGACGAAAAACCTATGTGTTCCTTAGTGTATAATCACAAGTATCACAACACACATTTGCTGCGCTTCTTATGGTAGGCGTTTTGTTGAATTATGCGGCGTTTTTTATATTTTTAAATATTTTTATTTATTGATTAAAAAATATCTAAACTATCGTGATTACTAAAGAAAGAAGGATAAAAGTTCGTTTCATAAATTTGACTTTTATATTGGATTTGAAGTAGTGTTATTTTTCTATAACTTCATTGCATTAAACAGAAAGTTGTGGTTGAGAGCAAGGCGACGTTGCGAGTTTCGGCACTCGTGTTGTTTACCTCGCGGTCGCGCGCGCTGTTGCCAGCTAGGTAGGTATCCCGAACTCGATCAGAGGACACACAGCATGGTCGGCCTGCCGGCCGGCACTCGGAAATGAGTGAATAGCGAGTGAGTAACTAGCGAGAGAGTAAGTCGAGTGGAGTGATTTGTCTCGAGGATTTGCATTTTATTGTTGTTATAGATACTTATTTGTTAAGTTTGTTTTGTTACTCCGTAATAGTGTTCTTGTTATAATATTGTTATTGTTACCTAGTGTTAAAATGGGTAATAAAAAGGGGAGAAGATCACACTGCTCTATAAAGTTGATACGAAAGCGACAAGGGCGAACCGCTTATTACCTCAAGAAAGTCGCTGAAAAGTAGGGTCGCTTCGCCTGTTTGCGTCCACTTACTGGAGTTGGCAAGTTTGAAGGTGAAAATAAAAATGTTCTAATTGAAATTTTGATTATAAAACGGATGTATTGATTATATAGTCCTTTTCAATATAACTTATAGTTTTGGTCGAAACATCTGGTAGTTTTCAAAAAAACGACACAAATAGGCAAATTAGGCGATTTACCCAGTTTGCGTCCACTTAATCCAGATTGCGTCCACCTATGGACCAATTCGCGTCCACCAACTTAGAAAAGGAATCTGAATTGATGTTTTTATAGTAACTAGCTTTTTCTCAAACATGCTCGGTAATGTTCGTGTTACTTTCAAAAAAAAACCGGCCAAGTGCGTGTCGGGCCACGCGCAAATTATAGGGTTCCGAAGTTGAGGATGCCCACAGTACCTTTCTAAGACTTATTAGCATCTAGCTAGCCTGTGGTATGACGTGCCCGCCCGACGCCCCTGCCGCTCGAGAAAAATCATCATTATAAGTTGGTCGACTATTACTCGTAAGTTTGTACAGCCTACTTAGCTCTGATAGTTTTCCTTTCAACTACGTTATATATGCCACAACCGTGATTTTTTTCAGCCATCCAATTACCACCATTTAGCTGGCAGGGGGGGGGGGGGACACGTGACTCTAACAAAAAATAGCACTTTAAAGCTTAATATTTCACAAACGCATCACTTAATCAAAAAATGGTTTTAACAAACCCACAATATTTTTTTAAGACCTATTCAACGATATGCCGCACCATGGGGTACGCAAGAAAAGCTTTACGAGTAGGGGAGGTACCCTATAAAAAAAAATATTTCTAAATTTTATTGTACCACTTTGTCAGCGTAACTAATATGCATATTCATGCCAAATTACAGCTCTCTAGACCTAAGCATCTCCGAGCAATAGTGCGGACAGACGGACGGACGGACGGACGGACATGGCGAAACTATAAGGGTTCCTTGTGGACTTCGGAACCCTAAAAAGAAGACGCCAGGCTGTCCATTGCCGGCCTTGGCCAGCAAAAACATTATTGTCGTGTGTGTTTTTTTTTAATTCGCTTGCTATTTGAGACACCTCTGTAGAGAAACTGACAAATCCATGGAGGTAATGAGTACAACTTCCATGGCCAAATCATCCACGGTCATGGAAGTAGTAAATACTGATGTGGGGTAAGTGCGCCTAAATTTATTTCGCCCCTATGCCTTGTAAACAGCCAACTACTAGTTGAGTAATATTTATAGGTTTCGATATATTTATGTTAGGCGCACTTACCCCGAAACTGACAAATCCATGGAGGTAATAATTACAACTTCCATGGCCAAATCATCCACGATCATGGAAGTAGTAAATACTGATGTGGGGTGAGTGCGCCTAAATTTAATTCGGCCCTATGCCTTGTAAACCGTGGTGGCCTAGTGGTTCGACCTACCGCCTCCCATGCAGAGGGTCGGGGGTTCGATTCCGGCTCGCACCTCTAAGTTTACTTATGTGCGAAATTCACTTTGAATTTACCACTGAGCTTTTCGGTGAAGGAAAACATCGTGAGGAAACCTGCACGCATCTGCGAAGTAATTCAAAGATGTGTGTGAAGTCCCCAATCCGCACTGGGCCCGCGTGGGGACTATAGCCCAAACCCTCTCGTGATGAGAGGAGGCCTGTGCCCAGCAGTGGGACGCAAATAGGCTGTAGTAGTAGTAGTAGTAGTAGTAGTAGTATGCCTTGTAAACAGCTAACTACTAGTTGAGTAATATTTATAGGTTTCGATACATTTATGTTAGGCGCACTTACCCCATCCTGGCGCACTTGCCCCGACTGACCTTCCGTATTTTCTCGCTGTTTGAGAAAAGCATTATATATACCTCGGCCGCAATTGCGATTGCCGGACTCGTACTAATAGAATCGTCCGGCAATGCGCTTTTTCCAGACAGGCCAGTTTTCCTGCTGTTTGAAACTTTGAACTTTATTATGAATGTAGTCATTTATCGGGGTTTTACCCTACATACGCATAATGCCTAATTGCATTGCATATTCTTAAACTACGACTTTGATACGAATAAACATTAAAAATATCTAAATATCACTAGTACCATGTTCAGCATGTAAATTAATTAAAAAAGTATTCAATTCATAAAAAAAATATACAAAAAGTTATTATAAGCGGTGATTTGAACCCGCGCCCCTCTTGCGCTCTCATGTACGTCATGATGAATTTGGACCGCTGGGCCACGGTAGACTTAAGACAGCGGGCGAAATTAACCATTGCTATCGTTGTAATTTACGTTAGCGTATTTGGCGCGGTTATTATTGAGAGGATCGGGCTCAAAACGCTCAAGGTCATCGACGGCTACAGGCGCCTTAAATACTCTTTAAATAAAGTCAATTTAGGTCTTGTCAGCGCCTTAACAGGGTTTATCCCGAAAAGTGGCAACGTCGCATATAGCTGTCAAATGTTTCGCTGTTTTTATTAATTTCTCAATATTACTGAACTGAAAAAGAAGTTATCATTCTAGGGTTGAATGACGCGTCTCGTTTTATATTTATTGATTAGGCATTCAAATGATAAGATTACATTGAAATGCATGGAAAATGCGATGG
Source organism: Aethes cnicana (assembly GCA_963971205.1). Classification (NCBI taxonomy): domain Eukaryota; kingdom Metazoa; phylum Arthropoda; class Insecta; order Lepidoptera; family Tortricidae; genus Aethes; species Aethes cnicana. The sequence continues at coordinate 790,060 of OZ020295.1, forward strand.
AAAGTTTTCAAAAGATAGTACTTCCATAATCCTAAAAAATTCGTTTTCCTATGATAATTGTTGCAATCCATACTTAATGTTTTATTCAACCATAGAGCGATAATTCATGTTTCAATTCGGTAATATTGAGAAATTAATGAAAACAGCGAAATATTTGACAGCTATTTGCGACATTGCCAACTTTCGGAGTAAACCGTCTTAAGTTAATTTTTGTTTGGAGAAGGTATTTATGAGTAAAAAATATAATTAATTAATAATCATTTATTAAGTCTGCTTGTAATAGTGGGGCGCTATTTCCAGAAGCCAGTCTTTTTCGATTGTCATCATGTCTCGCATGTAAGTTTTGTCACCAGTGCTTTGAACGCTTGCGAATATCACCCTGTAGACAAAAAAACCATTATAATTAAATCTTCACCTATATTTCCAGTTATTAGAGTTTCATTTGGAAATTAACAAACTAAACAAGTCATATTAATATTCGACAGTAACTCTTGTGTGTCTGTTACCTCTTCACGCTAAAACGGCTTGACCGATTGAGATGAAATTTGGCATGGAGATAGTTGGGGTACCGGGAAAGGACATAGGCTACTTTTTATCCCGGAAAAATGCATAGTTCCCGCGGGAACGCGATAACCGGATTCCACGCAGGCGAAGTCGCGGGCAGAAGCTAGTAATTTTATAAATTCGAAAGTAACTTTGTCTGTCTGTCTGTTACCTCTTCACGCTTCAACCGCTGAACCGATTTGGATGAAATTTGGTATGGAGACAGTTGGAATCCCGGGAAAAGACATACGCTACTTTTTATCCCGGAAAAATGCACAGTTCCCGCGGTGTGTCATGATTTGGCTGATATAGTCAGCTCGGATTTATGGCCTTAAGTTAGTATCACGGACAGACGGGTTCGCGGAAACCCACGTTTCACGTAAAAACCAATGACCGTGTACACCTACACAATCCCACCCATTTTTTTTAAAAAAAGGGGATGAGTGATGGTGATATCTTATCTGCTTTTTTATTACTTTTCTTTCAATGAACACACTGTTTTCTGCCATTTTTGTTTGCCATTCTGTGCCGCCATCTACCGACGGATTATAGTAATAATCTAACCTAATGGGATATTTGGAAACAGCGCCATCTTGTGACTACTCGCGTCATCTCGATGGAAAGGACTAGAAAGATCTAGCTAACTACCTAGAACTCTGAGGAAACAACCAGACGGCGTCTTTAGAAAGTAAAAGAGAAATATAAGGCTTTTGGATCCAATTCGAAATGACGGAAGCGACAGCAATGGGGGCTATCGCATGGGAATTTGCCACTAGAGGCGCTAGTATCGCGTGAGGTCCAATAACATTCACTTTTCACTGGTTGTGGCGGGCTTTGTGACATAAATTACAATTTCTATAATTTACCCGTTGAAAAGTGCTCTCCTTCGTGAAATTATCGCAAAGTTGGATTATTTGGCGATGAATGTGAACGCTTCCGTTTTGTTTGAAAAAAAAACATTTTTTTTTCAAACAAAACGGAACTCCACTACCTTGCGGCATAGCTACTCGATATGATGATAGTTATTTATAATTAATAAACTTAATGAGATTCAAGATTTAAAACTTTGTTTCGGCGCCGATCTTATAAAGTCGCCTTTGACAGCTATACCTCTGGACCTTAGTCAACAGTGGCGCCAACTGGTGAGCAAACAACGATAGTCCCCATTAAGTGAAGTTTACGAGTCGTTCAATGTAAGCGAAAAAATTCGTCCGTTTTTGTTACAAACATTCTAGAAATGTCATCCTCAAAATGGTCGCAAAAAAAACAATATCGGTCACAGCACTCACCATTTCGGCTGCTGCACTCTATACAAACAGCTGTCAGGGCTGATGTGTAATACAGCGCCTCTGATGCCTCTGTAAGTCGAGTCTGTGCTCAGAAACGCCGCTTGGGGGAAAAATCCGGACAGCACGCATTTCATTATGCGACGACATTTCTCTGAGGACAGAATAAAGACTTTCTAAGAACTTCAATTAATATCCCACTGCTGGGCACAGGCCTCCTTTCACCACGAAAGGGTTTGGGCTATGGTCCCCACTGGGGACCAGTGCGGATTGGGGACTTCACACACATCTTTGAATTACTTCGCAGATGCGTGCAGGCTTCCTCGCGATGTTTTCCTTCACCGAAAAGCTCAGTGGTAAATTCATATTGAGCACATAGACTACCTACATTTTATCCCGAAAACACGCATACATAGTTCCCGCGAGATCGCTTTTACCAAATACCACGCAGACGAAGTCGCGAACAGAAGCTAGTTTAATGGTATATTTTGATGCAAGTGCGAAAAGTTTGTCATTTTATCACGAGTCCCTAGTTATATTGGCACGAGCCCAAGCGAGCGTTAACAATAGGGACGAGTGAAAATGTCAATTTCGCACGTGTATCAAACGACATTTTTTAATACATTTGCGAAAAAAAAAGAATAAACAAATAAAAGAACAGGATGACGCTCAAAAAACTTTACGCACTAGTTCGTAAAAAATAACTTTAGGCACGCTCACTAGCTAGCAAAAAAAAACAACAAAAAACGCTCGTTCGGAAATAACAAACTTTTAGCACATTAAGGCATTCACTGCCACTTCTGTTATACGAACTTTCGCCAGTTGCCACATCTGTCATTAAGGGAACATTTCAACGCACATGTGCGTTCAAGGCACTGCGGGAAAGTCAGCAAAACGCACATATGCGTCGGTGGCAGTGAATGCGTTAAACAAGTATCGAAATGTTAACTTTTTGAGCACCTGTATAAATACAATGAGACGCCGTAAATACCTGTTCCTAAATCGAAGCCTTCGAAGCATTGGTTCTCGATTTCGAACTTCCTTACTAGTCTTTCTAAGCTTTCTCTAATATCGCACGCCTGTGAACAAACAAAAAAATCACTAAATAATATAAAAGTTACAAAATAGCGCAGAGTATTTAACAAAAAAAAATACAAGTCCTTTTCTTGTCATTGGTTATAGGCAAACGAGCGCACAGCCCACCTGATGGTAAGTGGTCACTGCGGCCCATGGACACCGAAATCCAATGAACCCCATTAAGAAACCATAGATCTCGAATGCGTTGCCTACCCTGAGCCCTAAGATGGAATGCCTCTGTGCCAGTAATTCCACCGGCTGCCTTAACCCCCTACCGGAACACAACAGTGCTCACTGCTATTTGGCGGCAGGTTAGCGGGGAAAGACGGTGGTAACACCCCGGACGGACCTAGCACCAGGCCTTACCACTAACAAAAACCTATCAAACTTTCTAAATAGCTAACAAAATATAGGCACATGTTGAAAAAATGAAATGAAAATGAAAATATTTATTCAGCAAATAGGCCACATCTGGGCACTTTTACACGTCACTTTTAAATGAATTTAACAGAAAAGGATTTACCAGCGCTTCCTAGACCCATTGCTTGAGAAGAAGCGCCGCAACAATGTCAATCAAGGCCTCACCTTTTCCATAACCCTGTGGTTCACATACATCTTCTGACACCAGTCTCTGCACGCTTTCTTGGCTCGCTTCTCGTCCGAACAAGAATTTTTGACTTTCATATACGAATCAAATACGTTGAGATACATTATTATATCGCCTTCCGCTACCTGAAATAAATAATAATTAAATTATAAATGCGAAAGTAACTCTGTCTGTCTGTTACCTACCTCTTCACGCTTCAACCGCTGGACCGATTTGGATGAAATTAGGCATGGACATAGTGGGAGACCCGGGAAAGGACATAGGTTACCTTTTAACCCGAAACAAACGCATAATTCCCTCGGGAACGTTTCTTTTCCGAAGTACTTGTTTTAAGGGATTGTCAGTGTATATAAATTTCCTTGTTCCGATATTATACAATTACTAGCTGACCCCGCGGACTTCGTACCACCTTAGAATTTTTTTTTGGGTACGAAAATAGCTTACATCCTATTCTCAGAATTCCAAATTTCATAAGAATCGGTCGAGCCGTTTCGGAGGAGTTTGGATACAAACACTGTGACACGAGAATTTTATATATTAGATTGACACCGACTTTGTAGGCTGTCGGAGTTTGAAGTCGGTTTTATTTTTTTTATTTAAAATATTTTTTTTAGTTTATAACAGCACCAGTGCTAAAAAACCGGCCAAGTGCGTGTCGGGCCACGCGCAAATTATAGGGTTCCGAAGTTGAGGATGCCCACAGTACCTTTCTAAGACTTATTAGCATCTAGCTAGCCTGTGGTATGACGTGCCCGCCCGACGCCCCTGCCGCTCGAGAAAAATCATCATTATAAGTTGGTCGACTATAACCCACAATATTTTTTTAAGACCTATTCAACGATATGCCGCACCATGGGGTACGCAAGAAAAAAAAATTACATCCCCACTTTACGAGTAGGGGAGGTACCCTATAAAAAAATATATTTCAAAATTTTATTGTACCACTTTGTCAGCGTAACTAATATGCATATTCATGCCAAATTACAGCTCTCTAGACCTAAGCATCTCCGAGCAATAGTGCGGACAGACGGACGGACGGACGGACGGACGGACGGACGGACGGACGGACATGGCGAAACTATAAGGGTTCCTTGTGGACTTCGGAACCCTAAAAAGGGAAATAGACTTTTTTTTTCTTTAGACTTATTATGTATTTTCATTTAAGTGGCCATGACTGTAGAGATAACCTACGATAGGAAGTCCCGCCCCTCCACAATTCAAAATGTGCGTGCTGAGCCAGCCGTCAAACATGCTTTGAGTGTTGGTGGTGCTTTTTATAGTACATTACTACAGAGGCCGGGAAGGAGGATGTTGCAGGCCGAGTATTATATATCAAATAAATAATTAAAATAATATTTTAAAAACTAAAAAAATAAAATAAAATTTATTCAGTAACTTAAACTATTATAACAATATCGGTGGCTGGTGCCTCTTTTTAAGTATTCTAAGATACTTGTGCTAAGAGACACCGCTCTTCCACAAGTGGTTACTGTAAGTTGTAAAAGTATAATTATTATTAACTATGTTATTAAAGGTAGCTCTATAGCTCTATGCTGAAAGGAGGTGGTACAATGCAAATAAAGAGAGAGTACATAGGTAGTAAAGCAAGTGGTACATATAAGGTGTGTGTATGTATGTATGTGTATGTATATGTATGAGTGTGTGTATGTGTATGTGTGTGAATTTTATATATAATATATTTTATATTTTTTTACATAAATAAAACTGCGATACCTATGTTGCAAATATGGTTCAAGTTTTTTTAATAGCTGTATTGGCAGAATGTCATAGCGAACCATAGAGTAAATATTGCTTGCAGCTTTTTTTTAATGGCGGAATGCCAAGATGCTGTCACAAATATATCAAAATGGAAATTGAAAAAATGTGAGTTGCCGGCCTAGGCCTGCAACATTTGTATGAAATTTCATTATAGACCAATTGTCTAGCCGCGCCTCAAACGTGATACTTCCCAGGCTAATAAGAAGAACGTAACATCAATATTACATTGCATGTTTGAGAAAAATACTTTCCAAATACATTTAAGCGTTTTTAAATGTGGAGAGGCATGACTTCCTTTCGTAGTCTATGTCTATAAATGTTAAATAACAGTAGATGAATACCTCTACTAAATACTATCAAATGAAAACCTCGCATACCTCGAAATTGTTTCTTCTTGAAGTGCGAGCAGCAATATTGTCTTTCCCGGTAGCACTTTTGACAAAAACCCCATCCACTTGCAGCATACAAGCTATTGAAAGAGCTTCTTCTATACAACCGTATTCCCCTGGAAACATACAAAATGTATAGCCGGGCGAGGTGTGGGACAAAGGAAACTCAACCTTAAGAACGAGAACTTTACTACACTACCGGGTACAATACGTGCGCCACCGTACTGACGAAGTGAATCCCAGCTTAGGGTGGAAGTTCACTGCGGCAGCCACGGAATTGTCCAGATACTCGACACTAAAACGTCTCAGCACAGGTGAAAGCGTATAGCGTGCTAAGTACCAGGTCCTAACCGGGAAAGTACGACAAATAATTGCATATGACCGCAGGTCACTGTTTGGTGGAGACCAAACGATAGCGCGTTGTAATTGACAGCTAGCGCTATCTATCGAAGACCGCGGTAAACTTGAGTGTATCGTGTTACAAATGATATATTTATTTATTTAATCAATATACAGGGTTACTGGTAATAGGGATGACGACAGGGTGAAGAAATCGAAATTCTAATTAGTCCGTCAGTCAGGTAATAAAAAAATATTAGACACGTATTTTTAGTGCTGGAATGATATCCCTCCTCCCATCCAAGGGGCGTCCAGCGGCTACTCTTTTAAGCGAAAGCTGAAAGTATATCTGCTGACACTCCAAAAGTCCTAATCCGGCGTTAATATGAAGTGGCTTTTGAGTGCTTACAGTGTTATTATTACTCTTTTTATAATTTAATTTTGTTAGTATTCTTTTACCATCATGCACCGACGTCGTACATGTACAGAATTTTTGTATAATATATATGTATATATGTTTAAAAAATATTTATATGACATATTTTACTGGCTATATTATTATTATTACTATTTATATTATTTACCAATACCAATAATTACTCAATTTATTTATTTACTACATTTTAGTTTTTGTATAGCGCTCCGTGGGTCACCTAGGTGTTGGCTGAAAATCAGCGCTGCAGGTGTTTGACACCTCAGCATTTATGCTGAGCCAGCAACCTCTCCGCTGCCGTGAAGACACACACACACACTTGTTCCTATGTTTTTCTTTTTTTTTGTGTTGTCGTGTTTGTACTATTATTTTTGTGAATTTTTTGTGTATTTTTTTTGCTGTAAACTGCGTCTTCTGTGCAGCGAATAAATGTCTTTCTTCTTCTTCTTCTTCTTCTATTTTTTGTTTTATCAAATTAACAAAGAATGACTAAGTTAAAACGCGTTAAAGTTGGAGAGTGGGGGCTAACTACGTCACCGTTAGGTATAAATCGTACCTAACCGTGACGTCACGCGACATTTCAACTCAATATATCTCCGTATAAGTTTGATTACGTGAAAAAAGAAAAAATACGTGTCCAATACTTTTCAATAATCTTCCTGGTAGGCTAAGGAGAAAAAAGTTGTCGTCATCCCTATTCCAAGCATGTTTTTTTGGGTTTTTATTTATTATTTTTTTGACTTCGTAAAAAAAATTGAACCGGATTCAGGTACCGCTCACACTATCAATCCCATACTGGGCCATACACATAGACATAAATAATACTTCGTATGGACCCGGCCCAACGTAGACACATGTCATGTTTCCCCACTTCATTGGTGTCCAATCCAAAGTTAAACTTATATCGTGACACTAAAGCTGGGTCACATTTTTTCAACAACGAGACGAGTTTTTAGTTACTGAGAAACAGTTTCGAAAAAAGTTTTTTTAAAAACGCTTATTGTCACGCACGCTCGGTGACAGAACTTTGGATTGGACACCGTGGAAGTGGGGACATATTACGTGTACGTTAGACCGGGTCTATATTATTTACGTCTATGGCCATACATTTTTTTTACCAACTCCAAAAACATTACCTAAAAAAACATGCTTAGAATCGATAGCTAATTCTCGGGGTAAAATATTGTAACAACGTTTTGCTTGACATCGTATACATATATCTCGTCCGTTACTGACTGACTGACTGATTGACGGACTGATGACAACGCACAACCGAAACTACTGGTCGTAAGAAGCTGAAATTAGACATGTAGGTTCCTTGGGGAGTGTAGGGGAGCACTGAGAGAGGATTTCTCGAAGTTCCCACGGGAACGGGAAAGAACACTAAGCTAGTATTCATATATATAAATTAATAATACAGTACCTACCTAGCTTTGCTCGGGTGAAAATAGCTAAAAATAAACTTAGCTTAAGGCCGTTCCTATACCCAGCTCAGCCGTCACTGTCACTCGTGCAACGAGTGAAAGAGAAAGCGCTGCGCACAGAACGCCCGATTTAGTTAGCATTTAACGCGTTTTAATTTCTATTAAAAATACCGTCTAAAAAATGGCATTTATAAAGCTGTCGATGTATGCATATAATATGGATATTTTTTGTGTTATAATTAGTTTTACACTGTTTGATATAATAAACTGGAGTAAAGGTGGATTAGCGGTCCGAGTTAGAGGTTACTTTGGAATTAAATTGTATCGAGTGAAGTTTCGTGAAACGTGTAACGAAAGCTGTCAATGTAAGGATGATATAATCAAATATAACATACTAGCTTCTGCCCGCGGCTTCGCCCGCGTGGAATTTGGTTATCGCGTTCCCGCGGGAACTATACGTTTTCCGGGATAAAAAGTAGCCTATGTCCTTTCCCGAGACCCCAACTATCTTCATGCTAAATTTCATCTCAATCGATCCAGCGGTTGAAGCGTGAAGAGGTAACAGACAGACAGACAGAGTTACTTTCGCATTTATAATATTAGTATGGATAGCTTCTGCCCGCGACTTCGCCCGCGTGGAATTCGGTTATCGCGTTCCCGCGGGAACTATGCGTTTTTCCGGGATAAAAAGTAGTCTATGTCCTTTCCCGGGACCCCAACTATCTCCATGCCAAATTTCATCTCAATCGGTCCAGCGGTTGAAGCGTGAAGAGGTAACAGACAGACAGACAGAGTTACTTTCGCATTTATAATATTAGTATGGATAGCTTCTGCCCGCGGCTTCGCCCGCGTGGAATTCGGTTATCGCGTTCCCGCGGGAACTATGCGTTTTTCCGGGATAAAAAGTAGCCTATGTCCTTTCCCGGGACCCCAACTATCTCCATGCCAAATTTCATCTCAATCGGTCCAGCGGTTGAAGCGTAAAGAGGTAATAGACAGACAGACAGACAGAGTTACTTTCGCATTTATAATATTAATATGAATGTTTTTTTCATATTTTTAACTTTTAACATTTCTTAGAAAAGTATTATCTTAAATGAGCAATTTGACGATGCTGGGTCAGTGAACGGCCTTAATGAGACCTAGCTAGATCGATTAGTCACCCTTATATATCAAATTTCTTCGAAACCGCTAGTGCTTTTCTTGAGAACGTTAATTACAAGTATACTTACAAATATTGCTCGTTTAATAGTATAAATAGGTACCTGGCTGGAAATAGTTAAAACCGAGATTTCTCAGATATGAGATAGCTGGATCGATTTGTCGCCACCCCTATATACCGAATTGCATTCAAATCGTTAGAGCCGTTTCTGAGATCGCTTGTATAAATAAATAAATACAACAGTGGCCAGTGGCGTGCACAGAGCCTTTAGACAGGGTAGACAACAAAATATAAAGTAATAATAGACTTCCCAAATAGGTACCTATTCAGCATATTTTCTCGTCTTTTCGATTAATAATGGCGTATAATTAAATCAATCCAAATATACCATGTACATAAACAATGGAAACAGAATAATCAGTGCGCCGCGGGGGCCAATTAGTATTAGTATTTGTATTTCGTTTCGTATTCAAACTCGATTATCTTGCCGATTGCACCTACACCGGCCTTATTCGACCCACTAAATAATTATCGCAGTTTTTTCAAAATATTCATTGTAAAAAACTTTTCTGATTATGACTCTCAATATTTTCAAAGCACAAGAACAAACCAAATAACATCATTTAATAATAAAAACAGATTAATAGAAAAACGATAAATAATATTACAACAACAATACATACAAAATGAACTAAACTCCGCCGGTATGCTTGCGTACGTTTGGTTCTTACGCCTCCCGCTAGTTGGCGCTGTCGTCGTGCACTCTGCCAATATGATGACGCACGCATGAACGTTTTCGGACGGAAGACAGAATAGTGTCCGTCTTTCTGGTAGAAGGTGCGTAGCGGCGCTATTATAGTGTATTGAAATTGCGACTGTCTTCGGATGTAATTATCAAGTACAGAACAGTACAAAGGATACGATGATGACCTGTTTTGTGATTTAAGAATTTAAGTTAATGCGTAATGCACTGATATTTTATATGTAGATGAAGCTATTAGGTATCATAATAAAGCAAATTAGATAACATTGGGGTAGGGTAGACAGTGTATTTTTGTCTGTATGGAGTGCACGCCACTGACAGTGGCGCGTTTAAAGTATGAGATAATACCATTGACCTATAATAATAATAACATATGGACGAACAGTGCCTAACAGAATATGACAAAATATATGGAGCAAAATGACATTAGAAGATATGTCCAATATGCTAATAACGCCTCTTTATAATATGTGTCAAGATACATATTTTATACAAATGTAAACCTAACACTATAATACTTAAGTGTCAAATTTACTGAACGCAAAACGGGTGCCCGAGTCGTTGAGGCACCCGTTTTGACGGGCCATTTTTCTCCGGGTGATTGTGAATCCTTACTCAAATTCAAATTCAATTTCAATCATTTATTCAGCAAATTGGCCACATAGGGGCACTTTTACACGTCAGAAAAAGAATTTACCAGCGCTTCCTAGACCCATTGCTTGAGAAGAAGCGCCGCAACAAACTCAAGCAGAAGGCCTTTTTACAAAATTTACATTACATGTATAAAATATACATATAGGTACGTACTAAAATTACATTGAAGGGATGTATAATCCCTAACTTAAACTTAAATCTAAGATCTTAGAGATGTATAGTCTAGTCCAGAAAAAAATATATGGAGATGGCCTCCATTGTCAAATAAATATAAATTCCATAGATGTCGACAGTCTCAAAATGTCAATAAATAATGAAATACATCATGTATAAAAGAGTTCATTAATACATGTCAATAAGAACATGATGAGGTCTCTCGCTTAAAATGTTTGACTTAGTCATATATTTAAAGCTAATGATTATTTTTAAACGTCCTTGCAAGCATGAACAGACCGGACCCCACAGACAGCACCCGTTCACGAGCGTGACGCGTATCTCAGCCTACTTATAATAGATCAATAATAAGAAAACACTTACCGCTATTACAGAGCATTTTAGCGCACATGGGCCTCAAAGGTAACTCCGCCATGCGTTCCCCTAGGTCTGGAGTTAGGTTTCCATTCTGGTCTATAGCCTTCAAGGCGTATAAAGTTTCTATACCGGAGAGGAGGCTTTTGGCTGGCGGCGGAGTTGGGAATGTGAACCTTGAACCATGGGAATGGAGGTTAGATTTAATGGGGACTATCGCGTGTGGATTTGCCACTAGAGGCGCTAGTGTCGCGTGAGGTCCAATAACATTCAGTTTTCACTGGTTTTGGCGGGCTTCGTGATATAAATCATAATTTCTGTAATTTACCTGTTGAAATGTGATCTCCTTCGTGAAATTATAGCAAATATGGATTATTTGGCTATGAATGTAAACGCTTTGAAAAAAAAATCTTTTTTTCCAAACAAAACGGAACTGCACAACGTTGCGGCATAGCTGCTCGATATGATCATAGTTATTTATAATCAATAAACTTAATGAGATTCAAGATTGAAACTTTGTTTCGGCGCCGATCTTATAAAGTCGCCTTTGACAGCTATACCTCTGGACCTTAGTCAACAGTGGCGCCAACTGGTGAGCAAAGAAACGATAGTCCCCATTGGAGGGTCATTCAATTTTATATCATTGTATAGGGATGACGACAACTTTTTTTCATTAGTCTATCAGGAAAGATTATTGAAAAGTATTGGACACGTATTTTTTCTTTTTTCACGTAATCAAACTTATAAGAAGATATATTGAGTTGAAATGTCGCGTGACGTCACGGTTAGGTACGATTTATACCTAACGGTGACGTAGTTAGCCCCCACTCTCCAACTTTAATGCGTTTTAACTTGGTCATTCTTTGTTAATTTGATAAAACAAAAAATACGGGTCTAATATTTTTCTATTACCTGACTGACGGACTAATTAGAATTTCGATTTCTTCACCCTGTCGTCATCCCTATTCTTCGGGTCGGGGGTTCGATTCCGTCTCGCACCTCTAAGTTTATCTTATGTGCGTAATTCAATTTGAATTCAACACTAAGCTTTTCGGTGAAGGAAAACATCGTGAGGAAACCTGCACGCATCTGCGAAGTGATTCAAAGATGTGTATTGAAGTCCCCAATCCGCACCGGGCCCGCGTGGGGACTATAGCCCAAGCCCTCTTGTGAAGAGAGGAGGCCTGTGCCCAGGTGTAGTAGTTTCTCTGTTATTACTTACCTAAGTAAATTATGTATGCCCAAAGCTTTTAATTGTAATAATACTGAAGATAAATCGCTTCTAGACATCTCAGGGGGAACGCTAGCTGGCAATTTGTCGTATTCGGCCTCGGAATATAGTCTGAAATTAAATAAATAAATAAATGTACACTGCCGGGGCGGCGAGTTAGGTTTAAATAATGCTAGCTTCTGCCCGCGACTTTTCCCGCGGGCGAACCGAACTATGCATTTTTCCGGGATGAAAAGTCTTTCCCGGAACTCCAACTATCTCCATACCAAATCATCCAAATTGGTCCAGCGGTTCGCAATTCTTCAATTGAAGAATGGCGAGCCTTAAGTGGCAGTGGGCGGGCACATTGCTCGCAGGACTGATGGCCGATGGGGCCGGAAAGTTCTCGAGTGGCGCCCGCGAACCGGGAGACGAGCTGTCGGTAGGCCTCCAACAAGATGGAGCGACGACCTCGTGAAGGTCGCGGGAAACCGGTGGAAGCAAGTAGCACAGGACCGGTCTGAGTGGCGCGCCTTGGGGGAGGCCTATGTCCAGCAGTGGACGTCTATCGGCTGAAATGATGATGATGATGAGGATTTTCGTATGCAACGGTCGGGAAACCTAGGTTTGTTCCTCACTATCTAGTGAGGAACAAACCTACGACGATTTTCCATGAGCTTTGGAAGATCCTATGGCTCCCCGCGCCCCCGCGACGAGAGGACCTCGGTGAACGCATGGCGGAACGCACGCAAACTGCGCACGCTCACTCTCCTATCTGTCTGTCCTGTGCTTTCTGCGCGCCCTCGTGCTTCGAGGTGACACCTTTCGCCTATTCAAAATTCAAATTCAATTCAAAATTCAGTCAATTATTCAGCCAATTGGCCACATAGGGGCACTTTTACACGTCATAAAAAGAATTTACCTATGAACTATCTCCCTGTACTTTGGGGTGCTTTCTGTGCTTTTGGACTATCTGAACGGCGCCTGTGTGGCCTTCCACGGTGCCCGCGCTGGAGTTGAGACGAGAGGAGACTCCGGGCCATCGGATCTTGGCCATTTGTCTCTTGACCGTTGTTGCTAACATCATCAGAACCAACTGAGCTATCGAACCTTTCCATACACTGTGTATAGGGACGACGACAACTTTTTTTCCTTAGTCTATCAGGAAAATTATTGAAAAGTATTGGACACATATTTTTTCTTTTTTCACGTAATCAAACTTATACGGAGATATATTGAGTTGAAATGTCGCGTGACGTCACGGTTAGGTAGGATTTATACCTAACGGTGACGTAGTTAGCCCCCACTCTCCAACTTTAATGCGTTTTAATTTATTAGAATTTCGATTTCTTCACCCTGTCGTCATCCCTTTTTTGTGTGTGTGTTTGTATGTGTAATAATAATAACAAAACAGTCTCTAACCTATAGCATTTCCCGCGGCTGGTCCTGCCGGCCCTGCCTGCGCGTTGTCGCGCGTTATTCTTAGAGACGGGACACACGGACAGACTTTCGACGCCTATAGCGGGATCGAAGTAGGGCAGCTTGTGGAAACCGCTATCGATCACTAGAAACAACAATTACAGTTAATAAGTAAATTTACTTTTATTTTTTTTAAATATAGGTGCTCAAAAAGTAAACATTTCGATTGTGGAGGGTTGAAGTAAAGGAGCGCAATCTTTATAGTTCCAAAAGTGGACACCAAATCGGGTAGGTTGGGGGCGCCGCGGTCGCCACTCCAGTCAAGCCACCTAGGCGGATAGTCTGCAGTAGCGCCTTCAGATGGCGCTGCTGAGGCGAAAACGGTTCTAAGGAGAGTGTGTTTTGTTTTGTTGCTTATCAAATCCGCTGGACACGTTTTCAACTGTTTCGCCATATAAGATTGCGCTCCTTACCAAGACACATTCCACACTCCAGAATTTCGATATTTACCTGTTTAATGTGCCAAAAGTTTGTAATTTCCGTACGAGCGTTTTTTGTTTTTTTATAGCTAGTGAGCGTGTCTAAAGTTGTTTTTTACGAACTAGTACGTAAAGTCTTTTTAGCTTCATCCTATTCGTTTGCTTCTTTATTCTTTTTTTCGCAAATGTATTAAAAAATGTCGTTTGATACGTACATGCAAAATTGACATTTTCACTCGTTCCTAGTGTTAACGCTCGCTTTCGCTCGCGCCAACATAACTAGGGACGAGTCAAAATGTCAATTTCGCACTTGCATCAAAATATACCATTTTCGTTTGGACTACTGGGATGAAAAGTGGCTATTTTTAACAACCACAATAGCCTATTTACGTCTCACTGCTGAACACAGCAGGTCTCCTATCATAACGAGAAGGCAATAGGGATGACGACAGGGTGAAGAAATCGAAATTCTAATTAGTCCGCCAGTCAGGTAATAAAAAAATATTAGACACGTATTTTTTGTTTTATCAAATTAACAAAGAATGACTAAGTTAAAACGCATTAAAGTTGGAGAGTGGGGGCTAACTACGTCACCGTTAGGTATAAATCGTACCTAACCGTGACGTCACGCGACGTTTCAACTCAATATATCTCCGTATAAGTTTGATTACGTGAAAAAAGAAAAAATACGTGTCCAATACTTTTCAATAATCTTCCTGATAGACTAAGGAAAAAAAGTTGTCGTCATCCATATATTATTGCATATTGCAAATTGGCCACATAGGGGCACTTTTACACGTCAGAAATGGCTTAGGCTAGTAGTCACGCGGACCAAGTGCGGATTGGAAACTTTACAAACCTTGAATCACTTCGCAGATGCGTGCAGGTTTCCTCATGATGTTTTCCTTCACCGAAAAGCATAATGGTAAAATCAAATTGAATTTTGCACATAAATAATTTCGCACGAACCGGATTTGAACCCCTGACCCTCTGTATGAGAGGCGGTAGGTCCAACCACTAGGCCACCGCGGCTCTTTTTGGGGCCGTTCAAGTATTACGTAAGCACCAAGGGGGGGTGGGGGGGTCTCTGTTTTGCTTATTTTGGATGACATGGGGGGTAGGGGGGTCTAAATGATGATTACGTCATCGTTAGTTATTTACTTTTTTACACGAATGGCAACCCTCACATTGTCTATGCGTGAAAACGAAACGCATTTTCGGGGATTCCCGCAAATAATGCATATGTTTAGGCACTCGCTTTGAGAACCGATTAGGGGAATTACCGCGCATTAGGGAAATTACCGCGCGCTATTCACTTGTCTAATTAATGCATCTATTATATTATATTATTATATTATTTCTGATTTTAGTATTTTTGTCCCTTACTCTATGTGTATCAGTTAAACGTAATCCTTCCATGGATTTTCCTATTTTTAAAATGCCAATATAAAAAACATTTATAACTAAAAATGTTTACGTAAGCATAGGGGGAGGGGGTAAGAGCTTTGCTTACTTTTGATGACAAGGGGGGCGGGGGGGGGGGGTAAAAAATGGTAAGAAATCTGCTTACGTAATACTTGAACGGCCCCTTTGTTAATTTATAATTAAAGCCTAAGTTTAAGAGAAACTTACCATAAACGATGCCGGGTATTGTGACACTAGTTTCTGCTATGTTGGTAGCTAAGATCACCTTTCTGAAAGATAATTTTAAATAAATGTGATTTGTATATTATTTTATACATCTAAATAGCTGACCCAGCAGACTTCGTACCGCCATTTTTTTGGGTTTGGGTGACACGAGAATTCCACGAGAGGTTGTAACCGAACTCCTCTGAAACGGCTCGACCGATTCTTATGCAATTTGGAGTGTATGTTCAGTAGGTCTGAGAATAGGACGTAAGCTATTTTTCATACCCAAAAAAAAATCTAAGGCGGTACGAAGTTCGCGAGGTCAGCTAGTATAGTATAGATTGTTATAGTTACAGAAGTATTGAAAAAACTGGTCTGACCCGTAAAAAACCCATTCCCATAGAAATATCGGGATAGAAAGTATCCTGTGTTATTTCCCTATCCTATCCTATGTTATAGTTAGGTCTCAAACTATCTCCTATCTCCATATCAAATTCCATCAAAATCGGTCCATTCGCTTCGACGTGAAGGAAGGACAAACCAACACATTTTCCCATTTATAATATCAAGTATATGGATTGGTCATTATATTATTTACTAGCCGTTTGCCAGAGGCTTCGTCCGCGTGGAATTCGGTTATCGCGTTCCCGCGGGAAGTTTGCGTTTTCCCGGGATAAAAAGCAGCTTTTGTTATTCCCAAGGTCCCAAACTATCTCCATACCAAACTTCATCCAAATCGGTCTACTCGTTGCGACGTGAAAGAAGGACAATCAAACACACTTTCACATTTAAAATATCGGTGAGTTGACACATTTTCTTTTGAATATAGGTATTTTTAAGCGTAGAATTGTGTTGCGTTTCTTTTTTTTGAGTCTTTTGATAGCTCTTGTAAAGTAATGATCTCTGGAAATATAATATGAATTTTACATCACCATTGGCCGTAAAGTGGGATTTTCTGCCCGCTACGCGGAAAGAAAATCTCACTTCTTGGCCAAGGCAAGACGTAAAACTTTTGACAAACCACGGGCGGTAATTCGTAAAGCCCCAGGTCGCATATTTATGGCCCTCACCTTCGGTTCGGGGCACAGAAACCTGCGATCTGGGACATTTACGAAGTCACCACCCTAGGTCTGTAATGTACTATTACATAAAATCTATTATTAATTAATTAGGGAAATGTTAGGGCAGTATTAGGGCCAGTCTGCGAGATATAGAGTCCTTAATCAGCTAGACATCATCCTGATGCCCAGCGAGTCTCCGTGTCTTCAAGTTCCACTGCTGATATCTGTGCCTACCTACAGCATCTACGTGAGCTAACACCAACCCCCCCCCTACAGTATACATATTGTATAGGTCTTTATTTTTTTCTGAGTTGGTAAAAAAAAATTGTATATGGGATTGGTTGTGTGAGCGACGCCTGAATCCTATACAAAATGGTTTTTTTACCAACTCGAAAAAATTTAAGACCTATACAATATACTTAGAATCGATAGCCGATACTGTGGGTTAATTATTTGCCATATTTTCTGACCCACCATGTATATGGAAATTTCTCACCTGACGTTCCTATCCGCCATTTGAAACACCTTAATTTGTCTGTAATGTGGTAAGCTCCCATACATAGGCAGTATAGAAAGATTCGCTGCTTGCATTCCAGAAGGGAACTGTTTTCTAATTTTATTCTTCTCATTATTGTCATCCGCGTACACTTGGAGAGTTTCTATGGCTGTTAAGATTTCTTCCTGTAAAAAATATTATAACCATCTTTAGCATAAGACAATTGGCTATGGGTGAAAAATTACAATGTGCTCGATTATTTTTTTATGGATAGGAATAACCTTCCGTATCAAGAGAAAAAAATCTCAGAATTTTCCGTGCTGTAGATTTCGCGTAATAAAAAGAAATTGATTTGGTGTTATGACGACTGAAATAAAGGTGTTTCCTTGGTCCAAGTATGCAGCACTACTTCTTGAAAAAAAGTGTTGACACTATTGACGGTGACAGTTCTTGCTTCATTCGTAATAACGTGTTTAAAGCATACGTCGTCGTTCGGGCCAAGCAGAATCGAAAATCCAGTAAGCAAAAGCAGTCATAAATAAGCTATTTTTCCAATAAAATTGTTAAAACACGTAAAGTTATGTTCGTACGAAGGAAGCGAGAACTGTCACCGTCAAATGTCAACACTTTTTTTTCAGAAACATGTGCTGTGCTTTCTTGGACCAAGGAAACCCCGGATTTTTAAATAGTTATAACGCAAAACCAATTTTATTTTTACGCAGAATCTACGGCACTCTTGATACGGAAGGTTATTCCTATCCTTAAAAAAAAATCGAGCACATTGTCATTTTTCACCCATAGCCAATTATATATAAATCTGAACTCACTGACTGCTAATAAGCCCTTCCGGCTTCTGCAGCCTTTAATGTACTTTTTTAAACTCTGCGATATATTTGGATCTTTAATATAAAAAAAGGTAGGATTCTCAACATTTTTTTAAATATAAATAACTAAGAGGTAACTTATAACTGACTTTGTTCATTAGAAATGCGTAACTACTACTACTTCAGCCTATTTGCGTCCCACTGCTGGGCACAGGCCTCCTTTCATCACGAGAGGGTTGGGCTATAGTCCCCACGCGGGCCCAGTGCGGATCAGGGACTTCACACATCCTTGAATTACTTCGCAGATGTGTGCAGGTTTCCTCACAATGTTTTCCTTCACCGAAAAGCTCAGTGGTTAATTCAATTTGAATTTCACACATCAAATCAAAAATCAAAAATGTTTTATTCATTTTTTAACAAGATATTAAAATACAGTTTCCGGGGGTTCCTTAAAAGCTTAAAAGCTTACAATGCCTGTGTTACACATAAATAATTTCAGAGGTGCGAGCCGAATTTGAACCCGCGACCCTCATGAGAGGCGAAGATTTACATACCTGTGAAGTGAGAAACGCTAGAATATCACCAAATGGTTCGTTTTCATGTATTTTGATCACTGCGTCCACAGTAGCTTTCACATAATCTGGTACTGGCTCTGGAATTACATAATAGTTTTTTATATTATTCTGCCCATTCTAACCTGTGGCGCCCAAACTTGGTCATTAACTGAAGTTCAAAGTCACGACTTAAGGTTTGCCAACGAGCAATGGAGCGCAGCTCAAAGTCACTCAGAGGGCAATGCAGAGGGCTATGCTCGGGGTTTCTCTGCGTGATAGAATCAGAAATGAGGATATCCGCAGCAGAACTAGGGTCACCGACATAGCCCGAAGTATTGCAAGCCTTAAGTGGCAGTGGGCGGGGCACATTGCTCGCAGGACTGATGGCCGATGGGGCCGGAAAGTTCTCGAGTGGCGTCCGCGAACCGGGAGACGAGCTGTCGGTAAGCCTCCAACAAGATGGAGCGACGACCTCGTGAAGGTCGCGGGAAACCGGTGGAAGCAAGTAGGACAGGACCGGTCTGAGTGGCGAGCCTTGGGGGAGGCCTATGTCCAGCAGTGGACGTCCTTCGGCTGAAATGATGATGAATGGAGCGCAGAATTCTCGGTGTTCGTAGAACTGACCGCGTCAAAAACATCGAGCTGCGCTCCAAAACGGGAATTGCTGATGTGGGATTTGGCTGGCCATGTCTGGACCTGGCCATCCGGATCCTTCTGGATCCGGAACGGTGGGCCAAAAAGCCACAGAGTGGGTTCCACGAGATGGCTGCCGGAGAAGAGACAGACCCAAAAGGAGATGGCAGGACAACTTGGACGCATTTGACCCAGATTGGCGGGAGCTTGCACAGAATAGAGGAGCACTCTCCTCTATTCTGTGCGAAAAAGAGGGGAAGCCTTTGCCCAGCAGTGGGACCCTTTATAGGCTATAATAATAAAAAATAATCTATATATATAGAACAAGAAACTGACTGACTGAGTGACTGACTGACTGACTGAGTGACTGACTGACTGACTGAGTGACTGACTGACTGACTGATCGATCAACGCAGAGCCAAAACTATACTGGTCGTAGAAAGCTGAAATTTTGCATACAGGTTCCTTGGGGAACGTAGGGGAGCACTAATAGAGGATTTCCCGAAATTCCCACGGGAACGGTTTTTTTTTTTTAAATATCTCTGCGCATACGAAGTTGCGAGGAAAAGCTATAGTAATGTATATTATGATGCGGGCTTTTTTTCATGTCAATGGTATGCCTATACCTATAAACGAGCGCACAGCTCATCTGATGGTAAGTGGTCACTGCGGCCCATGGACACCGAAATCCTACGATCCCCCATTAGGAAACTATAATTTGGTATGGATATTGTAGGAGTCCCGGGGACGGACATAGGCTAATTTTATCCCGGAGAAACGCAGTTCCCGAGGGAACGCGATAACCGAATCCCACGCGAGTGAAGTCGCGGGCAGAAGCTAGTTTAACTGTAATTTAATAGTAGATTGTGTGACTAGGGAGCAAAATGGCATATTTTACCGCGGGTGACGGATTGAATCCAGAGCGACGCGAAAGATTCCAGAATAGAATCCCGAGCGGAGCGAGAGTCACCCAAGGTTTAAATAATTTTGCTCCCGTGTTGCACACTCTGCTTTTCACTCCTCCTATGATAAAACTAGTAGCAGCAGGAATCAAAATTGTACTTTGCTCCCTAGGGAGCAGATTCTTATTTTGCTCCGTCTACGGGGCAGAAATGGAGAGGGAGCAAAATCGCATTTTGCTTCCTCTAACCTAAATAAAAGCTAATAAAAAAAAGGGGGAACAAAGTACTCCTTTTCGAATAGGAGGAGTGAAAAACTTTTTTTTTATACCTTGACAATAGAACACATCTATTGGATGTGTGCGACCTTGCATAGACATAATAACTGACGTAGATTTGTCTTTTTCTTTCTTTTCGTTTAAATTGAAGAAATCCTTCAAAAATTCAGCGTCCATCGTCGCTGAGGACACGACGATTTTCAAGTTTTTCCGTTTCTGAAAATAATATTATTAGGGAGTTAAATACATATATCCGTCCGTCTTACTACGAGCGTCTACCCGCACACCTAAAAAGTGAACCGTCTGACGCGGCGCGGTGTTTCGACGTCAACTTAAGAACCTATTGTTGGAACATCCGTTATATTCTGTTAAAGAATACATGGACTTAGATTTATAAATTTGTAATATATAATTTCGGGTTTTTTAGGTTCGATTCCGGCTCGCACCTCTAAGTTTTCTTATATGCAAAATTCAATTTGAATTAACCACTGAGCTTTTCGGTGAAGGAAAACATCGTGAGGAAATCTGCACGCATCTGCGAAGTAATTCAAGGCTGTGTGTGTAGTCCCCAATCCGCGTTTGGCCCGCGTGGTGACCACTTACCGTGGTATAGCCCAAACCCTCTCGTGATGGGAGGCCGGTGCCCAGCAGTGGGCCGGAAATTGGCTGTTGTGGTGCTGGTGGATTATCACATAACTAATATAAATAAATTCTTCGATAAGTACTTTGTAATATTTAAGTATACCTACATATGGACAAAACCTTACCTTATGGACAAAACTATACGAACAAACACTGCATATGATAATCGTTATCAATCAATATTAAATATCACACCACAGGGCATTGACCACATATCACAACATTCAATAAGAATTATTAACAGAATAAAACATCCATTCTAATATTATGAACTTCATACGCGTGGAACATAAAATTGCCGATAACTTTTCTTTCCGACATCCGATTTTAATCAAACATAGCTGATATGTTGCTCCAAATGATGCTCTATCTACCCTTGGCAACTGCATTCAAATTGGTTCAGTAGTTTCGGAGACTAACTTTAACAAACAGACAGATAGACAGAAAAGATTTCTAATAATCGCTGTTTTGTGGTCTACCATACATCTTTAGACCCCCCGTTCCTTTTTTTGAACTTTTCTTTCTATGTACAGACACGCCGGGTTCTGCTCTTTTATTATAGTATAGATGGATAGATGTGAAAGTGTGTTTGTTTGTCCTTCGTTCACGTCGCAACGAGTGGACCGATTTGGATGAAATTTGGAATGGAGATAGTTTGAGACCCGGGAAATAACATAGGATACTTTTTATCCCGGTATTTCTACGGGTCAAACCAGTTTTTTCAAATGCCTACTTCTATAACTATAACCATCACATCTATATGTATAGTATCATCGCGGGACGAAGTCGCGGGCAAACGGCTTGTATTTGTATAAGTATATCCAAAGGTTGTCTGGTAGAGATCGCTATTAAGCGATAAGACCGCCTGCTGTATGCCATACCTTTTGTGTAATGGGGGCTTCGCGTGTGAATTTGTCACTAGAGGCGCTAGTGTCGCGTGAGGTCCAATAACATTCACTTTTCACTGGTTTTGGCGGGCTTCGTGATATAAATGATAATTTCTTTAATTTACCTGTTGAAAAGTGATCTCCTTCGTGAAATTATCGCAAATATAGATTATTTGGCGACGAATGTGAACGCTTTGAAAAAAAAAAACATTTTTTCCGAACAAAACGGAACTGCACAACATTGCGGCATAGCTACTCGATGTGATGATAGTTATTTATAATTAATAAACTTAATGAGATTCAAGATTTAAAACATTGTTACGGCGCCGATCTTATAAAGTCGCCTTTGACAGGTATACCTCTGGACCTTAGTCAACAGTGGCGCCAACTGGTGAGCAAAGAAACGATAGTCCCCATTACATTATGTCTGTACTGTTCCTTGAATGTGTGGTGTTCAATAAAGTATATTGTATTGTATTGTATTTATTGTTTCTTCTTACCTTCGCTATTTTCTTTAACAAGCCCATTAAAACGTCAGTCATTTGGGACCTCTCGTGTACCTGCAAATAACACGGAAAATAACATCACAATTCAAATCAAAATCAAATCAAATATTTATTTATTTGCTAAAACAAGTGGATTTACAAAAGTAGAGATGTCTGGCGGACCCCAAACTAGGCTGGGCCTGTATCTTGGGACCCTGGAGTGCAATACGCGAAACAAAAAGGTACAGACTTAAACATTATTAGATACTTAAATTAAATACTAATTTAATCTAGGTGTCGCTACTATCCACAAACGAAACAGGTGATGGCGTGCGCGCGTGTGTATGTGAATGTGTGTAATTATGATTATAAACACTGTTCCAAACGGTAAAACAGTCTGAGACAGAACAAAATGAACAACAATTCATAAGCAAACTAAAGAAATTACTATTAACAAAGGCATATTACAGTATTAATGAATGCTTTGAAGATAAAATAATAATATAATTATGACAAATAAATAATACAAATAATACACACTTACACATACTGTAAACACATGATGATATGAGTATAAGTATGAGTAAGACGCTTGAATTTTGCGTTCATTAGTGGTATTGTAAAAATCGTGCCATAGATTTTATTAGCAGAACTAACGCTGTGAAACCAATTACAACTAACCTAGATAAGGCCATAAATATGCGATCTGGGGCTTTACGAATTACCGGTTTGTCAAAAGTTTTACGTCTTGCCTTGGCCAGAAAGTGAGATTTTCTCTCTTTTCTCTCTTTGACAAACCACGGGCGGTAATTCGTAAAGCCCCAGATCGCATATTTATGGCCCTCACCTTAGGTTCGGGCCACAGAAACCTGCGATCTGGGACATTTACGAATTCAACACCCTAGGTCTACTACAACAGCCTATTTACGGCCCACTGCTGGGCACAGGCCTCCTCTCATCACGAGAGGGTTTGGGCTATAGTCCCCACGCGGGCCCAGTGCGGATTGGGGATTTCACACACATCTTTGAATTACTTCGCAGGTGCGTGCAGGTTTCCTCACGATGTTTTCCTTCACCGAAAAGCTCAGTGGTAAATTCAAATTGAATTTCGCACATAAGTAAACTTAGAGGTGCGAGCCGGAATCGAACCCCCGACCCTCAGCATGAGAGGCGGTAGGTCGAACCACAAGGCCACCAAGCCCCTAGGCCCTAGGTCTGTAATGTACTATTATGTTAATGCGAAAGTAAATCTGCGTGTCTGTTACCTCTTCCGTCAATTTGTTGCTGACCCAAAAACATGTCCTTGATAATGTAAAAGAGACCTAGATACAGTTCTTCAGGACCAATTTGTGGGTGATATATTAATTACTTTAATGGACGTGTTAACTAATTGAGCTCTTCGTTCGTCGCTTTAATAGTACATTATTGCCGTGGCCGGGAAAGTAGCCTGCAAAGCCTTTCACGTGCCGAGGCTTATATAGTGCTTTTCTCAAAAATGAAAAAAAACCTTGATATTAGGTATTCATAATACAGCATTGACACGCACGCAAAGGTAGTCAAGTACTTACAACAAATCCAATGGAACGCCAGTCTTATTTCGTATTCACCGATATTTGACTTTAACAGACACACTAACACGGCAAGTTAAAAACTCGCATGTAGATTTCTCGTTTTTTATAAAAATTAAGACCTTTTATTAATTTTTAAACCAAACTAGTAAACTATTTTCATGAAATTTAGCTAAATAAATCTGATACAAGACAAGAACTCCCGCTCTTTATGGATCGTTCTTTTTTTAAATTCCGTTCTGAAATACATTGCGCTGTTTCAGACACGGATAAAAACGTTTGGTTTCGCGTCAATTGACAGATACAGAACATGCAGACTTGGCTGTTTGGGAATTCCTTCGCGTATTTATCAGTTTAAAAAAAAGTACCTGTACGATAATGAAATTTCATACAACATTCCCTGCGCTTATACATGCCGCGGAAGTAAATTCATACAAATTTCCGGGGCATGCAGTTGAGTTTTTTTTTTTAATTTTTGACTGATCGTCAATGACGCACTTTGCGGTCTGATAGAAAGCAGACAATGACGAGTTTCCCCGCCATTTTTGAGAAAAGCATAATTATTCATGGACCAACATCGTAATAGATGTGGTGATAAAAATTTGTAATTCACATTCAATCATTTATTCAGCAAATTGGCCACACAGGGGCACTTTTACACGTCAGAAAAAGAAATTACCAGCGCTTCCTAGACCCATTGCTTGAGAAGAAGCGCCGCAACAAACTCAAGCAGAAGCCCTTTTTTTCAAAATTTCCACATAGTAGGTATACAAATTTTACATTACATGTATAAAATATACAAATAGGTACGTACTAAAATTACATTGAAGGGATGTATAGTCCCTAACTTAAACTTAAATCTAAGATCTTAGAGATGTATAGTCTCCAAGGGTCCAGGGAAAAAAATGGAGGTGGCCTCCATTGTCAAATAAATATAAATTCCATAGATGTCGACAGTCTCAAATGTCAATAAATAATGAAATACATCATGTATACATTCATCATCATCATCATCATCATCATCATCATCATTTCAGCCTCCCCCAAGGCGCGCCACTCAGACCGGTCCTGTGCCACTCGCATCCACCGCGTTCCCGCGACCATTACAAGGTCGTCACTCCATCTTGTTGGAGGCCTACCGACAGCTCGTCTCCCGGTTCGCGGACGCCACTCCAGGACTTTCTGGCCCCATCGGCCATCAGTCCTGCGAGCCATGCAATCATGTATACAAGAGTTCATTAATACATGTCAATAAGAACATGATTAGGTCTCTCGCTTTGTTAGTTTCGAGTTGCTATGTTTATTTGGAAGGACACTTGTTTCATTACAAACACAAAATGGAATCAAAAGGTGCTGAACATTTCGGTCGCAATAATCCACATCCGGGTGCCATCTATTTGGCATAATTCTTTTTGTCCGAAACTGTTTACGCATAACAGGCTTCGCATAATTTATCTACGCCGAATCTTGACTTTGCCGAATTTTTATTAAGCATAATTCTTTATTGGCCGAATGGGTGTTTACCCGAATATTGTGTTGGCATAATGTTGACTTGGCCGAATTTGATTATGCATAATATTGTTTGGCATACTAGTAATTTAGCAGAATTTGGATAGGTCGAAATATATTGTCCGAATTTATGTCCGACACAACAATTTATGTAGGGACAGTGCGCGGTAACACCCAAAGTTTGGAGCGAAGCCGACTCGCATAGGTTAGGTTAGGTTATTTTTTATATAAGTAAACGAAATTATCAGTTAGTAATCCCCCTCCCCCCAATATAGATAATCATTGATGTTATACAGGATACTCATTTAATTAAATCGACGACAATAAAGGTATGCGAAAGTAGTTTTCGGCGTAACGAATTTCGGCGAAAGTTATTTTCTGCCTAAACAATATTCGAAATTCGAAAATTATGCGTGAAAACCATTCGGCGTAAATAGATTATGCTTAATAGAATTCGACGAAAAACCGTTATGCGAGATTAGTTTCGGCGTAAACACTATTATGCCTATACTTATTATGCAAAATCGAATTCTGCCAAAAAAAATTATGCGTAAACAAGGGGAACCTCCACATCCATATCTAATATATCAAATTCTCGTGTCATAGTGTTTATAACCAAACTCCTCCGAAACGGCTCGATCGATTCTTATGAAATTTGGAGTGTATGTTCAGTAGGTCTGAGAATAGGACGTAAGCTATTTTTCATACGCAAAAAAAAATCCAAGACGGTACGAAGTCCGCGGGGTCAGCTAGTTAATATTATAAAAGCGAAAGAAACTCTGTGTCGGTATGTTACCTCTTCACGCTTCAACCGGACCTATTGTTATGAAATTTGGCATGGACATAGTTGGGGTCCCGGAAAAGGATATAGGCTACTTTTTATCCCCGAAAAACGCATAGTTCCCGCGAGAGCGCGATAACCGAATTCCACGCGGGCGAAGTCGCGGGCAGAAGCTAGTATTAGTATAAATACAAGGAATTCTTACCTCATCCAGGACTACACAAGAGTACTGCATCAGAAGCGGAGAAGCGAACATCTCTCGAAGCAACACACCCTCTGTCATGAACTGAAAATAAAAACAAACGGTACGTTAATATTGCCGACGGGACATAAATTTGACGGTCGGATTGGTCCAGTTGGCAGTGACCCTGCCTTCTGTTCCGATGGTCGCGGGTTCGAGTCCCGCTCGGGGCAAACTTTGTGTGATGAACGCGAAAGTTTGTACTCGAGTCATGGATGTTTGGTATTTATATATGTATGTATTTCTCTATATAAGTATTTGTATCGTTGTCTAGCACCCATAGTACAAGCTTTGCTTAGTTTGGGGCTAGGTCAATATGTGTGAAATGTCTCAAGATATTTATTTATTTATATTTATTTATTTATTATTATTGCCGACTGGCAAACAGATCTTCAAAAGATAAATAAAAAAACAAATACTAGAATAAGTTTATATAATAGTACATTACTACAGAGGCCGGGAAGGAGGATGTTGCAGGCGGAGTATTATATAGTAGTAGTAGGATAGTTACGAGGCCGACAACTTCCGTTCCCCGCCGATGTATGTATAGTGCTTTTCTCAAACATGCAATGAAATAAATAAATAAAATAATATTTTCTGTATCATATATTTTGTCTTTTTTACATAAATAAAACTGCGATACCTATGCAGCAAATATGGTTCATGTTTTTTTTATAGTTGTATTGGCAGAATGTCATAGCGAACCATAGAGTAAATATTGCTTGTAGCTTTTTTTTAATGGCGGAATGCCAAGATGCTGTGTCACAAATATGTCAAATGGAAATTAAAAAAAAGTGAGTTGCCGGCCTAGGCCTGCAACGTTTGTATGAAATTTCATTATAGACCAATGGTCTAGCCGCGCCTAAAACGTGATACTTCCCAGGCTAATAAGAAGAACATAATATCAATATTTCATTGCATGTTTGAGAAAAAACATTTTGTTATATTAATTAAGTTAAGTTGATCAGAATAAAACGCTATATTACTACTACAGGCACATGCCTCCTCTCATCACTAGAGGGTTTGGGCTATAGTCCCCACGCGAGCCCAGTGCGAAATGAGGACTTCACACACATCTTTGACTTACTTCGCAGATGCGTGCAGGTTTCCTCACAATGTTTTCCTTCGCCGAAAAGCTCAGTGGTGAATTCAAATTGAATTTCGCACATAAGTAAACTTAAGAGGTGCGAGCCGGAATCGAACCCCCGACCCTCTGCATGAGAGGCGGTAGGGCGAATCACTACTGCATAAGTTGCCATCTATAACATTAGTATGGATTGTAAAGTATCAAGGCTACCTAGGCAGAACATCTATTATCGCATTTAGCACTTATTTCGGGCGTACGCTGATTTGTTTGAAGGTTGTCATTCTAAGTTTACCTTACCTACTTCTTCTTTTACTATATCCCGCCATAGCCTTTTAATCTTTTATCATAGCCTTAGCCTATATGGCTTATTAAGAGATGACGGCTGTGCCAGTATTGAGATGTAAAAATGCTTAATAGCCTTAGTGGTTCGACCTACTCTTCTCTCGACCTCTTATGCATGGTCGGGGGTTCGAATTTAATGCGGCACGGGCACGCACCTCTGAGATCACTTGTGTGCGAAATTAAATTTAAATTTACCATTGAGCTTTTCAGTAAAGGAAACAGATCCTGTATGCATCTGCCAAGTAATAGGGATGACGACAGGGTGAAGAAATCGAAATTCTAATTAGTCCGTCAGTCAGGTAATAAAACAAATATTAGACACGTATTTTTTGTTTTATCAAATTAACAAAGAATGAGTTAGTTAAAACGCGTTAAAGTTGGAGAGTGGGGGCTAACTACGTCACCGTTAGGTATAAATCGTACCTAACCGTGACGTCACGCGACATTTCAACTCAATATATCTCCGTACAAGTTTGATTACGTGAAAAAAGAAAAAATACGTGTACTTTTCAATAATTTTCCTGATAGACTAAGGAAAAAAAAGTTGTCGTCATCGCTATTGAAGGTTGTCTGTGAAGTCCCCGATCCGCACTGGACTCGCGTGGGGACTATAGCCCCCTCTCAAGGTTCCTGCGGCCACAAGTGGGAAGCAATAGACTGCGGTGGAGATTGCATTGTGTGGTTGCAGCTAGTAAGCTGTTTACGAGGAAAGCTGCACACATCTGCGAAGTAATTCAAAGATGTGTGTGAAGTCCCCAATCCGCACTGGGCCCGCGTGGGGACTATAGCCCAAACCCTCTCGTGATGAGAGGCCTGTGCCCAGCAGTGGGACGCAAATAGGCTGTAGTAGTATTTACTAGGACATGATGGAAGAGGCATAGCAAAAAATATACACGTCAATTTGGCTTACAGTCATCAAAGAGCGTAATTAAGTTTATACATTATTGTAAATTGTATACGCAGTAAATAATTAGCTAGTAACAATCATACAACAATTGTTTAGGCATAATGCACTTACGCATTCTATTATTGTCTTTTGTGCTGTTTCCCACTGCTGTTGAATAATGAAATTTTAAATGCATAGGTACTTTCAAAAAGCGGTCAAGTGCGTGTCTGAACACCGCACAGTACGGTTCTATAAACCTACTTATCTTTGTCTTATCTAGCTTATTAGATCCCACTGCTGGGCAAAGGCCACCCCTCCTCACTTCCAGTTCTCTCTGGTTTTTGCCAGTTCTGGTCAATCCGGTCTATAAACCTTATAGAGTACCATATAATTATCTTTATTTAGCTCAATAGAAAGTTAATTTTTCAAATTTTTTATATAAGTTAGAAGGCGCGTGGGTTAATCAATAATAGTCTCTACGTCAACTGCATAAGGACTTCGACGGGCGCCTTCCGAGTGGTGTCCTGATATACAATGGATTTTTCTTCGTGATTAAATATTAAAGATATCGATTAAATCGTACAGTTGCCCTAGATTTATGTAAACAACTAAGGCTTTGCAGTTTTATGTACCTACCTTATGCTGTTGCTTAATAATGTGTGAAATATTCCGCCTGTTACATTATTTATAACAACTAGCTCCTGCCCGCGACTTCGCCCGCATGGAGTTCGGTTATCGCGTTCCCGCGGGAACTATGCCTTTTTCCGGGATAAAAAGTAGCCGATGTCCTTTCCCGGGTCTTCAACTATCTCCATGCCAAATTTCATGCAAATCGGTCAAGCGGTTGAAACGTGACGAGGCAACTATTATTGAAGAGGTAACTATAATTATATGCCATATTATGTGCCATATACGCTAAATTATAATAGCCGTGGTGGTCTAGTGGTTTGACCTACCGCCTCTCATGCAGATGGTCGCAGGTTCAAATCCGGCTCGCACCTCTGAAATTATTTATATGCGAAATTCAATTTTAATTTACCACTGAGCTTTTCGTTGAAGGAAAACATCGCGAAGGGACCTGCACGCATCTGCGAAGTAATTCAAGGATGTGTGTGAAGTCCCCAATCCGCACTGGGCCCGCGTGGAGACTATAGCCCAACCCTCTCGTGATGAGAGGAGGCCTGTGCCCAGCAGTGGGCCGTAGAGGCGCTTGCTGTCCTACGAGGTGCAATGCTGCCAATGGACAAGAATACGCAAAGCTCGACTCAGATGGCGCTGCAAACGCTTGACCCAAACCAAAACCCAAACACTGTAGCTGTCAAATTTTTACGGGTTTTTTTTTTGTTGACAATTTTAACTAGATTTGTTTAAAATTGTTAAATATTGACCGCATTTTTAATTTTGGTTCAGTCATTTGTGATGAAAATGAAGACATCCCAGTGCAACTATACCTGCCCCAGATACAAACCAAGTCTTTCGGAAATACGTGTCGTCCGTTCTCATTGCATCCTGGAACTGCACATCGCGACATTTTTTAATAATTTAAGTAAAACCAATAACAACAAATATTTCTCTATGTAGGTAATTGACAGATGGTTCGGGTCAAGCGATCGCAGCGCCCCTACTGGACAAATTATGCAGATTTCTTGGCCATTTAGTACATTATGTGCCATACTACATGCTAAATTGGCAACACTGCGGTCTCCGAAACGTCAAAAGTCACAGTGGCATTGACACTAATAAGAGTTGGCTGTCAATGTCAAAGTTTGTCATCCATACTAATATTACAAATGTGAAAGTGTGTTTGTTTATTTGTTTGTCCTTCCTTCACGTCGGGACCGATTTGGATGAAATTTGGTATGGAGATAGTTTGAGACCCTGGGAATAACATAATCAATCAATCAATCAATCAATCTTTATTCGCATAAAATGTAGTACATAAGATGGTATACATATAAAATATAGGATACTTTTATCCCAATTTTTACACGGGAACGGGTTTTTCACGGGTCAAATAAATTTTTCAATACTTCTATAACTAACTATAACTGTATATATCATCATCATCGGGTATGCAAATTCTAAGTCAACGCGCGACGAACTTCGCGGGCATCGGCTAGTTTCATATTTAAATGAAAATAGTGACGCCAACTCGTTAGCAGGAATACGGTTGCCGTCAACAGTATAGATAGATAGTATGGATTCTGCAAACTTACCACTATAGTGGTCTCCGGGGAGCGCACACTGGTCATGCCAGCAGCGTAGCCAACACGCCCGCCGAGCTGTTCGCCCAGCTCGTCAGCCACTCGCGCCGAGAGCGACGCCGCCGCCGCCACGCGGGGCTGCGTCACGCAGACCTTGTGGCCGATTTCGTGGAGATACTAGAAAATTAGTAGATACAATACAATACAATATACTTTATTGAACACCACGCAATCAAGGAACATAGATAGATATGTATAGATATGTAAGGGGAAGTTAATAAAGAACTATGATTAATTTTGAAAGCCTAGCTTAGCCTTCGGAGAGACTTTGCACCTCTATGCGTCTTCTACCGTCTGTATAATGGGGAGTGTTCAGAGGAACTGTTTAGACTGGTGCCTACCGCTTCCTTCTATCATCGCACCTCTCGTCATCGGCAGGGTGTTCATGCCCATTTCCTTGAAACATTAACGCTCATCTACGCGTCGGTTCTCTAGAACGTTTTTAGCGCGTACTATATGCATTTGGAATGAACTCCCTGCTGAAGTTTTCCCCCTGCGCTACAATATGGGATGTTTTAAAAAGGGTGTCATTAAATATCTACGGGACCGGCAACGCATTGGTGACGCCTCTGGTGTTACAAATGGCTATAATCGGCGGTAACCGCTTTCTATCAGGCGGGCCGTCTGCCTGTTTGTCCGTCTATAATAATAATAAAAAGTTTGAAAGTAGCACCAATAACAGAAAAGATGAGGAATGAAAGGTTTATGTGGTTTGGGCATGTGATGAGGAGGGATGAAAGCATTGAAGAAGTAAGGCAAACTTAGAATGACAACAATACAATACAAATACACTTTATTGAACACCAAAAAACATTGACACAAGTAAATATATCTTCAAACAAATCAGCGTACGCCCGAAATAAGTGTCAAATGCGATAATAGATGTCGCTGCTCAGGTAGCCTGCATACAAATTTGAACTCTACGAGCTACATCTAGATGGCGCTGTGCAGGCGAAGTATGAAAATTTGAAGCTCCCTGGCTGTTTCCGATGTACGCCGTAATGTAAGGTGATGCTGATGACAGTCTTATATAATAGGGATGACGACAACTTTTTTTCCTTAGTCTATCAGGAAGATTATTGAAAAGTATTGGACACATATTTTTTCTTTTTTCACGTAGTCAAAGTTATACGGAGATATATTGAGTTGAAATGTCGCGTGACGTCACGGTTAGGTACAATTTATACCTAACTGTGACGTAGTTAGCCCCCACTCTCCAACTCTAATGCGTTTTAACTTGGTCATTCTTTGTTAATTTGATAAAACAAAAAATACGTGTCTAATATTTTTTTATTACCTTATTGACGGACTAATTAGAATTTCGATTTCTTCACCCTGTCGTCATCCCTATTACACAGTCTCTCATGAAAGTCATATTACTAGAAGAGTATAAGGTATGAATGTGGATGGATATAGAGGAAGAGGTAGACCTAGGAAGGTGTGTATGGACTGCGTGAAAGAAGATAATTATGCGGATGAAAGACGCTAGTACAGATATGACTGCTGATAGGAGCGAATGGAAGAAGAGAACATGTTGTGCCGACCCCACATAACGTGGGAAACGGGCAAGAGAATGATGACGAAAAAATGGGAAGATTTTATTATGTAGATAATACAGGAACAGACAGACGGGCAAGACGTCCACTGCCGTACATAGGCCTCCCCCTAGGCTCGCCACTCAGTCCGGTATTATGTCCCTAGCACCCACCGCGTTCCCGCGACCTTTACAAGGTGGTCGCTCCATCTTGTTGGAGGCCTACCGACAGCTCGTCGTCCCGTTCACGAGAACTTTCTGGCCCCACCGGCCATCAGTGCTGCGAGCAATGCAGTCCGGATCCCATAATAAAGAATTATTAGTAACATAAATAAAATAGTCTTGTGACGTTTTTAGACCTCGAAGTCGAGGTAACCCTTTGAAATGATATGGTTAAAGCAAAAAGTTGAATGAAAATGTAGGTCTCGGCCGCAGTTGCAAAAACACGTTATTCTTTATAAACAAACGTTCAAGTTGGACTTGTACAGACAGATAGACGAAGGGCTTTGTAATATCGTATTACACTCAACGTAATTTTTGTTAACTACTACTACGGCAGCCTATTTGCGTACCACTGCTGGGCACAGGCCTCCTCTCATCACGAGAGGATTTGGGCTATTAGTCCCCACGCGGGCCCAGTGCGGATTGGTGACTTCACACACACCTTTGAATTACTACGCAGATGTGTGCAGGTTTCCTCACGATGTTTTCCTTCACCTAAAAGCACAGTGATAAATTCAAATTGAATTTCGCACATAGGTAAACTTAGAGGTGCGAGCCGGAATCGAACCCCCGACCCTCTGCACGAGAGGCGGTAGGTCGAACCACTAGGTCACCACGGCTTACATTTGTTTAGTTGCGAAACGAAATCAACCGTATCGGTATTTGTAACGATTGAAACAGTCATTTAGGTTGAAATTTTTCAAGAAAATTGTTTGAAAATGGGAAGATATATGAGATAATTTTTATCCCATAATATTAGGTGTATTATGGGATAAAAACTTGTAAAATTATCTCAAGGGAATGAAAAGGGTCTGTGAAGCTTTAGTACCTATTTCGACGATAAACGACGACCTTGACTTGACCATCACGCACGACTATGTCTGCGTGAACACAAACTGACACAAAGTCGTGGGCGGAAACTAGCACAGCGATAAATCAAACGTGCAGTTTCAAATAGCTCTTAAAACATCGAACCTTCGATCACCGTTAATCTTACTATGAACCTTTGTCGTGCTACATCTATTAAATGCAACAAACTATGCACAATGATTACCTTGAGGATGTATGATACTCACATTCATTTACTCAAACACTCTAATTTTCCCATACTCATCATACTTCCTCCCCCATAAAAACCATTTCGGGACTAAAAGCATCGATATTTCATCATCATCATGTCAACTGAAATGAAAGGCATCTACAGACTTTCCCACAAGGCTCGCCACTCGGACCAGTATTATTCCACTCCTACCCAAACGATTCCCGCGAAGCTCACTAGATCGTCGAGGCTTATCGACAGCTCGTTTGAAAACACCAATCTGTTTATTGCAATATGTTTATCTTTAAATGAACTTTTAAGTAATACCACACGGCGGACACGGCCTATAAAAGCACGATTTCGAACAAAAATCGAATAAAGTGTATTTTTTTTCGAGCGAGGACGTCTGTGTGCGTACGAGGACGTATGTACACTTGTAAGTGTGTGTGTACCAGTACGCAAGCCAACGATTCACTCACCATCTCCGGATGAAACAAATGGCGCTAAGGGGCCGTTCAAGTATTACGTAAGCAGATTTCTTACCATTTTTTACCCCCCCGCCCCCCTTGTCATCAAAAGTAAGCAAAGCTCTTACCCCCTCCCCCTATGCTTACGTAAACATTTTTAGTTATAAATGTGTTTTTATATTGTCATTTTAAAAATAGGAAAATCCATGGAAAGATTAGGTTTAACTGATACACATAGAGTAAGGGACAAAAATATTATAATCAGAAATAATATAATAATATAATATAATAGATGCATTAATTAGACAAGTGAATAGCGCGCGGTAATTTCCCTAATGCGCGGTAATTCCCCTAATCGGTTCTCAAAGCGAGTGCCTAAACATATGCATTATTTGCGGGAATCCCCGAAAATGCGTTTCGTTTTCACGCATAGACAATGTGAGGGTTGCCATTCGTGTAAAAAAGTAAATAACTAACGATGACGTAATCATCATCTAGACCCCCCCTACCCCCATGTCATCCAAAATAAGCAAAACAGAGACCCCCCCACCCCCCCTTGGTGCTTACGTAATACTTGAACGGCCCCTAAGGCGAGTTGGGCGGGAGTTGCGCGCGGGCTAGATTCAGGCGGGTGATGCCGTGGCCATTCTGTACGTAGTACTATTAAATATTCTGTGGTACTTACTATTTACATTGAAAGTAACGATAATCATACATTTAAAACATTCCTTAAGTGAGGCTACTTAAACTTAACAAGCTACTTAAACTTAACAATTATATCAAAAGAACCTCTACAGGATAACTATTTTTGCCACGAGCCCGCAAAGTGAGTTCATTTTTAACCGACTTCAAAAAAAGGAGGAGGTTCTCAATTCGTCGGAATCTTTTTTTTTTTTTTTTTTTTTTTTTTATTTTTTTTTATGTATGTTCACCAAAAATAAATAGTAAACGTGAACCGATTTCGATGATTCTTTTTTTGTTCGAAAGGTGGTACTTCCAAGTTGGTCCCATATTAATTTGGTTCAGTTTTGATGATGGGATCCATGAGAAAATGAGGGAACTCCTCCAAATTTGCTAGCACGTAGATGATTTTGGTGTCAATTTCGAGGACTTCAGAGTTACTTATGTACTTCTATAGTAATGTTTGGAAACTGTAGCCGAAAAAAAATTTTTAAATAAAAAAATAAAAACCGCCTTCAAACTCCGACAGACTGCGAAGTCGGTGTCAAGTGAACCGACCCAAAGAAATGATAATCATATAGTGAACTTGACATTGACATCGCAGTCTGTCGGAGTTTGAAGGCGGTTTTTATTTTTTTATTTAAAAATTTTTTTATCATGAAAAAGGAGACGTGGGCACTGAAAACTAAGGCATATTGATTTACTCTAGTGTCTCCGCTGCAGATAAGCCTGATTGAATATTGATAACGCTATTGCTATTAAATATTTATTTTTGCACAGTCGGTTGCGACTTGCGCAAACTTTCTATTCGAGATTTATTTATTTACGCAGTATCGAGTATGAAATTAGTCTTTCATTTGAGTTGAAGCGCTACTATTCATTTAGAAAATAAATTTTAATGGAATTTCCAGCCCTAACCCTAAACCTAAACCAAAGCGTTGGAATAGAAAGGAGTTTTACAAAAACAGTTTAAAATGACCTTCTGTTGGTTCTTCCTATGCGCTGATATTTGATACTGTTTGATGGTTCTATGCTCAACATTATAAAATGCAATGTAGTTTAAACAGGGTATTCTTTACATTACTCATAAGCCATTAGTCATTGGTCTCGGAACAAACATCCATAAAGCGATGTGTGGCTGAAACGCAAAACGTCAGTCTACCGAGAATAACTCATAAAAGATTACCTTTGCGCTCTCGCTTAGTTCTGTATTAATGAACAAAGGAATGTGTCGATAAGATATCGTATATAGATTTCTTTGTCTGTACTCTAAAATCGGGGTTTAATGTGAATATGATCATATTATGCGACATTATTGAAATACTGAGATGGAAATTATCGTAAGTTACTTATAGAAATAGGGACATTACATATTTCTATATCAGAAAACCAGGGTAAGCCTCGGAAATGGATATATTTCAGCTAAAGAATGAAGCAAAAGCGAAATATTAAATTTCCAAATCGAACAGCAAGTGATTGAGGAACAGTTTTAAAATTTCAAAACTGACATCCACAGCAGTTATTTATTTAAAAAAAAATTTAAACCACTGCTGGGCATAGGCCTCCTCTCATCTCACTAGAGGATTTGGACCCCAGGAACTGATTGACATACGAACAGTTAAATAATTGTAACATTTTTATAACTTTAAGTAAGTATACGTATCTAACAGATGCGTCACCGAATATAATTCTATATTTATACCTTCCATAGCGTTTACAGTTATACAATAAGCGAGGAACCTCGTCTGGCAAGATGCCAATCCAGAACTGTGCTTGTGCTGCTAATATTTTTATTTCTTTCCGATATCGTTGGGTAACCAGAATCCGGTAAATTAGATGCCAGTTCTGAAAGCTGACGCCATCTTGTTTCATTCTTAAATCTGACTCGATTAGGGATAATTAGGATTTTATAGGATATCCTTTCAGATTTTATTTCAGCGCTGGTGGTTTTATTGAATATTCTGACGTATGCTTGTTGATTTGGTACATAAATGATTGAATTTTGACTTTCGTAAACAGGAACTTCTAGCAATCTTTCTCTAGAATTAAGTATCTCTTGGTACAAGGTAAGTTGAAAGCTTCGTTTCGTTGGTACTTGATGACATGACGACTGAATGCTACGACATTTATTAGAGGAAGAGTTATCGTTTTAAATCGGTTTAAATAAATATATACTCGTATGCTAACCCCTGGATCTAGTTCTCACCTTACCAAATGCCCCAAAAAATTGTCCCCACCAGTGTGAGAAGCTGGGTACGCCCGCCCATACGAGTTCATCTAAGTTTTTGTCAAATCCCACCAAGATTTACCAAGAATACGCGAACTCGTATATTACGTCAAAACTTGCACTAAAGATCTGAGGAAGGTCATGGAGTAATGGGAAACTTTGGACGACCGCCCAATAGGTGAATCGCGTAGTGAAAAGAAAACCAAGAGCTTAGTACGCTTGAATTATCTAGGTCATCATTAGGTATATCAATTGCCACTAATTCACCACTGGGAGCAACAAAGGCTTTTTGATTGAACTTGATAAGGTCAAAACTAGTCAATAGTGAACATAAATTTATTAAAAAAAAATAGTTTTGATGAGAATTAGGGTTGCTATTTCGTATTTTCCGTCAACCAAGTAGCTGTTCGTTTGATGGTACGTTAATTTGGAGATGATTAAGTTTCTGTAGGGAATTAAAGGTCGGCGGCCATATTTAACTTTGATGAGTCCTTCAAATATATTTTTATATAACGGAGTAAGTACCTAAGGAAATCAGCTCTGATGATTTTTGGTATATAGAGGTTTTCGGGGGAGACAAATCGATCTAGCTAGGTCCAGAGACGGTGTAATTATATAAGACTGTCAATCTCCTTACATTACGGCGTACATCGGGAATAGCCTGTACAGCGCGATCTAGATGTTGCTCGTGGAGTTCAAATTTGTACGCAGGCAGCGACATCTATTATCGCATTTAGCACGTATTTCGAGCGTACGCTGATTTGTTTGAAGGTTGACATTCTAAGTTTACCTTACTTCTTCTATGCTAGGTCTCATATTTACCTAGCTATAAGAATATATATGGAAAGTGCACCTCAGACTTTATGCTACTCACATACTTAACTAACTACAAGTAGATTTTGTAAAAAAAAATACAGGAAGCAAAAAATGTTAATACATGTGTAAGAGTACTTGAAAAATATTACATAGATTGCTATAACACCACTAGTACCGAAAATGAATCTTTCAATTAAGAAATATAATTAGTCTTTTAACATATTTTAAGACGCGACTCACTCTTGCAAATAAGCCTAAGGAGGCTTCAGCAAGCGTAATAAAATTGTAATAGTTATAAGTTTTTTATTTTGAAAAAATAAATGTAAAAAAAAAACTCGGTCGCCCAGGTACTTTGAACTGTACGTCCACTACTGCGAATGCGGCGGTCAAAAGGTGCAGGGTGTTCTCTGGTAGCGACTCTAGCTAGACTCTAGGAATGCAGCACTGGTTTATGCTATACACTATCAATTAATCATCACGTCGCTTAACATAGTCTAAAGTGGAATGTAATCTAGTACATCCGCTTGAGCACTATCAGTTTTGCAGTTAGATAATGCTTCAAGTGCTGCAATCACAACACTGATTTTATGCGCTGTAAATCATGTTAACCATATGCAAAAGTGTTCTAGGTGGAATTTGTAGAAAATTTGATATTGTACTACTCTTATTTATTTATTTATTTAAACTTTATTGCACATTAGTAAAACTAATACAAAAGGTGAACTTAATGCCATAAGGCATTCTCTACCAGTTAAACCTTTGGACATAATGGAAAATGTTGTGGCGGTGCAATAGAGGCTACTTACAAGTAGCCACACTGTAAAAATATAACATATAGAAGCAAACAAAACTCTCTACTCTTCAAAAGATACATCGACAATTCGAGCAGAGGAAACTCATCATCGGGACCTTTGCCCTTTAACATCTAAGGAAGCTCACACGTGAGGATTATAAGACTTTTTAGACAACATAACAAAAAAAAACATCCTTATCCGTATGGAGTGTGGAATGTGTCTTGGTAAGGAGCGCAATGTTATAAGGCGAAACAATTCAAAACGTGTCCAGCGGATTTGATAAGCAACAAAACAAAAGACACTCCTCACAACCGTTTTCGCCTCAGCAGCGCCATCTGAAGGCGCTACTGTAGACTATCCGCCTAGGTGGCTTGACTGGAGTGGCGGCCGCAACGCCCCCAACCTACCCGATTTGGTGTCCACTTTTGGAACTATAAAGACTGCGCTCCTTTACTTCAACCCTCCATAATTTTCCGTTGCAGTTCAAGGGTTTTTTCCAAGATGACTATACTGTAGGCAGGCTGGTTAATACGATTCATTGAAGGCGGTCACTACAGAAAAAAAAAAGTGTTTTTGTACCCATGCTAAAAGTATGATGTTAACATAGATAGCACGGATCGGATGATAGTCGACTCGAGTACGAGGAGATCGCGGGTTCGAATTCCACTAGGTAGTTAAGGTGAGTAGTGAGGCAAAAATGCAAATTCGAGGTGTTTTTGTAACCATTTTTCTATAATTGTAACAAGTTGTCATCTGCAAAGTTTACGAATATGGAACACAAATATAGTCAATTAGTGTTTCTGGTATTTTATATCGTCTTATATGTAATGATTTGTACTATGGATGTCATTTAAGAAATCCTTAATCCTCCTATATGTAACCATTTATTTCCGCTTAGGAAAAAATCTACGTTGACAAATTTTTTGCAAGTACTTTTCAGAATTTTATCTAGGGCTTGACCTTCTAACTTATATGATAAATAGCTTTTAGACGAAAAACCTATGTCTTCCTTAGTGTATAATCACAAGTATCACAACACACATTTGCTGCGCTTGTTATGGTAGGCGTTTTGTTGAATTATGCGGCGTTTTTTATATTTTTAAATATTTTTATTTATTGATTAAAAAATATCTAAACTATCATGATAACTAAAGAAAGAAGGATAAAAGTTCGTTTCATAAATTTGACTTTTATATTGGATTTGAAGTAGTGTTATTTTTCTATAAATTCATTGCATTAAACATAAAGTTGTGGTTGAGAACAAGGCGACGTTGCGAGTTTCGGCACTCGTGTTGTTTACCTCGCGGTCGCGCGCGCTGTTGCCAGCTAGGTATCCCGAACTCGATCAGAGGACGCACAGCATGGTCGGCCTGCCGGCCGGCACTCGGAAATGAGTGAATAGCGAGTGAGTAACTAGCGAGAGAGTAAGTCGAGTGGAGTGATTTGTCTCGAGGATTTGCATTTTATTGTTGTTATAGATACTTATTTGTTAAGTTTGTTTTGTTACTCCGTAATAGTGTTCTTGTTATAATATTGTTATTGTTACCTAGTGTTAAAATGGGTAATAAAAAGGGGAGAAGATCACACTGCTCTATAAAGTTGATACGAAAGCGACAAGGGCGAACCGCTTATTACCTCAAGAAAGTCGCTGAAAAGTAGGGTCGCTTCGCCTGTTTGCGTCCACTTACTGGAGTTGGCAAGTTTGAAGGTGAAAATAAAAATGTTCTAATTGAAATTTTGATTATAAAAGGGATGTAATGTATTGATGATATAGTCCTTTTCAATATAACTTATAGTTTTGGTCGAAACATCTGGTAGTTTTCAAAAAAAACGACACAAATAGGCAAATTAGGCGATTTACCCAGTTTGCGTCCACTTAATCCAGATTGCGTCCACCTATGGACCAATTCGCGTCCACCAACTTAGAAAAGGAATCTGAATTGATGTTTTTATAGTAACTAGCTTTTTCTCAAACATGCTCGGTAATGTTCGTGTTACTTTCAAAAAAAGAAGACGCCAGGCTGTCCATTGCCGGCCTTGGCCAGCAAAAACATTATTGTCGTGTGTGTTTTTTTAAAATTCGCTTGCTATTTGAGACACCTCTGTAGAGCAACTGACAAATCAATGGAGGTAATGATGAATCAACTTCCATGGCCAAATCATCCACGATCATGGAAGTAGTAAATACTGATGTGGGGTAAGTGCGCCTAAATTTATTTCGCCCCTATGCCTTGTAAACAGCCAACTACTAGTTGAGTAATATTTATAGGTTTCGATATATTTATGTTAGGCGCACTTACCCCGAAACTGACAAATCCATGGAGGTAATAAGTACAACTTCCATGGCCAAATCATCCACGATCA
The DNA here is from genome assembly GCA_963971205.1 of Aethes cnicana. NCBI lineage: Eukaryota > Metazoa > Arthropoda > Insecta > Lepidoptera > Tortricidae > Aethes > Aethes cnicana. Next base: position 831,362 of record OZ020295.1, read on the forward strand.
TGGAAGTAGTAAATACTGATGTGGGGTGAGTGCGCCTAAATTTAATTCGGCCCTATGCCTTGTAAACAGCCAACTACTAGTTGAGTAATATTTATAGGTTTCGATATATTTATGTTAGGCGCACTTACCCCATCCTGGCGCACTTGCCCCGACTGACCTTACGTATTTCCTCGCTGTTTGAGAAAAGCATTATATATACGTCGGCCGCAATTGCGATTGCCGGACTCGTACTAATAGAATCGTCCGGCAATGCGCTACTTGGCGGCCTCTGCAATATTGTACTATTCCCCGCAACTTCGTATGCGCAGAAATATTAAAATGAAAGATCCCGTTTTTTCCCGTTCCCGTGGGAAATTCGGGAAATCCTCTCTTAGCGCTCCCATACGTTCCCTAAGGAACCTGCATGCCAAATTTGAAGAAGAAGAAGAAGAAAGACATTTATTCGCTGCACAGAAGACACAGTTTACAGCAAAAAAAATACACAAAAAATTCACAAAAATAGTAGTACAAACACGACAACACAAAAAAAAAAGAAAAACATAGGAACAAGTGTGTGTGTGTGTCTTCACGGCAGCGGAGAGGTTGCTGGCTCAGCATAAATGCTGAGGTGTCATACACCTGCAGCGCTGATTTTCAGCCAACACCTAGGTGACCCACGGAGCGCTATACAAAAACTAAAATGTAATAAATAAATAAATTGAATAATTATTGGTATTGGTAAATAATATAAATAGTAATAATAATAATATAGCCAGTAAAATATGTCATATAAATATGTTTTAAACATATATACATATATATATATTATACAAAAATTCTGTACATGTACGACGTCGGTGCATGATGGTAAAAGAAGAATACTAACAAAATTAAATTATAAAAAGAGTAATAATAACACTGTAAGCACTCAAAAGCCACTTCATATTAACGCCGGATTAGGACTTTTGGAGTGTCAGCAGATATACTTTCAGCTTTCGCTTAAAAGAGTAGCCGCTGGACGCCCCTTGGATGGGAGGAGGGATATCATTCCAGCACTTGGATGCCGCAAATCTGAAACTACCTCTAAAAGCCGCGGTGCGATGTGGGAGCCCGATAGCCATGTTACACCTTCGAGCACTTTTAGACCACATTAGTCTATTGTAAAGATATGTGGGCTTTTCATGTTTCACCACACCGAACAGCAAAGACGCAAGATGCAAGCGTCGACGTGCAGGCATGTTCAGCATATTTGCGGCATTCAAGTACGGAGTGATGTGGGAACGGGGAGGAACTTTGAAGCAAAATCGAATGCAAGCATTTTGGACTCTTTGGATGAGCCTTTTAGACCGACTGAGGATGCAACCATCATAAACAACATCACAATAGTTTAATCTAGACAGTATAAGCGACTCACACAGGTGGACACGTAAGTCCACACTGAGGTAATCGCGTACACTGTAGAGAACTTTAAGGCGATAGAAGCAGTTACTGGCAACTTTAACTATGTGGTTTTCAAAATGTAGTTGACTATCCATGAGGAGGCCAAGGTTTTTTGCTTCCATCACCCTTTCTATTGGTTCATTCATGATAGCTACATCCTCAGTCTCCAATATGGCGAGTGTCTTCCGTATTTGCTCCTTCGATCCACAAACTAGGTACTTTGATTTGCTAGGGTTAAGTACCAGGCAATTCTTTTCCGACCAAGAAACTATTCGATTTAAATCAGAATTGATATTATCTACCGTGGAAGTTGTATCTGATGGCAGCCCAGAGAGATAAATCTGCAAATCATCAGCGTACAGATGAAAATTACTGTTCTGTATACAGGTGATAATGTCAGCGCTGTACATAATGAAGAGGAGAGGTCCCAGGATTGAACCCTGCGGGACTCCCCTAGTCACAGGACTAAGGACATGGACTAAGATAAGAAGAGAATTTCAGCCCGATCCGTCCAGTGGTTTGGGCTGTGCGTTGCTAAACACTATGTCAGTCAGTCAGTCAGTCACCTTTGAGTTTTATATATTTAGACTAGCTTTTCCCCACAACTTCGTATGCGCAGAAATATTAAAATGAAAAACCCCGTTTTTTCCCGTTTCCGTGGGAATTTCGGGAAATCCTTTCTTAGCGGATGCCTACGTCATAACATCTACCTGCATGCCAAATTTCAGCCAGATCCGTCCAGTGGTTTGGGCTGTGCGTTGATAGATCACTATGTCAGTCAGTCAGTCACCTTTGAGTTTTATATATTTAGACTAGCTTTTCCACGCAACTTCGTATGCGCAGAAATATTAAAATGACAAACCCCGTTTTTTCCCGTTCCCGTGGGAATTTCGGGAAATCCTTTCTTAGCGGATGCCTACGTCATAACATCTACCTGCATGCCAAATTTCAGCCAGATCCGTCCAGTGGTTTGGGCTGTGCGTTGATAGATCACTATGTCAGTCAGTCAGTCACCTTTGAGTTTTATATATTTAGACTAGCTTTTCCCCACAACTTCGTATGCGCAGAAATATTAAAATGAAAAACCCCGTTTTTTCCCGTTTCCGTGGGAATTTCGGGAAGTCCTTTCTTAGCGGATGCCTACGTCATAACATCTACCTGCATGCCAAATTTCAGCCAGATCCGTCCAGTGGTTTGGGCTGTGCGTTGATAGATCACTATGTCAGTCAGTCAGTCACCTTTGAGTTTTATATATTTAGATGTACAGAATATATATTTAGATTGTACAGAGATTGATCGGATTTTAACAATGACTTTATTCAAGAATATTTGACATTAAAAAATCATGATTATAATTAATAAAACCATGAACATTTTTTTTTCCAGACAGGCCAGTTTTCCTGCTGTTTGAACTTTATTATGAACTAGCTTCTGCCCGCGACTTCGCCCGCGTGGAATTCGGTTATCGCGTTCCCGCGGGAACTATACGTTTTTCCAGGATAAAAAGTAGCCTATGTGTTATTCTGATCTATAAGCTACATTACTGTAAAGTTTCATTAAAATCCGTTTAGTAGTTTTTGCGTGAAAGAGGAACAAACATCCATCCATACATCCATCCAAACAAACTTTCGCCTTTATAATATTAGTAAGGATGTAGTCATTTATCGGGGTTTTACCCTACATACGCATAATGCCTAATTGCATTGCATATTCTTAAACTACGACTTTGATACGAAAAAACATTAAAAATATCTAAATATCACTAGTACCATGTTCAGCATGTAAATTATTTAAAAAAGTATTCAATTCATAAAAAAAATATACAAAAAGTTATTATAAGCGGTGATTTGAACCCGCGCCCCTCTTGCGCTCTCATCTACGTCATGAAGAATTTGGACCGCTGGGCCACGGTAGACTCAAGACAGCGGGCGAAATTAACCATTGCTATCGTTGTAATTTACGTTAGCGTATTTGGCGCGGTTATTATTGAGAGAATCGGGCTCAAAACGCTCAAGGTCATCGACGGCTACAGGCGCCTTAAGTCGTATGTTTGGAGAGTGATCCATACATGTATTAGAGCTGATTTTTCAATAATCAGCTAAAATTTATCCTTCAGGTACTCCAAAATTCTACCTGCATGCCAAATTTCAGCCCGATCCGTCCAGTGGTTTGGGCTGTGCGTTGATAGATCACTATGTCAGTCAGTCAGTCAGTCAGTCACCTTTGAGTTTTATATATTTAGATTTATAAGAAGTAAAATACAATGTCTACAAAATACAAACACATTATAAAAACCTAACCTGGGTGAGAAGCTGGGTACGCCATTGACCTATAATAAGTAATAACATATGGACGAACAGTGCCTGACAGAATATGTCAAAATATATGGAGCAAACTGACATTAGAAAATACGTTCCGATATGCTAATAACGCCTCTTTATAACGAAGGCCAAATGGGTGCACGAGCTGTTCGGGCACCCGTTTTGACGGGCCATTTTTCTCCGGCTGATTGTGAACCACTTGTAACCTCTCTGTCATATTGTACAGCCAAAAGAAAAATAATTATGAACCTGTACGTTATGTAAGTACCTACATTTTGTAATAATTTAATTGGAGTGTAAAAAGCAGAACATTGGTTAAAACCAAGTGTTATATATATGTTAGGGTTTTTATCGATAAACAAAAACAATTTAAAGCATCAAACATTTACTTTCCATAGTCATCAGTAAATTTAATTTTAAATTCATAAATTGTTTGATAATGTAACAAAATAATAATCACAGACAATTACCTAATCGTAGAAACTATAAACAATACTTTTTATAACTATACATTTAATAACTAATTATAAACAATAAGTCTCAATTTTGATATAACGACAAATCTTACAATTAATTGACAAATAACTTGTGGCAACATTTTTGATATTACTTAAAGACTTTTTCTATTAATGATTCTTTTAGAACTATGCGTTTTCAATATCTATAGAACCTCTGTCAGAAAAATGCATTGAAAATTTTAGAAATCCTATCTTGAAAACTTAACAGTAACTTGATCTTACGAAATTCTTGTTAACGGTAAAATTAAAGGCAAGATAATCAATAAAAATGTAGAATATCACAAATAAACCAATGGAAGCATCTATTTTTTCACATATATATCTACTAAATCCAATGCAACACAAAAAATTCAACAATCAGTAATAAATCTGAAATCTGTATATTTAAAAGTGTTAACAGTGAATAAACATTTAATATTTACAAACATTTATAATCGTAATATTGAAAATGGAAAATTGTCGGTGAACTTACAAATTGACCAACACTTTGTAGTCAGTATAGACATTGATCAACATTCACCAACACTTTAGTCACCGATCAACGATAACCAACACTTTAGTGACTTCAGTCCAACACTTAATAGGCACTGACAAGGGGTGATGAACACAGCACTAACTTAAATACAGTAAATTTATATTTCATCATTTAATATTTAATTCGACCTTCACGGCCATGTTACAACTAGTTTCTTTCCTATCATTGCAAAAGAAATACCACATTTCGTGCAAGTTGCATTTAATATTAGTGTTTATAACTATCTTACAATATCAATAACCATTTATAAATATCACACAATCTACAAAAAAATACAGCGGATATCCTTTAAATTGCGTCAGCCTCAGCAACCGCAAGACCTACACTTGCAAACTTTGCAGAATGGAAAGAATCACCGTATATTTTTCAGTAGACATAACGTTAATAGATTTTCTTACGCCAAAATCAGTCCACATATTTTTTTTAGTGGCTACCTATCTAGCATTCTCGACTAAACTAAATACTATATTCCAAGCATTCTTACTAATAGCACTGGCTCCTAGCCTTCTAACCGGAACCTTTGGGTTGTGTACACAAATATCTAAAATGAGTTTAACCCACCACAAATCCAATTTAGCTATTATAGTTATCCGTAATATCACAAATAACTTCTATGGATCCGCTAAGCTCCTTTGGACTTTTTTGAATGCAGTTGAATGTATCAGTTTGACGTAATCTGGTAAATTCTCGGAAAATTAATGGACAATAGTTACTATTGAAGTACTCGTCTAAGACTTTACATTGGCACATTCTCATTCTATCACAATCGTCATCGTTCACGTCATTATTTAATAGGAAGACATCTACGTTTTATAACTAGAAGTTCTAAAATTTCGCGAAATCCCCGAAAGCTGTCTTTAGTCTTTACAAAATATTCTGTCTTCTATCTAACTTATTTCTACCACTCGTTTGCAATAACGAGAGAACCAGAACTTCGTACTCCGAAGACAGCGGAGTTGATTAAACACCCCACAAGTCCCACAACTTTCAGTAGTTTTCATACCATGCATGACTATTGGCTGTGGTTGGTGAGGAAAATACTGCAGAGATTATAAACTTCCAAGTACGAGTATAAGATACTCCGGCGAGCGATGATATTGTAGACTTAGCGAGTTATGTTTAAAATTTTCAAACTTACACGCTGTCGCAATGGTGAACTAAGTTCGACTTTGATATAACTAAAATAGGCGTACAAATCTAGTGCAACGTGTAGCTTAGAGGAAGCATTTTTTTTTCTAAAAAAACATTACACAGTTATCGTCCGGTGTGAGATATAATTCTGATTGTTATCTTCTTTGATGGAAACGCCCCCAATAAACGTGTCGGTTGCGTTTTTTTACCGGGCAACTATTTAACCCGGTGAACTTCAATATCAACACTAATTTTCATATAAAGTATTTTTAGCTGTTTCTTTAGATGCTACCGTTTTTTTAAACCTTCCCTGAATCAAAGAGAAACAAAAATCGATCAAATCGGTCCATCAGTTCTTGAATTTCAACCAGACTAACGCACGGAAGTGAATTTATATACATAATATAGGTTTTCTATCATCATATAGCTCACATTAGTGCAAATTCAGGAACATTTCATTGTTTCGTTCCACTAGAAGTTGTCTTATCGGTATGACTAATAAATGGAGGAATAAAACAGCTAGGTATAAAGACTGTAATTACCGGCTGTAGCAGTGAGTATTATCGTACCTAGATCTTATTTTTGTTATATCAATGCCATCAAATACTACCCCTTACATAAAATAGTGTGTTACCCATTCACATGACTCATCAAGTCATCATACAACTAACACGTATTCGAGTAAGAGAGTATAACCATATTTAAAAACAAAGGTCACAAATAAGAACTGACTATGGGCGTTTAGCCTCATTGCTTGCATCGGCTGAATACTTGTTGTCTTCTCTCCCATGTTACATAAAATAGGTGAATATTCAGGTTGCAAACTGTTTTCCTACTAAAATTACTTTGTCCCGAGCCTAACATCGCGGGGTGTCACCGTTTCACAGAATACGATAAAAAATAATATACGAAGCGTTTACAGTCCACGAGAGTTTGAAGTGACAAACGCATTAGCACCTTGGTGTTAAACAATTAACGTCCAACATTACGTGATAAACTTTAAGAGTTGTGACCTTTAACTCGAGTTACCAGAGCCCACGCTTTTTCAGTTATAGTATTTTGACCTGCTTAATCTAGAAGAAAAGAGGGGAGGGGGCCTTTGCCCAGCAGTGGGATAAGATAGACGAATAAAAAAAATATCATACAGTTAAGGTTTACTTGTTCAAGTAGCTCAGAATAGTCTATAGTAGATATACATCGATAGCAATATATAAGCAAATAAAATCTTGCTCGTGAAAATATAGAGTTTTATTTCATTTAACTATTACACGCACGCAACTGTACCTACTCTAGATGTTCCGATTTTAGTTTTGTTTATTTTTCAATACACAGTATTTTTCTTACATTTGATTTTCATGAAACTACAAAGCGATAGTAATAATTGTAATTTTATACCGTCATTTCTTCGATAGTTTTTCAATGATTTTTATGAGTTTTCTATCCATAACAATACTATAAAAAATGCTTATTCAGAACGGTTTAAATTTTTATATGTATTTCGTCGCACGAAGGAAGCAATTATTAGAAAAAATATTTGTAGATGCACTTTTAATTTTAATCAAAAATGTCTCAATTTTTGCAACTTTTCACTTGACATCGACTTTTACGTACCATGGCTTTGTACTCAGTCGGTATTTGTTGACGGATGTTTTTTTTTTCTTTTTCAAAAACATGCATGTCAAATCGTCATTTTTTTTTTCAAACCGCGAACAGGGCATAATTGACATAGCATAGCACGCAGATTAAGTAATAACAGATGATTTGTTAAAGGCATAGTGCAACACCGTACGCCATAGTTTTGTTGTGTTAGAGTTATTACTGGCCAGTATTCCAGGTATTGAAAGCTAAGAATAAGAATGTTCTGTAATGCCTCCCTGAGGCTACGTCATTTCTGGAATTGCATCTGACTTTACTTGGGAGATATGCTTGGACCCCAGCGGGAAACAAGCGTGAGTTTATGTAATGTTTGCTTGCATGACCTACTAAATATGTAGGAAGAGAAGTGGATTTAAAAATCAACATATTTCATTACGCCGTTGATAAGACAAGTATAGTTTGTAAATAATAATTGACACAATCACTGCAAAAAAAAACCGAGAGGAAATGAATGCTAGGCGTAAGCGTGGGTGACTGACAGTCTGGTGAACTCTGATAAAAGCCACATGCCTACACAAATATCTATACAAGCATAATACCGATAAACATTGTTAAGGGGAATTTTTAGCTCATGGAGAGGCTGTCACGCACCGCGTGATCATAAACCTAACAGATAGAGTAAGCTAAAGCTCGCAGTACTTTCCCTAATACTGCCCTGGCACTTCCCTATATAAATGAAATGAAACTTTTATATGAATTTACGGTCTTCTTATCACGATGGTTACAGAGGTGCAGCCGAATTCAAAACAATTTCATTCTACTGAAAAAAATCCTAATTCTAACGAGGCGTAGCTCGTGAATTGAGGGCAAAAAGGTCGTATTTAACTATTGCGTCGCGTTGAAATTGAGACCCCAAACAAGTCTGTAAGATTTAAATTTTAATGACACTAAAAATCATTTTGAACTTTTTCATTCTTAAGAGCTTGAGAATTGCCGGTGAACAATACTAGTGTCATGCTGAAACGTGTTGTTAAAAGTAAAGTGCCACTTTATTAGAAGCTATCTATTCTATCTGTTGACCGCGACTTCTCAGTTTTATCCCTACAAAGAAAGAGTACTATTCCAGGGGCAAGTAGACGACTAGAACCACTAAAACTATACTGGCCTCATAGCAAAGTGACGACCGAGGCCATACATTCTTCTATTGTGGTGGTCGTGTCGTGTGTAATTCCAGTTAGTGCTTTACGCGTTCAGATTACGATCGCAAACTGCTACATTGCAGCGAAGTTTGAATTTGAGCCCCATGAATTGTTTCAGGCTATTTTTAGAGACACGCCAATGTAAATATTCACAGTTTCGGTCGATACTAACCTCTTTCGACGACCTTTTTGGGTTCAGGACGTTCGAGGACGGCGTTGGTCGACGAAAATGATTCTAATTGGAAGTACTCAAGTTCACCGATTTGTGAAAATTTAAAAACAGTGATGATACAAACAGAAGTAGAACAGAACATCCTTAATTTTCTGGTAGAGAATGTGGCAAAGAATTAATTCCGTGCAGCAAAATGGAGCAGGTTTTGCACTGGTGGATCACAGCGCAACGAGATAAGCTTTTAAATGCAGAAAGTAAGTTTAACGCTTAGCTTTTAAACGCAGAATTTTTCACGCATCATTGTAAAATTAGCTACACAGTCACATTCAAAGGTTTACTACGGATTCAGAACGAAACAAACGCTTGCAGTTTCCTGCAGTCTGTTGTAATAATTAAGCCAAGAACTCTGCGATCAAAGGCCACACGGTCAAGGTCAGCTAATCAGACAGAACAGATACAGTTAGAGCATTATGAAAAAACTAGAGGTCACCACCCGACAGCTTGAACCAGTAATTTTAAAACAGAACAAAATCATCAAGGTAAAGTTATCAAGTGCGAATCGAATTTTTCATCTAAGGTGCTTAAATTCTAAAAAATTATAATCTGAGCTTCCGCCATAATTTCAGATGAAGATGGGCTTCTGGAGCAGTCTTTCTTAACTTCATAAAGATTTCCGGTTGTTGGCGTCGTGGTTTGAAAGGGGTAAAGTGACAATATGAGTCGCCTTGTATCCACGTCTGCAGTTTTACTGTAATCATGTAGGTTTTTGACGTAGGTTCTTTAGGAAATTGATACAAATAAGCATATAAGCGACAGCTCTTTACAATAAAATACGATACTTATTAATAGTTCGCGTAAGTATGTTTGGGGTTGTTGGCGTCGTGGTGTGAAAGGGGTAAAGTGACAATATGAGTCGCCTTGTATCCACGTCTGCAGTTTTACTGTAATCATGTAGGTTTTTGACGTAGGTTCTTTAGGAAATTGATACAAATAAGCATATAAGCGACAGCACTTTACAATAAAATACGATACTTATTAATAGTTCGCGTAAGTATGTTTGGAACTAATGTATGTAAATGTAATGTATAATGGAATAATTTCTTTATTCGAATGCATACAAAGAAAATGCGTCAGATGTGAAATAGTTTTTAAGACTCTTACAGTTATAGATATATTCCTCAGCTCATTTGATTTAGAATGATTTGAAGATCATTTATAATTATAAATATATAATTTAAATACCGCCATATTCAATAACATGTATTAAAGCATATTGAACCTGAAAAACCTCTGTAAAGATTATTTTTGACTTGAGAAGGTTCTTGAAAGACTTTAAAAAGGACCAAAGGTGTTTTTTTTTAATCTAGGGATATAATAAACGAAACAAATTGTTTTAAATCTACATATTATAATAATATTCCAAGCCGCCAACAATGAGCAATTATAGGATATTTGCCCTGTTTTTCTTTCCATAATATGTGGCTAATTAAAATTATAATATAAACTGTCATGTCAGCTATAGTATGAAGGAATTTGCAAACTAAAGCCACTTTCCTTATTATGACGCTTATTGGAATATCATTTAATTACTGTTTGTTAGTGTATTGAAGGATTTATGTTTCCGAATATACGTAATTTCTATATTATATATTCTTTAAGTTCCGAAGATCTCTCGCGTTCGCCCGAAGATATTCGGTTAATTCTAAAGTTACTCAAGTTTGGCAATATTTAATTAACTAACGAACTAAAAACCTACGAATCATGAGCCTTCGGCTCCGTTCAAAACGTACGATTGTATCGTATCCAATAAATATTCCGAGGTACCTACCACAACGGCTAAACATAGGTAACCACTATAGTGCACCGCCTTTAAAAAAGACCAAGTTTTATCACAGAAAACTGCTAAGGAGAGCACATGGAGGTAGCTGTGCGGGTTCACGATCCGCCACAAAACGGTCGCGAAAAATAAGATTCCTGAACTAAACATAGTCTCGCGCCTCACCAAATCATATTCAGCGCAATTTTCTAGTAGCTCCTGGTAAATATCTATATATCTATTCCAAGCGAGCGAAGAGAGCAACATCTGACCGGAAAAAAGCCCGATCACTTGCACTATTCGCTGGAAGGTCACTTTGGTTTTGTAAGAAATCCCTACATCGGCTGTGTGTTCTTTTTCTATGTCTTCGCTCGTGTTTATTTCCTTCAGTTGATGGTAAGGAAGCGTGCTGACGGGAGTGTCTTTATAACCGCGTCGGGGAGGATTGTTTTTAAGGTACAGGAGTATACCGATCATCATGGCGACGACACCGATCAAATCGCAAATACCATCAACCCAATAACCTACCGAGCCGACTAATGTCCTTTCTCCTTTAATATGTTTCCTTTCTCTCGCGACATGGCCGTCAAGGTCGTCTAAAAACATTCGTAATTGGAAGAGAACAATTCCTATTCGGCGAGCAGCTAAACTCTGGCAGGTTAGAAGTTTCGCTCCCACCAGAGCGACGAACACGTGAAAAAAAGAAATCATATTAGGAGTGATGAACAACATACGTTCGGAAATCCCGAGCGCTATATCGACTATAGAGCAAAACGGCCCGTAAATATAATGATTAATGTGATCTACCATTAAACCTTTAACCGTGGGATGGCATAATGGATTAATACTGCACGGGATCCACAAAAAGTCTTCGTAATCAGCATCCTTTTTTAATATACCCCGGTCAGTGGAACTATCGCTGCCATTTTCAGGCGCACTGTCGAAATTGTCGAGCTTGTAATTCTGTATGCGTAGAAATAGGAATGTGTCCATGTAAATGCAGTAGACGAGGGTCAGTAGGAGCAGAAAAGTAAGCACTTTGCTCGCCGTAGAAGACGGCCACATCATCTTGAGTAACTGTCCAATGTCAGAAGTCTTATAAAATTATAAATAACACCGTAGGGTTTCGCTTCCACACGATTACGGCGTTATACCATGGGCCGCGTTGGCGGAAACGGGGCCAGCTATTTTAAAATTTAAAAACACATCTGGTGGTGAAAAAACTCCCGCTACGCTGTCGCGTCACAATTCCAATTATAAAACGCTAGACTTTACATTAAAAACGCTTAAATCTAATGGAAAAGTCAGATAAATAAACATCTCTGCCACTATCCGACCGCTAGGCACCACACTGAATTGTTTTTTTCATCTCCCGACATTCCTCGGAGCGTGACCCGAACAAAAACCACAAACAGCACAAAACTCAATGCATTTTCTGTTTCTTTTTTTTCTCTCTAATTCGCAGGAATGCGACCATCAGAGCTTTACACTTCACTTGTATTTGTAAAATCGATGCACAGCCCGCGATGTTATCAAACAAACATGTTTCAATTACGACAACAACGTACAAAACACACGACTCTGTTATTTGTAAATAAATCAGTTCGTGGTAAGACAGGTGTTTTTACTGTAGACGTCGTCCGTTCGGAGCGCTTTGGATTGTTTCCGCGAGCGCTCGGGCCGGGCCCTGCGTGCGCAAGGAAGGCGTGCGTTCGAATGACGTTTGACTTTGACGTCCAGCCAACAACGGCGACTCTTCCCGCCAAAATAGGGCGACTTACGTTCAGAAACGAACATCGTCTTGCAGTCATAATCATAAAGCACAGTTTGAAGTGACTCAGCTTTCTGTGCAAGTATCTTACAGAGCGGCGCGAATAATTTGACCGTTCATTAATAACGTTGATAAAGCTTTTAACTTGAAATATTCGTTTGATATACTACTACTACTACAGCCTATTCGCGTCCCACTGCTGGGCACAGGCCTCCTCTCATCACGAGAGGGTTTGGGCTATAGTCCCCACGCGGGCCCAGTGCGGATTGGGGATTTCACACACATCTTTGAATTGCTTCGCAAATGCATGCAGGTTTCCTCACGATGTTTTCCTTCACCGAAAAGCTCAGTGGTTAATTCAAATTGAATTTCGCACATAAGTAAACTTAGAAGTGCGAGCCGGAATCGAACCCCCGACCCTCTGCATGAGAGGCGGTAGGTCGAACCATCGTCGTCGTTTGATATAACATTTAGGTAATCATGATAATATGAATATCATGATTGTATTGTATGTATTTTTATTACAGTCGAGTTCGCTCATATGTAAACACCTTTGCGCATTCATCATCATCCGTCATCATCATCATCATCATCATCATCATCATCATCATCATCATCATCATCATTTCAGCCAAAAGACGTTCAAGGCTCGTCACTCAGACCGGTCTTGTGCTACTCGCTTCCACCGGTTTCCCGCGACATTCACGAGGTCTACGCGAGGAGGTTTTGACTAACTCACCAAAGCACAGTGATTCGAATAGAACAAGCTAGCTGGACAAAAGTCACTTCGGAATTTCCGAGAAATGATTATAGAGAGTGATAAACAACATTCTGCTAATTACGAATTATCATAATTAGTTACACGGACATTAACTAATGATGAGTACCAAACATCTTATTTAAGGAGAAAAGGGTACCTAAGTAAGTGCATTATTTCATTCCATATTTTGCTCTTCTTGCGACACCACATAATATATTTTTTACCCGACTGCGCACCGCAAAGGAGGGTAATGTGTTTACCTGTCTATGTATGTATGTATGTATGTATGTATGTATGTATGTATGTATGTTTGTTCCTTTGTGGCACACTAGAGATCAAACGCGTGGGTCGATTTTAATGAATCATACGTCAATCGATTCGTCTGAATTGCGCGAGTGTCACTGAAGATATGAAATTTATCAAAATTCAAAATGGCGGCTACCAGACGCCATATTGTACAAAATAAAAAAATAAAAGTCAACCAACTATGGCATGTGAGGTATCGTTGAATAGGTATTTAAAAATCATTATTAGGTTTCTTTGACCATTTTTCAGACAAAAGAACCGTTTATGATTTATAACGATTCAAAGTTCCTTTACTAACCACGTAAAGTAGGTACCTACCTATCCAATCCACCCAGTAGTACATCCGTTCGAATTAGCAACACAGGAAATAATCTAGACCAACGAGTCTTCAAGCAGGTCACGACGACTATAAAATACTTAATAATAATGTTTTTCATAAATCTCAAACTTCAATCAAGTACGTACGCATGTGCAATGTAGTGTACCAGTAGCGTCATCTATCCGTTGACTTGAAGACTTTTAGTTTCGTTATTACATTTAAAGTGTCAATAGTGTGTGTGATACAGTGAAATATAACCTAATTGATTATAGGTACCAATTAGGTACACTAGTCAGTACTCAGCGCTCGTAAATAAATAAAATAGCTACCTAATCCTCTTATGTAGTACCAGTAGCGCCATCTATCGGTTGACTTGAAGAATTTTAATAGGTTCAGGCTTATGTAGCGTTTTGAGCCGGGTTAGGTCTCTAGAGGGATTAAATAATCAGTAATTTAGATCATCGCAAGCTACTTAATAATCCCCACGATAGCAACTCTCTCCATGAAATGACAAGATTGCGGAATTTACGGTCTTTTAATCCCTAACTAAAAATAATAAAATAAAAAAGTTAATTAAAAAAACCAAAAAACCCGACTGCGTAAAAACTAAAAAGAAAAAAACAAGACTACTTAGTTCAGTAGTAGCTAGGATTATGTTAAGTAATTGATTGCTATTGAGGAATCTAAAGATGCCTACAGTCGGGACCCATTTAAAATCTAGGTTAAAATGTTACAAATAATGGGTCCCGATAGTAGGCATCTTTAGATTCCTCAATAGCAATCAATTACTTAACATAATCCTAGCTACTACTGAACTAAGAAGTCTTGTTTTTTTCTTTTTAGTTTTTACGCAGTCGGGTTTTTTGGTTTTTTTAATTAACTTTTTTTTTACTACTGTGCCTAATATAATTAAATGATGGATTTTGAAACTAACGGTGAGTACTATATATGTTATATAAAACCTGGTACATAACATTATTTATTCTTGTGTTAATAATGCCGATATCTTGAACATCGCCTTTTTTTGTTGTTTTTATAATTTATCAGTCTAAAAGTTGTATGCCCTCATCTGCCCCCGGTCTAGAATTCATATATATCGTAGCTTAGACCATTGGATTTCTAAAAATACCAATTTCTGTCTAGACACTTTTGTACAACTATTTTTGTTTATTTTTTTAATAGCTTTAAATCATTTAGGATTACTGTATGACATATACGCATTTTTTAATTATTCATGTATTTAAACATAAGGCTCTTTTGTCATTATTTGTTTTATGTGCTATTTATAACATTTTAGCTTTAATTTTACACAATCAATTTTATTTTACCTAAAAAAAGTATTTTATTACAAATTTTCTACTGTACTATAATACAGCATGCTTAAATTATACTTTTATTAACAAAACACTCAAAACATGAGTAAATACAAGCAATGGAGTCAGAAATCTCAAGTAAATAATTTTGTCCAGCTAGCTTGTTCTACTCGAATCACTGTGCAAAGTCAAAGTCATCATTCAAATCTTTGATTGATGACTTTGACTTTGCACAGTGATCGATTCGTGATCGTGTATTTGAAGAAGTCATCACTTTGAAAAGTCATTAAAATCAAAGAATTCATCTATTTAGTTCTAAGTCGTCAGTTTGACATGTTGTTATTCAGGGAATCAGTGTTAATCAAATACCAGAAACATTCAAAGAATTCGTCAATTAAGTAAATAACTCAATCAAGCAAGGCGTCAGTAGAAAAATAATTCGTCAAATCGCGATGACTGCAGTCAAAGAATTAGACAAATTGACGAGTCGTTATAGCACGACACTACTTAGAACGCGCGTGGCGAAGCACTTAAATCGTTGATACAGAGTCCATTATTGCTAAATCCACGCGCCTTCTAAGTTGTGTAAACCTGTACCGTTACTCAAAAAAGAAGTCGGCCATTCGAGAATTTTGACTGGACTATTGACTGGATTTTTTTTTCATTTCTTTATAAAAAAATAAAAAAAATCCTAAACGTACTTTGGTTTGACCCGTGGAAAACCCGTTGCCATGAAAATATCGGGATAAAAAGTATCCTATATTAGGTGAGGTGAAGACTAACCAAAAATCACGTTTTAGTAGGTATCCTACAAAGAATCTTGAAATTTTTATAATATTATCTTTAAATACAGGTATAAAGTATAATCCGCTTACCATCAGGTGGCAAATCGCATGTTTGACGAAAGAATAAATACACACGATATCTTTCTTACCTACAGCCTCCTCCCCCCTTGTGATATTTCGTGATTTTTGCCAAACCCCCTTCCCCCCCATTCGACCCCCACGTGATTAATGGACGACCCCTATTCTATTGGATGTGATCTAATAAGAGGAAGTCTGAAAGTATCTCCAGTCGTGGAGATAGTTGAGATGTAACAGTTGAGGGTGGTATTGTCATTTTATGAGGGGAAAGCCATATAACAAGTAACCTTGTCGTTTGAAAATATGGATAACACGCTGATGTATAAAGTTACTGGATCATGAGTCTTTAAACCGAACGTGGATAGACAATAAGGGTAGAGATAGACAAAAAAAATTGTATGTGTATTGTGAAAGAGGATATGCTATGACGGGTTATAGAGAGAAATGCAAGAATTGAAACAAGTAGTATTTGAATAAAAAACTTAAAATAATAAAAAAGCATCATCATGCTCGAGTCAATAGGCAGAATATCCATTCTAATATTATAAATGCGAAAGTATGTCTGTCTGTGTGTCTGTCTCTCTCTCTCTCTGTCTGTTACTTCTTCATGCTTCAACCACTGGACCAATTGAGATGAAATTTGGCATGGAGATAGTCGGGGTCCCGGGAAACGACAAAGGCTACTTTTTATCCCGGAAAAATGCATAGTTCCCGCGGGAACGCGATAACCGAAGTCCACGCGGGCGAAGTCGCGGGCAGAAGCTAGTAGTCAATATTCCAACTTAGTTTAAGCTATTCGTAAGATTAATAAATGACAGCACTTATTCCAAATATGTCGGAACTTAAAATAAGGATGATACAAAGTGATATGTAATCCTGATCTACAATTAATTCTTGATACTTGAGTTGAAATGAAATAGTAAATGGTTATGGAAAAAAGAATCAATACAAATGACTAATGATGGATATTTTAACGGAAAACAACATTTGTGTCCCACTGCTGGGCACAGGCCTCCTCTCACCATGATTGGGTTTGGGATATAGTCCCCATGCTGGGCCAATTGGCGGATTGGGGACTTCACACACATCTTTGAATTACTTTGCAGATGTGTGCAGGTTTCCTCGAGATGTTTTCCTTCACCGGAAAGCTCAGTAGTTAATTCAAATTTAATTTCACACATAAGTAAACTTAGAGGTGCGAGACGGAATCAAACCCCCGACCCTCTGCATGAGAGGCGGTAGGTCGAACCACTAGGCCATCATGGCTTTTTATATATTTTTATATATTGCTTTTTACAACAAATAAATACAATGAAATTACTCACCTGAGGAACTTGAGTTGATTTTCCACAGCCCGTCTCTCCGATGAGGATCAAAGTCTGGTATTTCTCCAATAGATACAAAATGTGATTCCTGTATTGGAACACTGGCAACTTTTGCCTCTGCGCAGTCAATGGCAAGTGGTGGTAGCGGTTATAAACAAAGTTTGATTTAGAATCACTGTCTGATGTCAATGCCGCATCTGTATTAGGGTTTAATAAAACTTCTATTCCACCATCTTTGCTTCTGGTTGGATAGAGAGCGTCGTTGCCTGACAAATAAAATAAAAAACATATACATAACCTCAAAAAAAACGAATTTTCAGTTTAAATTGATTTATACTAGGTGTAGACTTGGTAGAAATACCAAAATACATTATATCTCGACTGATATTTCAATTTCAAATGAGAAATAAGAGAATATAAGTCGTTGTTTTACCTGGTTTGATAAATCTCGGTCTTGGATTTGACATGATTCTTATTGCAATTACCACAAAAACTGCAGTTTGAAAATACGAAAATATAGACTATATTAGTTCCATAAATCTCCACGTATATTTAATAATATGCTATCAAATCGCCGAGTTTGTTTATTTCAAGATTTCGGTCTCCCTCCGAACACTTTGGTTTGACTTGACACTTGACAGACAGTGACAGATGCCATTGCCGGATATTCGTCAGATATTTGTACGCTACGTTCAGGTAAGTCCTAAACACGTAATGTTGTAAACGAATGAGAAGAAATGCAAACAACTGACCTACCGCTACAATCTACAAAATTGTTTTTTCTATTAGTTTCCAACCTAACTGTTGGGAATGACTTTATTTAAAGAAGTGACAAACATCAAAGGGAACTTAGCATGGTAAAAGAAATATTTAAATTTTTGATTAGCCAGTAATACAACATACTCCCCCTTAATCAAAAATAAGATTAGCACATTATACGCATAACCCTATTCCCTTTACACAACTTTGATGCTTAACGCGAGCTAATGGTTTAGTAAGTACATCAGCCCACATCTCCTCAGTAGGAGTATAAACGACATTAATTACATTATCCGATAATAAATCTAAATATATAAAACTCAAAGGTGACTGACTGACTGACTGACTGACTGATATAGTGATCGATCAACGCACAGCCCAAACCACTGGACGGATCGGGCTGAAATTTGGCATGCAGGTAGATGTTATGACGTAGGCATCCGCTAAGAAAGGATTTTGCGAAATTCCCACGGGAACGGGAAAAATCGGGATTTTACTTTTAAATATTTCTGCACATACGAAGTTGCGGGGAAAAGCTAGTCTCTTATAAAATGAAATCTAATGTCTATATGTTTGGTTCTATTGTGATGGACTGGATTCAGAGCCAACTTTTGAGCAGATTGGGAATCATTATGTATAACAATAATGGTTGACTCACCAGTCAATTCGCACAACAACCGCTTCAAAAACACAGCATCTTTGGCAGCGCTCCCCAAACTCATGTACTCAGCTTCGCTTGACGAGAGAGCAACACAGGTCTGCTTCTTACTCTCCCACGAAATCGCTCCTCCGGACAAGGAGAAGTAGAATCCTGTATATGAACGACGATCCACAGGACAACTTCCATGGTCTGAGTCACAGAAACCAACGAGAGGACCACCTCCTTTCCTGTAAATGATACCTAAATCAATCGTACCCTTTAAATATTGCAACACACGCTTTGCTGCAGCCCAATGGCTCTTATCAAATTTCGTATTAAATTGGCTCAAATAGGATGTCGCAAAAGCTATATCCGGTCTCGTATTAACTGATAAGAACATTAAGGCACCAATTAAGTTTTGGTACGGATACGGAGAGCACTCGTCTACATTACCGTTTTCACTTGGTAGAAGTCTTTTAATTTCCAGCGGTGTAGACATCGCCTTACAATCCTGCATGTTGAACTTCAACAGTAGTTCCAAAATAAATGTTTTCTGAGATATCTTTATCTCATTAGGCCTGCATTCAACATTTAAACCTAAGTAATAACTTAAAGGTCCTAATATTTTCAGACTAAAATATTTCTTCAAGTCACCAATGACGTTGTCAAGCGTTTTATTTTCCTTATAATATATGACAATGTCATCAACATGGAAAGCGAGTATTATTAACTCATCGCCAACCTTCTTAGTGTAAATACATGCTTCTGAAGGAGTTTGACTAAAACCTATATAAGATAAAATTTCGGTTAACTTTTTATACCAATCACGTGGGGCTTGTTTTAAACCGTAAAGCGAACGCTTTAATAAACAAACTTTATCTTCTTGCCCAGGCTTACAAAATCCTTCCGGCTGACACATATAGACCTCTTCTTCCAAATCTCCATTTAAAAACGCCGTATCTATATCTAGGTGATACATTTTCATGCCCTTTTCAGCAGCTAAGGCAAATAGCATTCGCAGAGAAGAGTTTCGGACTACTGGAGAGTAGGTTTCCATATAGTCAACACCATAAACTTGGTTATATCCTTTAGCGACTAGACGTGCTTTATATTTAATAATATCACCATGAGCATTTTTCTTTAATTTATACACCCACTTGCAAGGTATCACCTTCTTATCTGGTCTATCAACGAGAATCCATGTATTTTTCTCAAGCAAGGATTGATATTCATCCATCATAGCTTGATACCATTTGTCTTTGTCTTCGACATGCATGGCTTGCGTAAAGCTCGTAGGCTCCCTTGTGCCACTTGATAACGACTGCATGCATACACAACCGAAGCCGACATCATTTGGTTTTCTAGGTCTCAAATTATACCTCGACTTTCCAACCTTCTCATCATCAGACTCAACTGACAAAGGGGTTACATTGGGTTGAATCTCTTCATTCATGGCAGCAGCACTTGTCCCAGGTATTGGTTCAGACGTATTACTCAAAGAGTTTTCTTCTGAGCTTAGAGTAATAGGCACATAACCTGTTTCAAGAGAATCAACACTAGACTTATCAGGTTTAACTTTCAAGTCTTGAAACTGATCTTCAAAGAAAGTAACATCTCTGTTCTTTACAATTTTTCTGGGATATCTAATGTCCCTGAAATAATAACTTCTCGGATCTTCAGAATAACCGACGAATATATATTCAGAAGCTTTCATGTCCAACTTCTTCCGATTACAGTCGGGAACATGAATTAAGGCTCTACATCCGAAAACACGGAGATGAGATAAATTAGGTTTATTACCATACCACTTCTCGTAAGCAGTTTTACCTTCAAGAGCACGGTGAGGAGATCTATTTTTGAGATACACAGCTACTTCAGCAGCATCTTCCCAATAAGCTCGAGAAAGACAGCTATCAGACAGCATAGACCGCACTTTCTCCATAATGGAACGGTTAGTCCTCTCAGCGACGCCGTTTTGCTGCGGGCTATAGGGAACTGTGGTTTGATGCTGAATTCCTTCCTTTTCTAAATAGTCTGAAAATTCAGTATTCACATATTCCCTCCCGTTATCACTCCGTAACACCTTAACTTTCGCTCCGGTTTCTCGTTCGGCTAACGACTGAAAAATACGAAATTTGTTCTTTACTTCAGCTTTTGAAGAAATAAAGTAAACAAAGGTCATACGAGAATATTCGTCAATGAAAAATAATATATACTTATTGCCTTGAAATGATATGTCAGTCATTGGACCACACAAATCAGAATAAACGAGCTCTAAAACTGAAGTTGATCGTTTGTGTGAAATCTTTTTAAATGATTTCCGATTCTGCTTACCTTCAATGCACGGGATACACGATTCTTTATCTACATCTGAATACTCGACACCTACTGCGTGGCCTTTCTTCAGTAGATCCATTCCGATGCGGCATAGGTGACCCAGTCGTCGATGCCAAAGCTTGAAGCTAGAAACATCAGAATGTGTCTCGAAAGCAGATAATTGACGAGGTAAATCGACTGTACAATCTAAGGAATACAGTCCACCACAAATAGAACCATGTAAAATTACATCTCCCTGACAAGTAAAATCATTAGAATCATAAAAGTTACAACCAGTTTTATCAAAAAGTATACAAAAGCCTTTATCTACCGCTTTCTTAACTGAAATAAGATTAGAGTCCAGGTTAGGAACGTGAACTACATCCGTAATCTTCTTGACATCAGTATTACTTCCGCAACTCATAATAGAGATATCTCCGACTCCTCTCGCAGATAAAACTTCTCCATTAGCAATAGTTACATTTGTAGAACATCCTCTCATATTCTCCATCCAATCATCTCTAGAAGTCATATGGGCAGAAGCGCCAGAATCAATATACCACTTATCATTCTTTAATTCGCCGTTAACATGTAAAGCGCATAACGAACTCTTGTGATTTTCAGCCTTCTTCTTCTTCTTCTTATCCTTCTTATAGGGACAATCCGGCCTCTTATGACCTAGTTCTTTACAATCATAGCAAACTATTGCTTTCTTGGGCTTTGATGTAGATGGTTTAGTCTGATTCATTCTACTATGGAAGGCAGCATTCGAATTGGCAGCGGTCGGCTTATTCAATTCATTGAGTAGTTTGGTTTTAATCAAGTCCACAGATATATTATCATTCACATTGGAGTTTTCTAAAGCCTTTACTAAAGGTGCAAAGTTAGGAGTTAGGCCTCCTAAAAGAATGGCAGCAATGGTGGCATCTTCTATAATTTTGCCTATATCTGCTAAATCTCCAACAGTTGACATAACAGCATTTATATATGCCTCTATATCGGAATCAAATTCATCAAGACAGTACCTGTAAAGCTTTCTCTCGAGACTTATGCGACGGCCTAAACCCTTATCCTCGTATGCAGATGAAAGAGCATCCCAGGCTTCTTTAGCCGTTTTACAAGATCTTACATGGGTTATTGCCATACCTTCTACATTGAGACAAATTTTAGATAACGCCTTCTGATCGTTACGTAATTTCTTCTCTGCAGAAATAGTGCATCCTTCGGGATATCCGACTACAGTCTCCCATAACTCCTCGTGAATAAGGTACATACGTATCTTGAACTTCCATTGAGAGTAACCTTCCCTATTTATAAGCGGTTTAATGCCAGAAATAGATTGGCTTGACATAACAGCTGTTTTCCGTCACAACACAAAATGATCAAAAAATTATATAAATTTTTACAAATCATATACGCACAGGTCGGAAAAAATTTGCCTATTCACTTTTAAGCAAGAACAAAGCAATTTTTACACATTTTACTCAGTTTAAAAGAGTATTCGTGCTGATAACGTTTGTTGGGAATGACTTTATTTAAAGAAGTGACAAACATCAAAGGGAACTTAGCATGGTAAAAGAAATATTTAAATTTTTGATTAGCCAGTAATACAACACTAACAACTCGTAAAATTGCTTTCTTTTCAGTCTACGATTGTCAATTTTGCAATTATTTTATTACTAAACTTTACTTATGTGCGGTTTTAGGTGGTTTTCGAATGTATTGGAAAATAGCGCAAAAAGCTTTACTGCAATGTACAGATTACGCTCCATTTCTACAGTTATTGTGAAAATGTGTAAACCAATGTGAACCAACCATCTACCCACTACCTAAAAGACGTACCTTTTTCACCAACTAAGTATAAAATTCCGGTGAAAATCGATTAAATAGGTACTTACATTTCTTTTAAAATCATGGTAATAAAGATATTATTGAAAGAAATAAAACCGAAAATCCAAACATGAAAAGAAACGTTAAAGTGTAGAAAGAGCTCTGATAATTTTGTTTTGACATGACAGAAAAGTACCGTGATCAAAAAAAGTCGGCATAAAATTAATTTAATTAATGTTCATTCTTTTTCACTTCTCATGCTCTTAAAATGTTACTTTAGTCTCTGCACATCAGGACTAAAGCTCTTTTTTAGTCTCTAGGGACTAAATTAAATTTTTTTTAATTGACATTGGAAACCCGCCTAAACAGCCAACCACAGAGTTTGTGAAAGGAGGATTATCCCCATTTCCAGTGAACCTAGACAATTTCTAGGGCGTGAAAAAACGATTTAATTTCGTGAAACACGATTTAATGATTACGAATACCTATGAATCTTGTTTTATTTAAAGTGAATTCATTTATTAATAATGCATGTCCCAATTAGTTTTAAAATATATTAATAGTTTTCAAGTTTGAATCTGTTGGCTAAATATCATTCAAAACGTCACGTGATAAGAAACAGGTCAAGTGCGAGTTGGACTCGCGCACCGAGGGTTCCGTACCTACAAACTTGATGATGCAAATTTAACAATACAAACTTATTATTTGCGGTTGGTGAAGTAGACACGGCTACTGCGCCAACCGCAAATGATAAGTTTGTATTAGTAAATTGTCTTTTTTTTGCACCAAAATATATAATATTTACGGTTATCAGATTTATTCCTGTATGTGTGCTGTAAGACCTTGCTTCTGACCAAATTTCATGATTCTTGGTCATCGGGAAGTAGCCGGTTATCTACTTTGTTATAATAAATATCGTAATTTTGTATGGAACTTCGTTTTTTTTTTCCTCGCATTCGAAGTGAAAAGCAGAGTGTTTAACGCGTGACTAAACAACCATAATGACACTCGAACTATAGCCACCCTCGCTCTGCTCGGGTGGCTAAACATCTCGTGTCATAATGGCTTGTTTTAGTCCCTTGATAAACAATCTACTATAACGGGGGTTGCTCAATGGCCGTCTTCCATTTTTAGCTCCCTATCATAATTCATTACCGTACACTGCTCGGCCTGAAAGCCAATTAATTGACATTGGCAAAATTGTCTTGCAACAGAAGCCATTAAATAAAAAATAAAAAATATTCTTTAACATTATTAATTATTCAGCGTCTTTACAATAACAGCCATTTGTACTACATTACTAGAATCATAGCACTTTTTAGCTTTAACAACTTTTTAGAAGTATGTACGTATGTACTACCTACCTACCTACTTAGTAAGAAGGAACGGGTTGAGGATAAATATAAATAAAACAATATTAAGTGAAAAACAGTACAATTTCAAACTTGTTTATATTTAACCTTGTAACTGTGTTATATAAATATGTAATATAATAAAACAATTATTTAAGACACAAAATAAATAGAAGTGTAACTTAGATAAATGTACCTACAATATTTGCTGGGTGCGAACAAAAGTAGTTGAGTAGGTATTACATACTGTCAACGCTCGTTGATTTTTAATTCCGAAAATACATTGGTCTACTAAGGCAAAGTAAAAGCTTAAAATATCATGTTGAAAATTATACTAACAATAAATAGATAGCTACATAAGTAATTGCATTTTTTTATACTTGACTTAATTATTGCTTTTTGCCGTTCATGTTATATTGAAAGTTTTCCATCAAAGCATATGTTTTATGTATCCTTATAGGTGAATAAAAATTTACTTTAGTTTAATTCAGTTTTAAACATATACTTTACCTAATAAAAACCAGATAAATCGTATGACGACAAAGTAAGTTACAGTATAATTCCTTAGTTCAACTTTAATTTATTTCAAATATTTCAATTCAAAATAATATAAGCAAGGTTAAAAAATTAAAAATACAAACATCTTAACATCACCAATTCTGACCCATAACTTTATTTTGTTACACTTGTGTACTGTTAATGTAACCTAGAGCTGAAAACTTTGTTAACCAATAATAATTTCACCATCTGATAACAAGTTAAAAATATATAAAATTATATGACAGTTAATATGATACCTCCTAAAATCTTGTAAACGTCATACCAAATCGAGATCAGAAATGTGACTCAACATTTTCATAATTTATGATATATCTATACCTATAAAGAAATACAATGATGGGTTGCATTTTGATATCTTGATTTTTGTATCGTTATTACGAGTACTATCCTCTCCATAAACGTGATGTGCACTACAAAAAATACATGTATAGAGGTTCTTGAATGTAAGCCATCGTTTCCTTTATCAGGAAGATATTTAGAAATTTCTGGATATCTCTAAGGGCGTCTGGACCTTTGTTTTAATATGTTGTCTTGTTAACTCTGAATTAAAAGGATGTGGCATTGCAGCTTGTCGTAAACCTAGTCCATTTGATCCTGGTTGGAATGGATTTACTCCAGATGGGTAAGTCATTCCATAGGCGTTTGGATTAGTATTTACCGTTTTTTGATACATCAAAGGCTCTCTAACTCCGTATTGGTACTGATTAGCGTGCTCATATTGTGTACGTGTCAAGTCATTTCTAGCTGTAAGTCCAGGATTTAATTCATCCAAACTGCCCGTGTTTATAGTTTTATTGAGCAGCGCGTTTATACTGTCTGCAGCACTAGAAACAGTATCATTTTCCGAGTCGTCAGTCTGTATGTATCTGGCTTTTATAAGATCGCCATCTTTTACCACCATTTCTGTTACTTTTTCTTTAGGGAAGCTGGCAAGGTCCTTGGGAATTTCACTTGCATTTGATCTGAGAACTAAATCTTTAGACAGGTCCGGCTTATCCGATCTCCGGCTCAGTAAACTCCTCACATTTTGCATGAAGACGTCATATGGAATGCGATACTTGATGAAGTATAACGGTTGGTTTTCTGTAGGCATAGGCCGTCTGACCGCATACGTCAATTCCACTTCACCATTTGGCGTGTAATTTGGATTCGCTTTGGAACTATTCGCTATACTATACCAATCAATCGTTGGAGACGCTTTATCCGCAGGCCATGTCCCAGGATAGAGATTTTGATTAATACCCTGCATGTTATTTGCTGCTGGGACGTACATATT
Organism: Aethes cnicana; assembly: GCA_963971205.1. NCBI lineage: Eukaryota > Metazoa > Arthropoda > Insecta > Lepidoptera > Tortricidae > Aethes > Aethes cnicana. Next base: position 857,460 of record OZ020295.1, read on the forward strand.
TTCCTTAAATTGCGTAACAGGTAGACCTGCACTATTTATGTAAGGAGCACTTTGATATGAATAGTGGCTATATCTACCGTATTGCTGCGCAGGCATTGGTACTTGATAGAGATTTTCATTAATACCAAGATTATTCGGTTCTGGAATATTTACATTTTCCTTGAATTTATTAACAACTGGAAATGCGTTGTTGATGATAGGAACAGACTGGTAAGACGCATAATTATAAGTACCGTATTGCAGCGGCACGTTTGTTGAAGACGGAATGTTTTGAGAGCTTAAATAGTTTTGTATGTTATCACGATAAACCTGACTCAAAGATAAGTTCTGTAGAAAACCTCGCATTGCATTTTGATCAAGCGTCGGTGGGCTGGAAGGTGACTTATAAGAATTTACAAGTGCGAATGATTCCGCTGCACCGCTATTCTGAGGTGATAGTACACCGCTATTAAATACATTTGCTCCTGGATATAAATTGTGCTGATGAACATCGTCCGCTGGTATTCTATTCGTCAAGCTTTCTACATTTTGCAAATTTGTAGCAAAATCATTGTAGAGTGCTCGAGGACTGAAATTGTCAGTTGCTGAACTGGGTATTTGTGGTCCATTTATTGGATTTTGTGCACTTGGTACACTTTCTCTCGTTACTGGAATGTAAGAATTTAGCGGTCGTTCCTTTTGGTAAATACTAGACGGTTGCAATATTGTAGCGGGATAAGATTTTTTTGGTTCCGTGATTTGTGTTAATGTATTTCTATGTATGTTTTTCACGGCTGGAGATTCGTATAAATAAGAGGAGGGCAAGTATGAACTTGTTTGGGTAGCTAAGGAAATTTGGGGCATTTGGGGCAGCGAGTTATCGTTAAAAAGATTGGGAGCTTTGTTAGGCTGATTCTGATTTGGTTGCGATACTAGCGACGGATAATATGTGGTCATCCTTTGGGTGTTTAAATTAGGACTATCCATCATGTGTTGGGTCAATTGATTAAATAATGGAGAGGAATATGAACCTTGCACTTGGCCTAAAGTATAAGGAGCAGAATTATGTAAATATTGATTTAAATGGTTGTAATTCGAATAAGGAATTCGAACGTATGGATTGGATGCAACATCGAACGCCGCATTGCTACCTCCGTAGTTAACAGGCGGATCGATGTAATTAGAATAACAACCAGGACGCTTCAAAATATTTTCATAAGAGGCTTGGGTCCACTGTAATAGTCTCGTGAACGCATCTTTGCATTTCGATAGCATAGGTTCTGAGTTCAAAGCTTCGTATGGTAAGGGTAATTTCGGTAAATTATTACTTAGGCCTGGAATCATATTTAACCACATATTAAAGTGTGGTTGAATATTTGTCATGGCTCTTTCTTTCTCCAGTTCTGCTTCAAGGAGCATTAATTTCAATTTCAACTCGTCATTCGGATTTCCTACATTTGATTGTTCTAGATATTTACTGATCAGCATCAAAGCATATTTTATTTGGTTCGCATGTGGTAATCTGGTTCCTCCAAGTGACTCGAGAAGCGTCGACAAAATCAACCAGAGTTTATACAAGATATCAGAATGATCTTGACAGTGGATTGGGTTTTGCGTATTGATGGGATAATTTAACATGGATTGCTGAAAAAAATGGAATGCAATTATTATAAGAGCACAAATAGAGGTAGAGTTTAGGGGAGAGGGGGGCAGCCTGGTACACTTTTTACACTCCTTGACGTATTTCAAAATATTACCCATAAAAACCAGTTTTAAGCCTCTACACAACAACGTATGTTATTAACCTATGTAATTAATGCATTTGCACATGTCCAAAGCTAAAGACAAAGGTACAATTCAGAATTTTACAACTCAAGGAATAATGTTCAATACTGCCCCAAGCGTGGGTAGCTTTGAATTTACTTGGGGCAGATTTGAAATCTGGATTGTAAGGCAACAATATCGAGATATACGTGTTTTTTTTTACCTGTCCTTAGTACAGTTAGTCACTAGAAATGGTCGTATTAACATTTTACTCATATAATTTGCAGTTATAACTATGAGGGGGTACTTTTGACCAGAAATGTTTTTTGTAGTGTTCAAAGGTGCCTCAGGAGGGTACCTTTGTAAAGTATTGAAATTCTATTAAAGCTGCCCCCTTGAGGCAGTTTTGCACACACTATTGTTCAAAACTACCCCAACAATGTAACAGGGGATAGTGATTCAGTATTTATTATGTTTTAGTTGTAGTTACTTAAATAAAAATATATAAAATGTTCTAATTACAATTTTCATTTTATCATATAAAACGAGAGAAAAACAGACAATAGAATCGACTACCATACTCGTTTAAGCAAATCTTGTCAGTAAAAAAAGGCGGCAAATTTGAAAAGTGTAGGCGCGAAGGGATATCCTCCCATAGGAATTTCGCGCCCTTTTCTACTGACGTGCTTTGCTTGACCAATTAATTCAGGTAAATGCGTTATGAGCATTTACTAAAATAACTAAGATAATATTATTTTGAGTTTACGTACCTACATGTCAGTTTATATCGGGGCAGATATGAACATTTCTTATGACCGGGGTAGTTTTGAACAGATTGCTAATCAAAACTGCCTCCTAATTTTTTTTCAAACCTACCCCAACACCTATTTAAAAAAATAAACATCGATATCTTCCAAAACAATTGCAAATTCTGATTGTTTATTCTTCGTCACTAAAGCTAATTCATTGTACTATCGAATAAATTAAGTTTCACTTACCGCTTCCTTCAAATACAGCCTGAAAATCCTTAGACACGGGGAGCAAAACCGCTAACAGTTGACATCGAAATCAAAATATGCTACTGGTTTGTTCATGTTCTGTCAAACGACAAATCTGTCAAGTGACAGTTGTGTGGGTCAGTGTTGCGAGCCCAAAAAATGGATTTGGACCATAATCGCACTAAAAATACGTCTTTGAATGCATTTGTTCTAAGCTGCCTTCAGTGATAGCTGCCCCCCTCTCCCCTACTTCACGGGGTAATTTGAAAAAATATTTCAGTGATGTTAGCCAATCTACACGAAAAGTTAATTGTGAACTCCTGAGAAATGTTTAGATCTGTCTAGAGTTTGGTCGTTTGATCTAATTATAAAATCACCAAGCTTCTGCCTAAACTGATAAAAAGTAGCCTATGTCCTTTCCTGGATTCCCGGACTCCAACTATCTCCATATTAAATTTCATCCAAATCAGTCCAGCGGTTGAAGCGTGAAGAAGTAAAAGACAGACAGACAGAAAGACAGATAGACAGAGTTACTATTTAAAATCAATTTAGTGCAATGCATGTACAATAGGCCGCAAAAGTGCATGGTCGGTAGGAAATCATAATGGCATGCCGCCGTTAAGTGGCGCCATCTATGAGCACGTTCATTGATCTAAGTTCATCTAAGAATTCGGTTAAAAACTTCTCACTAGATGGCGCTGATATCGGTCATAGCATACAAAAATAAAACATTTTTTTCCCTTTCTGGAACTTGGTATTTTCGGTGACTGAGTAAACCTGCTTACTCTCCCTCAACTATTCCATACAGCAGTGTTCTTCATGTCGAATTTGCATTTTCGATTATTTCAATAAACCACGAGATGGCGAGATCTAATACCACGAGCACGGCTCAGTGTCAATATTGTGAAACTCCAAATGCAATTCACAATCATTCACAAAAATCTTCTCCGAACAATAATTACACTCGGGTGATTTGAACCCGAGCCATTCGGTGATGTAGTCTTTTCATAGCTGTCCTAAGCCACTCGACCATCGAAACATGTTGCTGAGGCATTGAAATTCATTACTACTATCGTCAATTTAATTTTATGTCCAGATATTATACGCATAAAAAAATAAAGGGTAGACTGAACATTTGAAAACACCCTAATATTTTTTTGTTTTAATAGAAGCAATCTTCACTGGTCGTTATTACGTCAGCTCGTTGTCTGTTCCTATTTCTGTTGTTTTTCTTTTATTATAGTTGGATTACTTCATTAATAATGAGTTCTCGTTGAAATATTGACTTTGTCACAAGATCGCGACCTAACAAAGCAAAAAGCAAGCTTTTGCAATGCAAAAAGATTACAGTAATTGCTAGTCGAACCGGTATAACGTAAGTATTTTTTTTTATTCCTAGCTTTCTATAAGTGCTATCACCTACTTATAATTATTCCTTAATCATAAATTATCATAATATTTCTGAAAATTTTTGCAGAGGAAAACAGATGTTCTCTTCGTAATGAGGGTTTGCAGTATCGTGTCGAGGCTGGGGAGGCAGCTGCCCCCTGATCTAATACAAAATGCCCCGACAAAATCGATCCACCCCCCTGGATCTGAAGCTGAATATGCGCTTGCCCCCCTGAGAGAAGCTGGGTACGCCCTATGGTAGATGTGCTGGAGCTGACCATGCACGCTACGGTCGCGTGCTTTAATCGCCGCGGCCGCGATCAAAGGCCAGTGCCTTGCCTTGGAATACCACCACCACCACAACAGTCTATTTTACGGCCCACTGCTGGGCACAAGCCTCCCCTCATCACGAGAGGGGTCTTGGAATACCACCTTTAGTTTATTGAAAGTTATTGACAAGTGATCAGACCTGTAAAACTCAAGTTATAAGTGCTAAGTTTAAGTATAAATACCTGAGTAAGTTAGTAGTGACTATAGCCTGTTAGATAATTCGAGAGAAAAACTAAACAAAGATACGACAAGCACGTGATCACTGCAAATATTGTAAGTATTGTTTTACTTTAAAATAATCATATTCAACAGTTTGATGAATAGATAAAATATCTAATAACAGGGTGTTATAGATTAAATGTGATATTCATCTATGTCTGTCGTTGTAAGTAACTATAGTGAAGAATAAAATATCCAACATGTGTGATATTGTATTATTATTGGATAGTGATATAATGAATAGCCTGAGAACGCTTCCTCACAAGAAAACACAGCAAACAATTTCATTAAAGTAACAGAACAATTTATTCTTGATAAAAAAAAATATAGGTCTTAACAAAAATGTAAAAAAAAACCTTCCCAATCCGATATCACGAATTATCTAACAGACTATAATAAATGATATTTTTTTTATTGTGGAGAAGCTTCAATCCTCTTTCCGAGTTCGGAAATGAATACTTAAGCTATATCCTCAATAAAATGTTATTTATAAAACAGGCCGTTCCTACAGCGAGAAACAATTGAAAGCGCTTATTATTTAAGTTTTAATTTGTATAAAAAATACCGTCTTAAAACATATCAATTTATTTCACCATATCAGCCGATAGACGTCCACCGCTGAACATAGGCCTCCCCCAAGACTCGCCACTCCGACCGGTCTTGTGCCGCTCGCATCCACCGACTTCCCGCGACCTTCACCAGGTCATCGCTCCAGCTTGTTGGAGGCCTACCGACAGCTCGTCTTCATCGGCCGTCAGTTCTGCGAGCCATGTGCCCCGCCCCCTGCCACTTATCAATTTATTTATAATGGTTTATGTTCTGCTATTTTCAGTTTAACACGGTTTAATAATCAAGAATAGTTTATTTTAGCATTAAAATAATTGTATCGAGCGATCAGCGAAGTGTCATCATTATATGTGAAACGAAAACTTAAATGCGAAATAATGATATAACCAAAAATAGTATTTTTAACATTTACAAGTTGCTATTTTTATGAAAAGTATCTTAAATATGGAATGTAGCGAACAGCTGGGTAACGGATCGGCCTAAATATCACAAATTGCGTATAAAGTATAAGTATAAATAAATGAGGAAAGATTTATTTTGTTTAAAACATAATTACTTGGTTGTATTGGTAATTGATTATTGGTTTGGCATTTTTTGGGAAATAATATATACTTTTATTATGTTTATTTAATTCACGTATAATAGAATTTAAAAATATTAATAAAGTTTATTTAGTTTAAACCAAGAATATTGTTTTATTTCTAGTTATAGATAATTATACTACTACTACTGCAGCCTATCTTTGAATTACTTCGCAGATGCGTGCAGGTTTCCTCACGATGTTTTCCTTCACCGAAAACCTCTGTGGTAAATTCAAATTGAATTTCGCACATTAAGTAAACTTAGAGGTGCGAGCCGGAATCGAACCCCCGACCCTCTGCATGAGACGCGGTAGGTCGAACCACTAGGCCACCACGGCTTAGATAATTATAACAGAACAATTATTAATTTAATCCACTTATGAAAAGTTCAGAAAAAAATAGTAGGTATTGAAAAAAGAAAAAAAACTAAAAATATCTTGTCACTTGTCCAGAATCGATCCTCGGTCTATCATTTCGTTACACCAAGGCGCTAATTAACTAAGCTATCGACTCATGTTACGAGTGGCTGAAATATAGGTTCAGATACGTTTTAATTATGTTGCTTTCAAATAACAACGCCATCTTACGGCGCTGCCAGTTGACTTTTTGAAATTCACGTAGCTAGTAGCACGTAGCACGCCATCGACGCCGAACCGCTTCGTTCAGAGGAATCTCGACTTTGTCGTGGCCATGCACTTTTGCAGCCGACTGTACTATGTTGGGGAAGATTTTATAGACGTACCAGTAAATTATATTTCGAACTTTGACTATTAAGTATCTGGTCGTATAAGTCTGGTCGCAGCAGGGCATTTTTTGCCTGAAAAATGTACAACAATTAATGGTATCCTACTTATATCATAAACATGAACGTTTATGTGGATGAATAGATATTTGTTGCGCAATATAGGGTAAAAACATTGATCTATTATAAGTAAGGATTCACAATCAGCCGGAGAAAAATGGCCCGGCAAAACGGGTGCCCGAGTTTGGTGCTCAGTAAATTTGACACTTGAAGTGTTACAGTGTTAGGTTTACTTTTGTATAAAATATTTATCTTGACACATTATAAAGAGGCGTTATAAGCATTTCCAATATGTGTTTTTGCTAATGTCAGTTTACTCCTTATATTTTGACATATTCTGTTAGACACTGTTCGTCCATATGTAATAACATAGGTCAATGGGTAAAAAACATGGATATACTCGTAGGACGAGATTTCCCCGTGTCACACCTATGGTGTTTACAATTTACAATCTGTTTTTTGGTTAGTAGTGTACATTAAACATCGTCTGGTCAACCTAATGTTGGCGACTAACATTGCGCCAACGTTGGCAAGTGAAAAGTATGTATCACGGCATGTACCTCATAACAAAATTTTACGTATGACGTCATAATACCAAGATAGTAGATGGGGTTAGATATTCCCAGATAATTCAGTCTTGGGTTTTTCTCAAGCTCTGAAGAAAGAAGAAAATATAAAAACTCACCGCTGCATGGTTCAATGGTAAATTCCAATCATACGTTGGTTGTTGCTGAAATAATAATATTTGAATATTTTTCGAATTGGGTATGAAAATGTCAACAAGTTAACATTTTTATCTGGGTTTTATTAAAACTTGTAATCTACATTAATGTGTGGAACTATCGCAGTCTAACAAACAACACTTCCGTTGACCCATTAACCCCCTCATGCAATAGCTGGTAAAACTTTTTCGATACCTACCAATTTTCAATCCATACTGACATTAAAATACAAAAGTGACTGTGTGATACCTCTTCATGCCACAGCCACTAATCCGACATAGATGAAAGGTATGGAGATAGGTGAAATCCCGGAGAAGGACATAGGCTATTTTTTAACCCGGAAAAACGCATAGTTCCCGCTGAAACTCGACATCCAAATTCCACGCAAATTCGCGTGCAGAAGCTAGTATAATTAATAAAATGTCCAAAATTACGAATGATATAGGTACAAATTAAATCAACTTACAAGTAAAACACTTCCAGGGTTCTGAGATTGGGTTATTTGCCCATTTAAATCCGGCAAAGAAGATTGTGTGGAGTAATAATGACTGGGATCCTGAAAAATGTTCAAAAATTAATATGGATTTACAAATTTAATTAAGAGTAGAAGAAATTTCCTGTGATGAACTTCCTGAATGCACATTATGTATGCTTTTGTAGCAAGTGTATGCACCGCCATCATAATTCAGATATTGATAAAATAATTGTGATTGATATGAAATTTAGCTTTTGAAATTTATTTACCGTTAAATGTTAAAATAAATAGTTATACCGAAATTTTTCCCTATAATAATAAAAGTATGAGTTACCAAATTTTTTAGGTAAGTAAAACGCCATAATACCAATTTTCCTTTTTTGTCTAAATCTCCTTAGAAGAAAATATGCACTTAAACTCACCGTTACATGATTCAATGGTAAATTGAAAGCATACGTTGGTTGTTGCTGAAATATATTTTCAATATTTAATACTGTGTGGTGTAAATGTGGGTAACATCTTAATACTTATTATCTTGCTATGAAACATTAACTTAACATACATCATTGTATGGCAGCTCGCATATAGTAGTTATAGTTCTAGTCTAGTCTAATAAGTTTAAGGTTTTTATTTTATTTTATTTATTCTGTTTATGAATAATGCATTCTTCAATTTAATTACATACATTATTGTAACGTCATACCTGAACCTGGACATTATATCCAAGATTCAAACTTTTTGGAACTGCTGTTTCTACTGGAGGTGAAATGTATTTGCTTAGATCCTGAAACAAAAGTTTTATGAAAGAAAGAAAGAAAAATATTTATTCGTGACGATAACACACAATATGAAAGCAAATGACATAAAAAGACGGGTATATGGTTGGTCACGAAATATGAGACATCAATATGTACATACACGCTGTTGAACCTTATTCTGTTTTTAAGGTGCTACATGTTGTAGTGTAGTTTAGCAATTATCATAGAGGCAATTATGATCAATGAATATCTCAAAGGAGGTCATATCAAATAGTCCATATTATCCATATTTTAATATTATAAGTGCGAAAGTAACTCTGTCTGTTCAACCGCTGGACCGATTGAGATGAAATTTAGCATGGAGATAGTTGGGGTCCCGGGAAAGGACATAGACTACTTTTTATTCCGGAAAAACGCATAGTTCCCGTGGGAGCGCGATAATTCCACGCGGGCCAAGTCGCCGGCAGAAGCTAGTCTTATATAAACAAGGAAGGTATACATGCAAAAATGAAGTTTAAAACGTCTCGTATACGCCCACTAGGCCACTACTGAACCGACAGTAGTTATTGGTGAAGGTCACAGGAACACCGTGGATGTGAGTGGCACAAGGCCGGTCTGAGTGGAGCACTTTGAGGGAGGTCTATGTCTAGCAGTAGGCGTCTTTCAGGTGAAATGATGATAATTCATACGCGTTACCTTTCATACCTCATACCTTTCATCTAGAATATTCAATAACTTTACGCTTACATTTAGCGAGACTAAAATCGCAGGAAAAAAGCATTTTAATAATCATGAAATTTTCATTTTTCTTACCGGTAAACTGATTTCTGCATGATTAGGGGGCTGCAAAAGGGCGGGTGGGGTTGAGATTTCCAGAGCTCTTAAAAGTGGTTTGTCCTAAAAAACTGTTTTTGGTTAATTTTACATTATTTTACTCCTGTAATATAGACGAGTTCGCTAATATATACGCTCTTTTGCACCGTATTCCTTTGTGATAGACCCAAGTGTACACATATTAATGAACATTTATGCAACTGCATATTAAATTACAGTTAACTATTGGGAAGTGAAAATTACAAAGAGAACATCAATGGTGTAAAATTAAGTAAAAAAAATGGTTTCAGTGACTATATACACGGTGAACTTGAGTAACCCGAATAATTTTACCGGCGTATACCTGAGGCCGTAAGAAATAAAAAAAAATATGAAACAGGTTGAAATATGATTTTTAACTTTTTTTATTACATACGATTTCTGACCGACTCCGACTGGGGTCGTATGGAATAAAATAAGTTAAAAATCATATCTCAACCTGATCTCATTAACATTTTTTATTCCTTATGACCTCAGGTATACGCTGCTAAAATTATTCGGGTTACTCAAGTTCACCGTGTATATACACGTATAATACAAAATTAGAATAATAGAACGGTCAAATGGGAGTAGCACTGCTCTGTAGATCTTGTACAACCTAAACATACAGATAGGTAGTAAAATAAATATTTAGGTTTCACTTAACACCTGATATACACAAAATAAACTAAGCGTTTAACTTTTATAAAGAGAATTTGCCACAATTTGGCCGTTTCACGAGAAAGTCAGTTAACAAAAATCTTAAGTATTTACTATGTTCACAGTTAGGTACTTATTACATTTGCCTACTTGTAATCCAGTGTGACACCTCCTTACCTCACAAATCAATACCAAATTTTATCATACTATTTTTAAATACCAAATATTTAATGTAACTTTTATGCACACCTTACTTTGTACCAAAGACAACGAGTGACTGAGTGTGATTGTTTGCTTTTCTTTTTTTATTTATATTCAGCCAGTAGTATATTCAGCCAAAAACATGAACATCATTTTGTGTACTATACTTAATACATATTTATGTACATACCGGTACATTATCTGACGAAGATCGCCGACTCGCCTTTATAGGTTTTTCTGTATCTTTTACATCAAGGGGAGATACGGATGTTGTACTAACCTGGAAAAAGTTCAATGTAAATTCAAACATAATTACCTAAATACCGTTAAAAAAATACCAGCGGCCTTATTCGAATTTGCGTTGGGAATCTACAAGGGAGTTTCCTTATCTTCTTTCGGAGCACTAGACTTCAGTGTACTAGTGAGCATGACAAAATTGTTCCCGTTTTGTTGTAGTCATCATCATCATCATTTCAGCCGATAGACGTTACGTCCACTGCTGGACATAGGCCTCCCCCAAGGCGCGCCACTCAGACCGGTCCTGTGCCACTCACACCCACCGCGTTCCCGCGACCTTTACAAGGTCGTCGCTCCATCTTGTTGGAGGCCTACCGAGAGCTCGTTTGTTGTAGTGCCTCCAAGTTATTAGCTTTGTGATAAGCTGTCCTCATTCACATTGATTGCAGATTGCAATACTGTTAACCGTTACCCATGGGATCAGAAAAATCTGGAATGGCGTCCGCGTACCGGGTGAAAAGTTGCCCGTAATGTCCGTGCCTCCACCAAGATGGAGCAACGACCTGGGGCCTTATTCGAGTCCAAATATACAGCGCTATAGGACTTCCCAAATAAGTCTCCCAATTTTAGCAAGAGAGTAAATTACTCGTACAATAATTCCAAGACGCGCAGTTTACTTAGATTTAGTTGACTTAGATTAGACTTGGGATCTAGTGACTCACTAAGCAGTCACTTTTAACGTCTCGAATAACATGTTTGTCCGAGAAGCGAAAGGGAGATTCCTGTCCCTTCTCTATAGGATCTCTTCGTGACCTCGAATAGACGCCCTGGTGAAGATAGTGGGAAACTGGGAAACCAGTGGTAAGGAGTAAGACACGTGACATAACTAGGTCCGTTCTGAGTGGCGAGCCTTGGGAACAACATGACTGTGTCGACTTATCCAGCACTGGATGTCTTTCGCCTGACACGATGACATTGCGTCTGGTCGCGTGAAGTCGTGCCAATTAAATGATATTGACTCACAGACTTGTTTATATCACTCGCTGACTTGAGCAAATTGGGCAAAAGGTTAAATTTGACAAACTACGCACCACATCCTCTGAAATCGCCGTCGAGACCAGCAGGAGTGCCACTAGAACACCCCACATCACTACACCAATACGGCCGACTGACGCCTTCACACGAATAAATAGCTTTTTTTCACAGCAATTTAAAGAACAAAGTGTCAAATTACATAGCGTGAAATAAACGCGAAGATTAGGTGCGAAATTGAAAAGACAGTTTGAATACGAAAGCAATTGTTATTTAAATTATAAATCTGTGTTCCTGTTATATAAAATTGATATTTTATATTAAAAAGACACGGCAATATTAACACGACTACTTATTGTTTAAAAATTACGATCGCATTACAGCCTTTTATAAAGCTTCGTAAGTTAGATTTCAAAGTCATTTCTGTTATTCATTGCCATTTGACTTCTGCAACTCTGTACGCGAACGGATCATCAGAGAAGTAGTAAAATGCCACAAAAACCCACACTGTATAGTGTTAGGTGTAAGGACGTCGTGCCCGTGATGCCCGTCTGAATGTCTAACCCCGCTCTTTAAGTCATAGTCATAGTTCTTTGTTTGCCATAAATTGTATGTGTACATTAGGTTTAATATACAATGTTTAACAAGTTTCAATACAATTTTACCGTTTTGGTATAGCAACTGTAGATTTCACAGTAAATTTGATTCTGCGTAATAAATAATAATATTCACTCAAGTTATACGGACAAAGTTCAATGAGATACTTTTTTAGAGAAACCAATAATTTAGTATCTGGTAAGGACTTAATCGAAACCGGTAAAGCGTTGTAAACCTTGGCAGCGAGATATCGATGGCAACTCTGAAACATCGCTGTTCTACCGAAAGGACCTGTCACGTCAATTGAAAATAAGTAATTGAATCTTTTACAGTTAAAATTTGTTTTTGGTGGGAATTTACCTGACATTCTACGTACAAGTTTGCTGAAATCCTCCTAGCTCTAGTCTAGCTCACGCTTAGTCTGGGCGGGATCAGCTCCCACATTACTTATGAGCTGAACGACGTTTGTGTTTCAGGATTTACTGACTAATTTAGCCGTGTTCATGATTAATATTTAAAGCAATAATAGAATGTTGCCAAATATCGCTCCCTGTGGTACTCCGGAATTTTAAGGAAGTCCAATTGTAATAAAAAAACCGGCCAAGTGCGTGTCGGGCCACGCGCAAATTATAGGGTTCCGAAGTTGACGATGCCCACAGTACCTTTCTAAGACTTATTAGCATCTAGCTAGCCTGTGGTGTGACGTGCCCGCCCGACTCCCCTGCTGCTCGAGAAAAATCATCATTATAAGTTGGTCGACTATTACTCGTAAGTTTGTACAGCCTACTTAGCTCTGATAGTTTTCCTTTCAACTACGTTATATATGCCACAACCGTGATTTTTTTCAGCCATCCAAATACCACCATTTAGCTGGCAGGGATGGGGGGGGGGGGACACGTGACTCTAACAAAAAATAGCACTTTAAAGCTTAATATTTCACAAACGCATCACTTAATCAAAAAATGGTTTTAACAAACCCACAATATTTTTTCGAGACCTATTCAACGATATGCCGCATCATGATGACCGCCGGCATGGGGTATGCAAGAAAAAAAAATTACATCCCCACTTTACGAGTAGGGGAGGTACCCTATAAAAAAATATATTTCAAAATTTTATTGTACCACTTTGTCAGCATAACTAATATGCATATTCATGCCAAATTACAGCTCTCTAGATCTAAGAATCTCCGAGCAATAGTGCGGACAGACGGACGGACATGGCGAAACTATAAGGGTTCCTTGTGGACTTCGGAACCCTAAAAAGGCTACATCGATTAATGCAATATTTGCCTGCAACTAGTTGAATTTGTGTGTAGTTAAAGTGTAGTTCTTCTTTATATTAGCAAGTACTTATGTAAGTACTTTACTTACTTTGCTAATATTTTGTATAGAATACTAGCTGTGCTGTCCCGCGCTTGAAGTCCGCGGGGACTTCGTACCGCCTTGGATTTTTTTGGTTATGAAAAATAGCTTTTCTTCTTCTTGCTGGTGCCATCTTCTACCGAAGTTTGGCGATCATCATGGCTATTTCCACTTTTGACGCAGCTGAACGGAAAAGTGATCGAGTGCTCTTCTGGAACCATTGACGCAGATTCTTAAGCCAAGAGGTTCTTCTTCTACCAACACTCCGTTTACCTTGAATCTTGCCCTGGATAATTAATTGTAAAAATAGCTTAAGTACGTCCTATTCTCAGACCTACTGAATATACACTTCAAATTTCATAAGAATCGGTCGAGCCATTTCGGAGGAGTTTGGTTACAAACACTGTGACACGAGAATTTTATATATTAGACTAGCTGCCCCCGCGGACTTCGTACCGCCTTAGATTTGTTTTGGGTACCTATGAAAAATAGCTTACGTCCTATTCTCAGACCTACTGAAGATACACTTCAAATTTCATAAGAATCGGTCGAGCCGTTTCGGAGGAGTTTGGTTACAAACACTGTGACACGAGAATTGTATATTAGATGTAGGTATTACACTTAGTTGTAAGATATAGTGAATAAAACAATTTGAAATAAATACTATGTTTAATAGATTTGTCTGTCTGATAAGCGGATTGTATCAATCTATTCTAAAGGATAATAATTTATTCAAGTAACAGAGGTAAGGAATCATAAAATACCATAGACATAAATAATACTTCGTATGGACCCGGCCTAACGTAGATACATGTCATGTTTCCCCACTTCATTGGTGTCCAATCCAAAGTTAAACTTATATCGTGACACTAAAGCTGGGTTACATTTTTCCAACAACGAGACGAGTTTTTAGATACTGAGAAACAGTTTCGAAAAAAGTTTTTTTAAAAACGCTTATTGTCACGCACGCTCGGTGACAGAACTTTGGATTGGACACCGTGGCAGTGGGGACATATTACGTGTACGTTAGACCGGGTCTATATTATTAACGTATATGTAAAATACATACTTAGATGGATGTCATAAAGCGTAGATATAAAATTACAAATGAGAATGTAAATACAATGCAAGTAATAATTATATTTCGATAGTATTTTGAGACTGTACAAACACGCATTCTTCCATATCTAATGCGTCAAGCAAGGCCTTTACTTCAATTAAAAGCGCATTACTTATTGAGCTAGTACAGCTACCATACCGTCTTACTATCTCTTGCCAAATTGACACAGAATTAATATGTTGTACGGCATCGTATGATTGAACAATTTTACCACTATAATGGTTGTTCAGATGTGGTGCGATCAGCACTGAATGAAAGTCATCATTAATATTTAGTGTCAAAGAGTTTTCCGAATGACTATCAGCAGGTATATTGACGTGTTTGACCAATGGTGATTCTGATTGCGCAATTACTATAGTTTTAATATTTGATTCAGGAAAATGAACTGAACCAAACATTGAAGATGAATCGGCATTTTCTTTAACCAACATTGATTCGAAATCAGAAACATGATTAGAAGAAATGATAGGTCTGTTGGCAGGTACTTCAATGATATCTGCTATAGTGTGTGATTCAGAAGGAGTATGAATGGATGTTTTGATAGTTTCATGAGCTAATGCTTCTAATTGGGATTTGAAAGATGGTTCATTATAAAATTCTGCTGTGGATATTTCGTTGGTTCCAGAATTATCAAGAGCTTTATTAACAGCTTCATGCAAAGACAAAGATTCCATATTAGATTCTGAAATATGATCAGACGCATGGCTAGGTACATTAATAGATGGTGCAATCAATATCGGTTTGAATTTAGTTTCAGGAATTTTGTCAATGGATTTACTGTCAATAACAGAGACAATAGGGATAAGATTATTAGACGCTTCGTTGATTAACAATGCATTGGATTCAGAAGTATAACCAGAAGCAAGGCGATTAGAAGATTCTTCGATTATCATTGCTTTTACATGGGGTTCAGAAGTATGTTTAACACCAAAAATGGAGGATATGTCAGCATTTTCTTCGATTGATAATGATTTGATTTCATCGCCGATATGTTCAAGTGGAGTAACTACAGGTATTTTAGTTCTTTCAACAAATAACGGGGATTCAGAAACAACGGTAGTAGGAGGACTAGCAGCATGTCCAATCGCAACCAGTTTAACAACATCTGTTTCAACTAGTGGGGGTATTATTGGGTTTTCGTCCAACAATGATTCGACATGAGATCCAGAAACATGTTCAGAATCAAGTGTAGAAGGATTATTAGAAGATAATTCGATCAATAAAGCTTTGAAATTAGATTTAGACGGAGAAAAAACAGATTCGCCAGCTTCCTCAATCAATGATCCAGCGTTTGTTTCAGAGGTAAAATCAGAAGAACTAATAGGTTGGTTATTAGGAGATACATCGACTAAAACAGCTTTAATGTTAGATTCAGTGGAAGCAAGAAGAGAAGATATTTTAGAAATTTTGTTAAAGGGCAATTCTCCACTTAAAACGTCAGTGCCACTTTCACTAGCCATGATATAAGGTATCCTTTCGTCTTTGACAAGTTTTACTTCTTCAAATGTTCTAATATCAGAATTGCTGACATCCGCAAGCATATTTTCTATTTGGACATTTGTCCCAATTATCTTTGTATTAGTGTCTTTATTGACTGCTAGGTTTGACGGGATATTTAAAGAATTGGATGGTTGCAGATGGTTAATGGTTTTCACTAGATCAGGAGGTCCATTTACAACATCACCATTTTGTTTCTTTAACATTTCTATTTTTTCTACGAGAGCTGCATCTTCTTCATTGCCGATATTTTTGATAAAATTTATTTCACTTTCATGTATATCGAAGTTTTTGTTAAAGTTGACATTATTATGTGCTTCCGTATTTTCCAAATATTTCACAGAAACATCAACTTCAGGTTTCTGGATTATATCCAATATTTCTCTACTAAGATCATCATCATCCAAATGTTCTTGGATTGTTGCTAGTATTTGCCTAATGGACATCCGGTTAAAGTCTTTCTTCTTGCTCAAGGACAGAAATGACTTGATGATTAGAGACAGCCGTTTCACTTCCTCCAAATTCCCGATTTTGTGATCATGGTTGAGACCCAATAGTCCTGTTACAACTCGCCAGACTGCTAATATCTTTTTGCCCTCATTTCCGCATATTCCTTCGACTGTTTCGTCTATGGATAGAGTATTTGATTCTGGATCGACGTCTAGTTGAGCGTGTAAATTATGGATATTATTTACCTGAAAATTAATAGGAATATTATTGACAACTTTTTACTCCAAAAAGGGTTCGAATGGTAGGTTCATAGAAGCGCTTTCTATTTACCTTCAGTCCGTTAGTTTCTGTTTGGTTGATAAATAAATCGTGCGTTGGGGGAGGCCTATATCCAGCAGTGGACGTCTTTCGGCTGACAATGGCTGACATGATGATGATCAGGACAAGGAATCACTAAGGCCCGGTTCCTATATCCACGAAACGCCTCGTTTTGCCTACGGACGGTTGATTTTTGACATTTGTTCCATAGAGAATCTGTCAAATTTTAACCGTCCGTAGGCAAAACGAGGCGTTACGTGGATATAGGAACCGGCCCTAAGTCTAGCCATGTGTCATAGAAATATTTCATGGCAACACAAATAAATTAGCCGTCTCTACCTCTACCAGACAAACTTTCGGTAGGTCTATCAGATTATTATATACTAGCTTCTGTACGCGACTTCGTCCGCCTGGAATTTGGTTATCGCGTTCCCGCGGGAACTATGCCCTTTTTCGGATAAAAAGTAGCTTATGTAAGGACATAGGCTACTTTATTTGACCACGCATCACATGAAAAGTACTGGACCGATTATGATGAAATTTGGTATGAAGATAGTCTCGAGACGGTAATGCTGGCCTAGAATAGGGCTTTTCATAACAAACTAGCTTCTGCCCGCGTGGAATTCCGTTATCGCGCTCCCACGGGAACTACTTATGCGCTTTTCCGGGATAAAAAGTAGCATATGTCCTGTCCCGGGGCCCCAACTATCTCCATGCCAAATTTCACCTCGATCGGTCCAGCGGTTGAAGCGTGAAGAGGAAACAGACAGACAGACAGACAGAGTTACTTTCGCATTTATATTAACTAGCTTCTGCCCGCGACTTCGCCCGCGTGGAATTCGGTTATCGCGTTCCCGCGGGAACTATGCGTTTTTCAGGATAAAAAGTAATGTCCTTTTCCGGGACCCCAACTATCTCCATGCCAAATATCATCTCGATCGGTCCAGCGGTTGAAGCGCGAAGGGTAACAGACAGATAGACAGCAGACAGACAGACATAATTACTTTCGCATTTATAATATTAAATATGGATTTTAAAATTCGAAGTGATGTTTGATACCTAGATGTTTGTTTTTATGCCTAACCTATTTTTGATAGTTTTATTAAAGTCCTCGAATCAGAATGTTGTTTCTTTTAGTGCCCTCGAGGCCATCCCTTCAGCCAAAATTGTCCACTACTGATCATAGGCTTCCCCCAAAGATCGCCACTCGACTGGTCCTGTGCCACACGCTTCCATCAGATTCCCGCGACCTTCATCGCCTTAATAACTACAATACTTCTTCTACACTATTTATTTTTTACAACATCTAAAAATATTGTAAGTACACAGTTTAGTTCAATCAATGATTATCTTATCTTATCTACAGAGTAAGAGGAAGTAGAGGGGATTTCTGCGCTTGTTTACGACTGAAGGGCCAATATAAGCGTGCGCGCACGACAAAGTGCCCGCTGCGTCCCGCGCCCATCTGCCGATAAGACCTTATTTTCGACTTCTGCGCATCGAAGTCTACCGCTCAAGTTCCATATGGCGATGCATATAATAATGTACTATTTGAGTATCATTATGGAGCATCTACCTACTACTTCCTTACTCACATACTCTTAGAATCAAGTGTTGTAATCAATTTCCATCCTCCTCATGTAACCAATTTTCACCTTGAAATGACAACCCAAGTAACAATTTCTGGTTCTATAGTAGCCCATAGAACATTTCTCAAAACACCACCTTAGCCCTATAAAAGGCCATAGAAGGTTGAGTAAAGCCGATCTGGCGCAGTTATATCTCCATTTAGTGATATAGTGGAACCATAGCAGCTTTAGTTGTGACGTTTTAGGTCTGTAAAGGTGATGTAATGATGACTCGTATTACAATTTAGTGACATACGGGCCACAGTAACGCTAATGTAGTGCTTTTTTATACTGTAGTAGCGTTCGTTGATTCCCTTATAGTCCTATTTTAGTCTATAGTAGAATCCGTGATTCCTACTGAGGCGCTTTCTCGGCAAAGTTTGGTATTGTGTGTTTTTGCTGTGAACTTCATTGACGGACAACAAAAATAATTCAATTATATAAAGGAGTAATATTCTATCGCGGTAAGTTTATGTTATCTTATTTAGACATTTAATATTTCGATCAATGCTGCAAAAAGCACGTGCGAATAAAGTTTTACTGATAGAATAGTATTTGATTTGCTTAGTATTTTCAATGCGCCCTCGATTAATTGAGTTTTGAATAAAATATATTCATATTATAAAATTAAATTCACAGACATTTCTACTTTAGAGCCATTAAGTACATCCGTGGGTCTTATCGGCTCACTATAGTACCTCCGATTCCTGTCATGTCAAAGTTTGAGTATAAAAGTAACTGTTCACTTCCTTTATGTGCTTTTTTATCCTATGACCGATCTACAAACTCCATTATAGAAAGTTTTGGCCATATAAAAGAGTCATAGTCACAACTATCGTACGAGCCTATAATAGGGATTCAAAAACAATTAGAACACTTTTAAGTACTATAAAAATGTCCTAAAAATCGATTATAAAACAAAACCGCTCTATTACGGCGTCATTATGGCTACTAAAGACCATGTACTATAGAAGTGATTTGTGGAACCACAATATCGCAAAAACCTTGTATAGTAGAACGTTCATCACTGCTAAAACGCAAGATTTATAGCGGTTGTCCGGGAAACCTTATAGCGCAAATTAGATACATAATGGTGATTTCAATCACTCTTATACAGTAAAATAGCTCTTTAGTGGCTATATTTGAAGTTTTTATAGCACTTGACTATAATAGCCCTATAAAATGGTTCTATAAACCTTTACATCAACAATTTATAGGATAATTTGGCTCTTTAGCTTATAGAGCAAGAATGTGTTCCCAAACGCCTTTATACAACTGGTAGTCACCGCTAAAACCTTTATACGACGTTTACTCGACCTTTTAGTGATGATAACCCAAGTTATAGGGCCAAAATGTTACTTGGGAAGGTATGTACAAAATATGTGTACGCTTTCTTCTGAACGCCCTTATGATAGAATGCAAAAGTGAATAGATATGTATGATACCTAAATATACAAACACGCATGCAGTTCATAATAATATGTCGTCATTTCTTGCATGACGTCACCTACATTACTTTGTGGGGTTATTAAACACGAAGATTCTATGAATGAATCATCTATACTAATTTAAATGCAAAAGGAACTATGTCTGTCTGTTATCTCTTCACGCTTACGCTGCTGGACCGATTTAGATGAATTTGGTATAGAGATAGTTCGAGTCCCGGGGAAGGACTGCTCTATTCAAAACGTTACGTAGTCACATAGGGGTCGGAGATTCGAATCCGGCTATTACCTCTGAGTTTACTTATACCTTTGCGAAATTCAATTTTAATTTACCACTGAGCTTTTCTGTGAACGAAAACGTGAGGAAACCTGCACTCATCTGAAAAGTAAGTAATTTAAGGTTGTGTCTGACGTCCCGAATCCACAGTGGCCCCGCGTGGGGACTATAGCCCAAACCCTCTCGTGATGAGCGGCCTCTGCCCAGCAGTGGGACGCAAATAGGCTGTTGTAGTGGTCTGTGTATTTGTGTGTCTGTCTGTAGCCTCGTATAATAAAAGATGAACCGATTTCGATTGGGTTTTTTGTTCGTTTGTTGGGCGAGTTAGTGGAGTGTTATTAGCTATGTTTGAAAAATATCGGTATCTGATGGTATGTAAGGATTCCTTAAATTTTCAATTTATGCTTATTCAGGTTACTTACCGAATGGTATCCCGTGTCGAACCGGTATTCTTGCCCTGCGGTATTACCGTTATATTGCATATTACCGGTACTAGTCGGCGTCAAATGTTGAGGTTGCAACGCGAACCCCGTGTACGGACTCCACACATACTGAATTGGTGAATTTAACTAAAAAAAGTGCATATAATAATAATAAAAAGTTTCAAAAAAATCGCTGTATAGTATATCTACAGTCGAGTTCGCCAAAATGTAAACACTTCTGCAACTCACTCCATTGTTATAAGGTCCAAAAATGCTCACATTTAATTAACTCTGGTGGGTTTAGATCTCAATAACTTTGATTTGATGCGGTTTCTTTGGAATTTGACATCCAAACTACTTTGTTTAAATAAAACAAGTCACATACTGAAGGGAGTAACTTCCAAACATAACTTGAATCGGCCCTCTGCTACTCGCTTCCACCGGTTTCCCGCGACCTTCACGAGGTCGTCGCTCCATCTTGTTGGAGGCCTACCGACAGCTCGTCTCCCGGTTCGCGGATGCCGTTCGAGAACTTTCCGGCCCCATGTGGGCCCCATCGTCTGGAAACGAGTAGCACAGGACCGGTCTGAGTGGCGAGCCTTGGGTGAGGCCTATGTCCAGCAGTGGACGTCTTTCGGCTGAAATGATGATGATGATAACTTGAATGTTTTCCAAACAGCATTTAACGCATAGACACACGATTGGACCACTTCTTTAACTGATGACGACAGACCAAATTGTCAAGTACATAGGTAGTGATTAATTTTCAGTCCAATAGAGGAAGTTCAGGTCACCACATTTTTTTAATGTAAGCAGAATGACAAACAGTCACACGGCCCACGTGATGGTAAGTGGTAACCGCCGCCTATAGACATTTGTAACACTGGAGGCATCACCACTGTGTTGTCGATCTCGAAGATATTTGATGACTCCCGTTTTGAAAAGCACCAAATTGTGCCTTCACCTCATAACTATTGCTAGTTCTTTGGAACAAAATTTACACAATCCAAATATAGGTTGGGGGATACATATATATGACCTCGTGAAGGTCGCTGGAAACCGGTGGAAGCATAGCACAGGAACACGGTCTGAGTGGGGAGCCTTGGGGGAGGCCTATGTCCAGCAGTGGACGTCTTTCGGCTTAAATGATGATGATGATGATAGGTTCTTTATGACCGACTTCAAAAAAGGAGGAGGTTCTCAATTCGTCGGAATCTTTTTTTTTATGTATGTTCACTAAAAATAAATAGTAAACGTGAACCGATTTCGACGATTCTTTTTTTGTTCGAAAGGTGGTACTTCCAAGTTGGTCCCATATAAATTTGGTTCAGTTCTGATGATGGGATCCATGAGAAAATGAGGGAACTCCTCGAAATTTGCCAGCACGTAGATGATTTTGGTATCAATTTCGAAGACTTCAGAGTTACTTATGTACTTCTATAGTAATGTTTGGAAACTGTAGCCGAAAAAAATTTTTACTTGTAATTTAAATTGTAGACGGACGCCTTTAAACTCCGACAGACTGCGAAGTCGGTGTCAAGTGAACAGACCCAAAGAAATGATAATCATATAGTGAACTTGACATTGACATCGCAGTCTGTCGGAGTTTGAAGGCGGTTTTTTTTTTCTTGACAAATATCCTCTGCTTGCATTTGCTATTCCACATAAAACTACTAATCACAAAATTAAATACCGTATCTTCATCGCCGGTACAAACTGTCACAAGTAGGAGAATCACCAACATCTCCATGATTCTATAGAAATGAATTAAATATGGGTCACATATATTTATAGCTTACATATTGAATTTATTCTGATTTGCCATACTTACCGCATAATTTTGATATTCATTATACATGCATTCAATTGGATCAAGTTTGCTAGATGAACTTGAATTACTGTATTTGTATTACGAAAGGCACGTGTAGTTTTGAATACAATCAATTTAAAACTGCTGGGCACAGGACTCCTCTCATCACGAGATATTGGGCTAGTCCCCACGCGGGCCCAGTGCGGATTGGGGACTTCACACACATCCTTGAATTACTTCGCAGATGCGTGCAGGTTTCCACACGATGCGTTCCTTAACCGAAGAGCTCAATGGTAAATTCAAATTGAATTTCGCACATAAATAATTTCAGAGGTGCGAGCCGGATTCGAACCCCCGACCTCTGTACATGAGGCGGTAGGTCAAACCACTAGGCCACCACGGCTATCGTATGGGTGAAATAACCCAAGATATTTATTTGTTATTCAGATCTAATGCAAGTGTAGATCCTATTATTGCTTAAGAGGGTTTATCTTGAAAGTTGGCAACGTCGCATATAGCTGTCAAATGTTTCGCTGTTTTTATTAATATCTCAATATTACTGAATTAAAAAAGAAGTTACGAGTATCATTCTATGGTTGAATGACGCGTCTTGTTTTATATTTGTTGGTTAGGCATTCAAACGATAAGATTACATTAAAATGCATGGAAAATGCGATGGAAAGTTTTCAAAACATAGTACTTCTGTAATCCTAAAATTTTCGTGTTCCTATGATAATTGTTGCAATCCATACTTAATGTTTTATTCAACCATAGAGCGATAATTCATGTTTTCATTCAGTAATATTCATAAATTAATAAAAACAGCGAAATATTTGACAGCTATTTGCGACGTTGCCAACTTTCGGAGTAAACCCTCTTAATCCACGCGCTGTCTAAGTTTTTTTTATTACGAATGGGCTTGCGTTTGACCCTGATCACACCTGATGGAAAGTAATGATAGGGTCTAAGGTAGAACACGCTTACCCAGAAGATGCCTATTCACTCTAGACTTGAAGCTGTGTAAACCTATATTTAGTGTGGTTAAACTAAAAACAGGTTTACAAGCTAAATAATAAACATTTTAGAACAACCTGTATACTATGTTTTCCTTTTAAGATTATGCAATAAAACAATTTTCTCAATAACAGCACAGTATAATTCAAAATACGTATAAAATATCTATTTCCAAAATTCAAGTAACATTTTTGGTTTTGCTTAACAACTAATTACAAATATACAAATATGTTTGACTTTTCGATTTACGAATTATTTGTATGAAACTTTTCGCTTATAAATTGATCACAAAAATTTTATATGATTGCTTTTACCATTAAAATTCACTAAAAAGGCGCCAACTGGTGACAGGAATACAGTGGCCTTCATTAAAGTGACAGTTAAGAAAGTTTACTCCGAAAGTTGGCAACGTCGCAAATAGCTGTCGAATATTTTGCTGTTTTCATTAATTTCTGAATATTACTGAATGAAAACATGAATTATCGCTCTATGGTTGAATAAAACATTAAGTATGGATTGCATCAGTTAGCAATAGGAACACGAAATTTTTAGTAATATGGAAGTAATATCTTTTGAAAACTTTCGATCGCAGTTTCCATGCATTTTAATGTAGGTAATCTTATCATTAGAATGCCTAACCAACAAATATAAAAAAACCGGCCAAGTGCGTGTCGGGCCACGCGCAAAGTATAGGGTTCCGAAGATGAGGATGCCCACAGTACCTTTCTAAGACTTATCAGCATCTAGCTAGCCTGTGGTATGACGTGCCCGCCCGACGCCCCTGCCGCTCGAGAAATATCATTGGTCTTTTAATCATTTCATAAGTTGTTCGACTATGACTCGTAAGTTTGTACAGCATACTTAGCTGTGATAGTTTTCCTTTCAACTACGTTATATATGCCACAACCGTGATTATTTTCAGCCTTCCAAATACCACCATTTAGCTGGCAGGGGGGGGGGGAGACACACAAAAAAATTACATCCCCAATTTACGAGTAGGGGAGGTACCCTATAAAAAAAAAATATATATTGCACCACTTTGTCAGCGTAACTAATATGTATATTCATGCCAAATTACAGCTTTCTAGAACTAAGCATCTCCGAGCAATAGTGCGGACAGACCGACGGACGGACGGACGGACGGACGGACGGACGGACATGGCGAAGACTTCGGAACCCTAAAAACGAGCAAGAGAATTTATAAAAACAGCGAAATATTTGACAGCTATATGCGACGTTGCCAACTTTCGGGATAAACCCTCTTAAGGGGTGAAATTGTTTCTGATTTATGAGACAACATTGGCCTTGAATATTTCTATCCAATAGCCGTCAGGGTCTTGAATGAAGGCCAAACCCTTCATCTTACCATCCTGTGGTTTCTTGATGAATTTCACGCCTTGCTCCTCGAATCTGAAACAGAATAATAACTCGATTTAAAAAAAGCCGACTGCAAATAAACTTTTGATTTCACATATCTCTAATATATAAAATTCTCGTGTCACAGTGTTTGTAACCAAACTCCTCCGAAACGGCTCGACCGATTCTTATGAAATTTGGAGTGTATGTTCAGTAGGTCTGAGAATAGGACGTAAGCTATTTGTCATAACCAAAAAAAAAATCTAAAGCGGTACGAAATCCGCGGGGTCAGCTAGTATTATATATATATTTGTAATTCGTTCATTAAACCCTACATTTGATACCCCACTCGATGGGATTTGTATTTTTTTTTTTTGGAAGCGGTTAATATGTCTCCAAAAGTCAGTCATTTTGTTTATTGCAATTTTGATATACCCAGTGTGACTCACAGTTAAGGGGCCGTTCAAGCATATCCATCCAGCGATTTAGGCTACACAGCGTGCCAAAGAAATATACATACATACATACACTCGGAAAACTTAACCCTCTTTCTGGCGCAGTCGGGTAAAAGTAAGTTAAACCTTGAATGAAGTTAAACCTTCGTATAAATCAGCGTACGCCCGAAATATGTGTTAAATGCGATCATAGATGTCACTACCTAGGTAGCCTGACCGGTTTTGAGCCACTCGCATCCACCGTATTCCTGCGACCTTCACCAGGTCGTCAAAAATCATTTAAAACTTACGGAAAAAGAAATTGTAAATATGTACTTAAATATATATAATACAATACAATCATAATACAATATACTTTATTGAACATCACAATCAATCAAGGAACAGTACAATGTAATTACAGAAAAGGTATGGCATACAGCAGGCGGTCTTATCGCTTAATAGCGATCTCATCCAGACAACCTTTGGATAGTGGAGATGAAGAAAACAAACTAGGTTGGTAGGCGGTGCTCAGTACTAAGATTTGCAGAAGAAATAAACTAAAGGATTTCCTTCTCAATAGCAAATTAAAAATGTGATAGAAATAGTATAAAACGGGTTATCGAGGGGTAAATACCTATTTTTAGAAAGTCCTTTTAGATAAAAAAAGATATTTACTAGTTTAATAAATAGATTAAATATTTAGTGATAAAATCGAGCGCGTCTCGCCATCAAACGTAACAGTTTGGCGAGTAACTAATTATTGTAACAAACGTGTATTTTCTTTTTGGAAAAAAAAAGAAATAAACAGACTTAAATACATTTATACATAAACATACATATAAATAGATAGCAAGCCAAGTAAATTAAAAATGTGTATAGGTAGTAAAAAAACCTAACCTCGATTCTACGCGTGGTAATGACGTATTTAGGTAGCATATGACATAGTATATTTTGCTATCTAAATCGATAATATAAATAAATTTTAATGGAACGAATCAGCTGTGTCATACAGAAATTATCTACACTACTCGAAATCGATATTTTAAATGCCTATAATATAAATACAATGAAATAAGGGCTAATAGCTACTTTATCGTTATTTCTTTACCAATCAACCACAACAGCCAATTTACGTCCCACAGCTGGGCACAGGCTTCACGATTTGGGCTATAGTCCCCGCGCAGGCGAAGTACGGACTGGAGACTACACACACATCCTTGTTTCACTTCGCAGATGCGTGCAGGTTTCCTTACGATGTTTTCCTTCACCGGAAAGCTCAGTGGTCAATTCAAATTGAATTTCGCACGGAACTTAACTCAAGAGGTGCGAGCAGGATTCGAAAACCCGACCCTCTGCAAACCACAAGGCCACCACGGCTTTTGTTATTTCCTAAATACTTACACAAGAAAAGCAATATTATGGTAGGTTTGTATCATATAAGGTTTAGAGTTTTAAGGTTCAGGTTTAGAGTTTAGTATTTTTATGTGATTAGTAGACAACCAAACGAGCACACAGGCCACCTAATGGTAAGGAGTCACTGCGGCCCATGGACACTAAAATCTTATGTTATATTATTTCTAAGAAATCATAAAAAATCCGCATTCGAGATTTTTTGAGATGCCTACCCCGAGGCCTAAGATGGAATGCTTCTGTGCCAGTAATTTCAACGACTGCCTTAACCCCCTACCGGAACACAACATTGCGAGCACTGCTATTTGGCGGCAGGTTAGCGAGTAAGACGGTGGTACCACCCCGGACGGACAACACTAGGTCCTACTACCACGAAAATATAGTTTAAGACTAAATATAATTAAGTAATCATGAGCCATCATTGTTTTTATGTTCGCATTCTCCACTTTCCAATGTTTGACTGGAAGAGATCGCTGCTTAGCGATAAGTCCGCCTGTTATTTACCTATTAACTGCATATGCTTCCTGTATTTTCTGTATTGTTGTTATTTGTTTTTGTTGTAATCATTGATTATGTAAATCAATGGTTACTGTGAAGGT
The DNA here is from genome assembly GCA_963971205.1 of Aethes cnicana. Classification (NCBI taxonomy): domain Eukaryota; kingdom Metazoa; phylum Arthropoda; class Insecta; order Lepidoptera; family Tortricidae; genus Aethes; species Aethes cnicana. Next base: position 884,770 of record OZ020295.1, read on the forward strand.
TTTATTATATGAATATTCATATTCATATCATACTTATATCATTTATTGCCAAACCATGGTTTTCTTAAGTACTAATAATAAATATATCAATACCATGAGCTACTGCCCACGACTTTGCCCGCGTTTATCGCGTTCCCGCAGGAACTATGCATATAAAAAGTAGCCTATGTCCATCCCCGGGACTCCGACTGTCTCCATTCCAAATTTCAATTAAATCAGTCCAGCGGTTGAAGCTTGAAGATCTAACAGACAGACAGTTACTTTTGCAACTAGCTTCTGCCCGCGACTTCGCCCGCGTGGAATTCGGTTTTATCGCGTTCCCGCGGGAACCATGCGATTTTCCAGGATAAAAAGTAGCCTATATCCTTTCCCAGGACTCCCATTCCCAATTTCATCCAAATTGGTCCAGCGGTTGAAGCGTGAAGAGGTAACATACAGACATACAGAGTTACTTTCGCATTTATAATATTAATATGGATTATAATTATCATTTATTTATTTAATTTTAGACAGGCAGCAATTCGCTGCTGCGTCTAAATCATATTTTCACTATTAGAGTTCATGTTAGTAAGAGAGTTTATCTAGTCTGTTTTTGAACTAATTAACAGTTGTTTTAAGTATGGATTTATAAAACTTACTTAGCACAAGCCGCGTCTACATCAGGCACCAAGATTCCAATATGTCCGTACCCTCTGGGCTCTGAATTGCCGTTGTGGTACGTCGAATCGTCACTCTCTGTACCCCAGTTGCTGTGAAATGAGAAGAATAATTGAATTTAGCTTTTTTTATTTATTTACAGCCTCTTTTCAGATTTTTTTACAATAAAATACTTAAAACTACTACTACTACTACTACTACTACAGCCTATTTGCGTCCCACTGCTGGGCACAGGCCTCACAAGCCTTAAAACTACAATAACCGAAATTTTAATAAATTTCTGTGTGCCTTCTGGCAAAGGTCTCCCCCAGTCTCCTCCATTCCTCCCTATCAGTGACCTTTCTGGTCCATGTTCTGTCGGCCATTTCCACAATTTCATCCTCCCATCTTTTATGTTGTCTCCCCCTATTCTGTTTACAGTTTAGCTTTACAAAAGGGTCAAAAACAAAAAACGAACTTGTGGTGGTGGCCTGGTGGTTCGACCTTGGCGTCACAAGCAGAAGATCGGGGGTTTGAATATGGTTTGCACCTCGAGTTTACTTATGTGTCAATTTGAATTTACCACTGAGCTTTTCGGTCAAGGAAAACATAGTGAGGAAACATGCAAACTATGAAGTAATTCAAGTATGTGTGTGAAGTCTCCAATCCGCACTGGGCCCGCGTGGAGGCACAAACCCCTCTCGTGATGAGAGGAGGCCTGTGCCCAGAATTGGGATGAAAATAGGCAATTGTGGTGGTGGGGTGGTAGCTACAAGAGCAGTTGTAACTTCTTCCGGTAACTTCAATAAGGGCATTTTATGTGAATTTTATTTTTCTGTGCCGATAAGAGTTTAAAATACTTACTAGGTGAGTTCCAAGGTAGCTTTCCTGGTCATAGCCCAGGTGGATCGCTTAGCCTCATCCTTCGGAATGTCCGCCGGGTTCTCGTAGCCCATAAAGAAGAGAGAGAACTGCATCTCGGGGAAATGTAGCTGCTTCAGGAGTGTCATGCCCAGCACTCCGGTGTAGAATGGGAGAGATTTACGGGGATCCTTGATCCGGTACATGGTTTGTTGGAACAGGAAGTCCTGGAATGTGATTTGATCCAAATTAATTGACGTTCACACAAGGCATACTGAGCTAAGAGATATTTTATAAGAAACTAAAAATACAAAATGGAACAAAAATACGCTCAGGATATTTATATCGGGATATTATCCGTTTTTTAATAAAATGAAATGAAAAATTGACATTCTTCTTCTCTTTAAATAATGGCTTCTGTCTATTAATTGATGTTCTTAAGAATAGTTACTAAGAATACTTATATGAGTTCGAAGTAATTCAAGAATGTGTGTAAAGTCCCCAATCCGCACCAGGCCCGCCTGGGGCCTACAGGCCAAACCCCTCTCGTGATGAGAGGAAGCCTGTGCCCAGAAGTGGGACGTAAATAGGCTGTAGTAGTGGTGGTACTGGTAGGCCTCTTAGAAAATGGACTGACAACCTAGTAAAGCGTGAATATGATGGATACATGGGGCACCAGAGCCATATCTATCATATCAGGTCATTGGAAAAGAATTACACGCGAATTACGCGAAGTCACAGGAAGAAGCTAGTTTTTTATAAGTTATTGTCTCAACGTCAATATTACTTTGATGAAGAGTCAAAGATCAATAATAATCTTGTTTTTTTTTTCCATTTTTCCCAGAGTGGAAAGGCAAAGGCCGTAGCCATGCAGCCATCGTCATATTTGGGAATAATAATCTTGAATAATGATTGCGGTTCTGAAAATAACTAACTGATTAGATATCGACATTTAACCACCGCCAGTGTACAATTTAAAAATAAGGTATATTTACCTGAGTTCCAGCGTGAGGTTTCACGCATAGAGACTCGACCTCTTCTGGAGAAATGCCTGAAGCAGCCATCGTCCTTTGAAGAAGAAAAACAACCGCTTTAAATTTTAAGGTTATGTACCGATTTCGCTTAGTCAAGTCCTTAATAATAGAACGGCAAGGAAATTATTAATATGAAAATTTGCAGTATATTTACTTACCTGAAACTTGTTAGATTGACACCACAAGTTCTGGAAAATGAAAATGCCGATAAGCGAAACAACTTTTGCAATGTAGTCATTAATTTGACACTTTGATTAGACATAACTTCTAATCTGTGCTTTGATTTGATTTGTTTGACAAATTGCGTTTTGTTGTCAAATAAGGGCTGCGTTCCGAATCGCGCTCAGAGCACTCAGCTTATCTTGCACCCTTTTTCCTCTTGAAAGTCGACTCCTAAGAGGAAAAGAGATACAAGGTGCTGCGCACTGAGCGCGATTCGGAACGCAGCCAAGAATGGCTAGTACGTAGTAGTAGTACTACTACCTACTACCGCTGCTAAGTAAAACATATTTATGGCAGAAAGGCAAACTAATAGATAAAGAGCAATAATGTGAATAACATTAATTAACACTAATTTGGCCAAAATGTATGTATGTACTTGCATATAACTCAAATCGCCTAAAATTCATTTGCTGTTTGCAGAATCAAAACGCGTCATGAATAGTGTAGTTCCAATGCTGATAATCTTAGGGACTATTTTTGAATGGCTAGCTAGTGCATAAGTAAAACAATTAGGTATTAAGTTTCAACAGGGTTCAACTTATTTTCACTATTTAGGGTGGATAGATATCTCACCGAGACTGTAGGATTTGTAGAGATTAATCATTTTTCTTTATTGTTGAAAATCTCACAGAACTGGAATAATCCACAAACTTTATTTATTTTTTATTATTTTGTTTTTTTTTGTAAGCTAGACTGCAGCACCACCTCATTTTTGGCTTCACTGAAAATCAGCGTCTCGAAATCTTCGTCAGCATTTCAGAGACAACAATGCTGAGTGAAGACCATTTTGGCAAACTAAAGTAAATGTACTTTTTTAACCCTATACTTTATTTTATTTTAAGAATTTAAATTATTTTAAGTTCGATGTAAGCATTATTTTCTGTTCTCTCTATATATGGTTTCCTTTCAATTTTGTAAAAATATCTCATTCTTTATGTTTGCCAAATAAACATTTTTCATTTCATTTCATTTCATTTCAAACATACAGACAGATTGTGTGTGGTGGGGAAACTTCGTTTTTTAATATGAATTAGGATTATTAGGTAATATTATAGATAAGGCAGATAAGTCAAGACAGAGGCAGACCAAAAATGAGATGGCAGGACAACCTAGACGTCTTTGATAAAGAGTGGCAAACACAGGCACTGAACAGGGACGGCTGGCGGAAAAAAGGGGAGGCCTTTGCCCAGCAGTGGGACACTCTAACAGGCTAAGAAAGATTATAGATAAAACACTCATGTCAGTGAAGAATCATTTTACTATGATATAGTGATTTTCTCAAGTGAAAGGTAACATATTAGGGTTGATTTCCAGTGTGCATTATTATGCTGGGACGTGCTGGGAGCTTCATATCAACTACTAAGTGGTATTTTGAGAATGAAACATTTATTATCCATGTTACCTCCAACAGTAAAATTAAGGTGAGCAATGGTTACATTTTATGATTATAGCACTTAGTAAGAAACTTATTAGAATGGAGGACCGATCACCCGACTGATCCAAGAAGTCGTCTCCTTTCATAAATAATAATAATAATGAGTTTAAATACCTAGTGTGTAGTGTAATTAAATGTAGTTCAACTAATTGTATGCTTTAATGCAAAGTAAATAAATGACAAAATCAGGAATAATACACTTATTTATTTATTCCTTTTTCCACAAATAAAATTTCTCATATAGATATCTAAGCTCTTCTAACCATACTAAATCATATTCTATAGAAGTTAATCTACATTCATAAGCTGAAATCATTCTTACATTCCGTAAATCTTCAAGGAATATATCACCTACAACACTAATGTGGTCACCTTCAGAAAAAAATAAAGGGTTAACTTTTTTAGCCTCTATGGCATCTAGAAGTTTCGACATGGCCATTATGTTATCATCACCTCTTCTTGAAACATCAGCAAAGTCTTGAAAAAGCTTTTTATAGCCTTGCGTGGAAATGTGGAGATTATTCTTTGTGGTGTCATAATAGACGGAAATGGTTCCAGTAGGATCGTTTAACTCGAAGTTTGTGGCCGTTTTGGAGGCATTGGTGTTGTAAACTGCAGTCACTACGCCATGCAACATCACATTCTTGAATTTCAAACCGAACATTTCGTAAACGTACTTGTTTTCTTCAGTTCTCGAGGCGCGGTAAATATCTTGAATGTATAACTTTAAAGGGCTCCTTTGAAGAGTGATTGGAGCATTTTCTGACGTTGAAGCCATTCTCTTAGTTTATAATAAACTCAATATCACGGTCGATGACGCATTTTATGCAGGATATTATGATATTATATATTTTAAATCTCTAATTGAAACTTTCATATCCGTTAAACGTCAAAAACAAAAGTCAACAAAACTTTACCACAGATAAGGTACTTTTTTAATTCAGTGCAACTTCCTTAGTAAAATTAATCCGTACTTCGTAAAATTGTTATGTTGGTAGCAGACAAATGTCAATGTTTGGATTGTGTTTGTGCCTTCACAAATCGAAAAATAGGGCCAATATTTGTTTTTTTTTGAAGAGGGCCAATATTTAAATAAAAAAACTTTTATTTGGGATTGACATTGGCTATCGATTGCCTCTAATGGCGACGGCAAGTCATGATAGAGTATTTCTAAGGTGAAATTGAAAAACGTTCATATTATTCATTAACTAGCTTCTGCCCGCGACTTCGTCCGCGTGGAATTCAGAAATAGCGTTCCCGCGGGAACTATGCGTTTTCCGGAATTAAAAGTAGCCTATATGTTGACCAGTGTTATAAACTACCCCCATTTTTTTTTTAAATCCGTCTAGTAGTTTTCCTGTTAAATCCGAACATACATACATACAGATAATTTTCCTAAAAATCGTTATTTTGTGTTCAGTATCGTTTATTTAGTCCCCTCGACTTAATAGTTTCTTTTAATTTTCAAGTTTCAGACGCGACTTCTTCTACAGACTTGTTATTAGTTTATAGACTAGCTACCCACGACTTCGTCCGCATGGAATTCGGCTAGAGCGTTTCTGTGAGAACTATGCATTTTTCTGGGATAAAAAGTAGCCTATACGTTGCCCGTGTTATATTATACCCCTCATAGCAAAATTTTGATCCTATCCGAACAGTACTACTCGTGTTAAAATCGGGCATACATACTCGTAGGTACGGTCACGTGACTCCTAAAAATATAATTTATTAGATAAAGAATTAGATCATCGTTTTCATATTACTTTGTTTACTATCCCACTAACTTTGTATACATAAGACGAAGATTTCACTTTTGGAGCAATTTTATATTAGAAAAGGGACAAAGACATCCCGCGCACCGCATTGTTCAAAAATTCACGAATAATTTCCAAGAGAGCCGAGCTGAAAACTAAAGTACGTGTGCAGAAGCGGGTATCGAACGCGGCAATTATGCAAACTGTCTGCCTTCCCTTATTTGTCGAGTGTTTTCTCGAGGGGCTAGTGATGTCGTGCGCCGTGGATATCTTAATTAGTTTATAATGTCACTTTTAAACTGTACTGTACTGCCAAGTACCAAAGACGCGGGAAAATAATAATATAATAAGTGAAAATAGAGTGATTTATAGGAAATCATACCCTTTTCACCGCCGTCTATATGGAAATTGTTACACCAGAGGCGTTACCAAAGCTCAAAGGGGGCTGGATTTTCGATAGCTATACAAATTGACAACATTTCATTTTTTCAACACGACTATTTTATTAGCTAGTTATAAAGTAGAGAAAAATGTAAAAAAACACGTATTTTTTCTTTTTTTCGTAAGTTGTCATCAATTTCATTACCTATATAAAATTGAATTACAAAGTCTAAAATGATGTAGAGTAGCACTTTTTGCGCATAGATACAGCGCAGCGCCCGCTCTTTAGCGAGAGTGAGATGTTGTCACGCACCAGTTATCACTAAAACACGATTTTCTCTAAAAGTTTTAAAACTTTTAGGTTTGCGGCATCCAAAAGCTGGAATGATATCCCTCCTCCTATCCTATCCAAGGGGCGGCTTCTACGAGTAAGTTCACCTTCAAGCGTAAGCTCAAAGGATACTTGTTGTCGCACCAATAATTTTATTCCAGCGTTAAAATAAATTTGTACCTACTTGTCAGGCTAATTTTGCAACTGAAGCTGTATATATAATAAGTACTTGTACTTGTAATTATCCATATATTATACTATATTTATTTGAAATTTTATATACCCTATATGTACTTACGCAATTTATTTATTTATATACATGTACTTAAGGTATATTCTGCATGGCGCTCCGTGAGTCACACAGACGGTGCTGGCTGAACATCAGCGCTGCTGCAATGACACACAGTATACTTAAGTTGTCTGTACAAATTATTTCCTTTCCTTTTTGTTTTTACATGTTTGTTCCTTTGTTTGTTTATTGTGTGTCATATGTGGTATGAATAAATGTTTTTCTTCTTTTTCTTCTTCTAAAAGTAAAGAACGATAAAAATCTGAAACTATTTTGACTCCTTTAGGTAGAGATATTGAAATGGTTTTTAAATTACGCCCTACTAAAATTTTTTAATGTTGTCAATTGTAACACAACCCACTGAAAACCTCAGACATCTCAAGTGATTTTCATTATTCCGAATTATCCTAGCATGTTCTTATTAAATTTAAACTTGTTAATCAGAGCAAAAGATTTTATCATAGGTCTACTTGATTGGAACGATTAAAAACTCTGCATTTAACATCTGTCTAGCTGGAGTAGCAGACAGAATATTGTGTTAAGTGAATGCAGAGTATTGCCGAGTTACTAATCGTTCTAATCTAGTATAGACCTATGACAAAAAATATTGGCCTACTTACAGTCTACAGGCCGAGCAGTGTACGGCAATAATAATGTCCGCTACTCGTTCTTATTTAGAACTTTCAGACCGGGAAAAAATATCGACTTACCTTAAAATATTTATAGTGCAGTAGATTTTACTCTTGATTCTGAACCAAGTGCTTTTAGGTTTTCAGTTATTTTTTTCAGGTTTTTATTATTTTTAGTTAATAAATCTACCCTGTCACATCACTATGCTCCGATGAGGCCGCATCGGAATGGTCCGGCTCTAAGACTCTCGTTATCTCGACTCATTGTAATCGGGATCGCTTGTTTCTGTTAACAAGATAACTTCGCAGTTCACTTGCTTTCATTTTGATAGAATAGGGACTGAATACACGGCCATCCAATTATAAAGATAATAAGATTCATCGGCTGTCAATGGTGTGCTGTAGGTATTGTTTCCTAGTTTTTGGCACTTGTATTATTATTGAAACCTTGCCTGAAACGCTGTAAAAACACAAATTAGTAAAAACTTTATATTCCAAATTTCTTCCAAATCGTTAGAGCCGTTTTTAAAATCGCTTGTATAAATAAATAAATAGAGAAATATACAAGTTTATCGCGATTTTAAGTATAAGCTACATCCCCAGATCCAACTATCTTCATGACAAATTTCCTCTAAATCGGTTCAGCGGTTGAAGCGTGAGGAGGTAAAGACGGACAGACAGAGTTATTTTCGCATTTATAATATTAGTATGGATAAAGCTCGATTTATAAATGCGTAGATAGTACAGCAAAAATAAGCAATTATTTTATTTACCTACCAGTCGCTAACATTGCAAGTAAAATAGAAGCACGTACTATACGATATAAATAAATCTGTTAATTTCCAAACGCCGTCTCAGTAATGCCAACCTACAGGTTCAAACACGCTCGGGCTATTTGCACGCGCCGGACACTGCTCCATATTTGTGTTATCTGTGGCCTTATTCTGTTGAGTATGGAGTGTGGGATGTGTCTTGTGGCTGCGTTCCGAATCGCGCTCAGAGCACTCACAGCACCTTGCATCCTCTTTCCTCTTAGGAGTCGACTTTCAAGAGGAAAAAGGATGCAGAGTGCTGTGAGTGCTCAGAGCGCGATTCGGAACGCAGCCTTGGTAAGGAACGCAATCTTATATGGCGAAACAGTTGAAAACGTGTGTTGAAAGCGGATTTGATAAGCAACAAAACAATACACACTCTCCTCACACCGACGAAACGGCGTGGCTCCGCTGCATCGTCATCTCAGGTGTAGGATTCGGTAGGTTGCCCCGGAACCGTCGAAACACGACACCCTTCGGCCAGAAGTCAGCACTCTCGATGTTCTCCAGCAGCGGCCGCGGCACGCGCACCACAAAAGAGCTTAAGTGCACGTAGTGGCGCGAACGCAGCGGGAACACCCTCAGGGAGAAGCCGGATTAAACAGAGTCTAATGGAAGTCGTCTTCTCATTTATATGTATATGTATAAAGCACCGACCAAAACAATTGGATGAAGTTTTGTACCAATATCTGTGCAGTTTCATCCAGAATCCAACGGAAAGGGTCGGTGAGGGACTCGAAAGTCAAAGTAACAATCTAATTTATTCACTCCAAATTCCGTGAACATGTAGTTACTTGATAATTAGTTGATGATTTGTGTTTATCGATCTGTTAATGTTTAGAATGAGTAAACATAAACATTTCGAAACCGGTGTTTACTTGAAAATTTGCAATTTAATCATTTTAATTAATAATCAAAAAGGTTAAGATCCTTGCCGGCACGTGTGAGCATTTTGCCGTTCCGTACAAATTGCTATAATACTTTTGAGAGGCGTTTAAAAATTTAAAAAAGCTGCTCGCTTTTTAATCCTGTTTAGCGAAGCACTCAAACAAACCAAGATGTAGTTAACTTTAATATTAACATAATAAGAACGAGTTAATTCGCATAACGATGTTTCTCCTCACAAGGAATAACGGTTATCGCTACAGACGGCCATTTTGAAAAGCAAAATGGCGGCCACGCTGCCTTTTAGCGTGAAAACGCGTTTTACTTTAGAAATTAAAATTTGTTAATACTTACCTTTAATCATCATCATCATTTCAGCCGTAAGACTGAAAGACATAGGCCTCCTCCAAGGCTGCTACAGTCAGCAGCAGAAGTAGATAAGCTGTCCAGGTGTTCAAAATGACCTACACACGACCTTATTCTTAAGACGTTAAGGGCGTGTGTAGGTCATTTTGAACACCTGGACAGCTTATCTACTTCTGCTGCTGACTGTACTCGCTGCTGTCTGTGCTACTCGTTGCTACCGGTTTCCCGCGACATTCCCGAGGTCGTCGCTCCATCTTGTTGGAGGCTTACCGACAGCTCGTCTCACGGTTCGTGGACGCTCCTCGAGAACTTACCGGCCCCATCGGCCAATGCCGCGTTAATACGAGTACATAATTTGATTTGAGAGTCGTGTTCGATGCGCGCTGCGACGTAGACGCATTGATGACTAATTAATTAATTTATTAATTGCGGAATTAGCGCGGCTCGACCGCCGCTAATAGTTTTTTGAAACGATGGGTGAAACCGTCGTGAATAAGCTCCTCGCCCTTCTGCTGCGGTTACTGCGGGAAGATGAGCTGGACGCGGAACAGGTCTGCTTGGCGAGCTTCAGTGCCGCCGACATCTGCGAAGCGAAGAAAGTGCTGTTCCAGTCCCTTGGGATTGCCGGCACAGTTGTACTTCACCGGAGAGGAGACGAAACCGGGATAAAGTCCCTTAAGGACATCATTGATGTTCTGAGGGAGCGTGAGGGCGACTTGCCGGAGTTTGTGCCGACGGAGGTCTCCAGATTGCCGTCCTGCACTCCAGAGCATGTCGACGTGAGTGGCCTGCTGAAGGAAATCGTGGCACTTAAGGCAGGCATGGCTGAAATTTTGAAGAAGTTTGATGATTCGCAGGCCACTATTGCCGAGTTACGCAACGAAGTTATCAGTTTGCGTAATAGCGTCCCGCTAACTCGGTCACCTGCAGCCGCGTCAAATTTCAAGACCAATGACCGGGCGCCAAGTGTCGACGCGGTCAGTTCGCATGTTGCTGACACTGCGCATGCCGTTGCGCGGCCCGTGTGCCCCCTCCGCGCCGGGCCGCCGCCCCCTGCATCCTCTAAATCACGTCATCGCTATGCCGATGCCGTAGCTGGTCGGTCTGTCGCAGCCAACCGGAGTGTCGCGCCCTCAATAGCGCGTGAAGTTCGGGTTCCTCCAAAGGAGCCCCCTAACACCAATGTGGACAAGGAGGGTTTCACTACGGTGTCGAGGAAGCGCAAGCCGCGCAAGAGCCAAGCTGGTACTGCAGAACCGGTTGGTTCTGGTCTGCACGTTGCCACACCGAGCAAGGCGCTATATGTTTCGCGCCTGCATTACTCCGCCACGGCTGGTGATTTGGCGGAGTATGTTCGCCAGAAGACCGGCTTCTCCCTGAGGGTGTTCCCGCTGCGTTCGCGCCACTACGTGCACTTCAGCTCTTTTGTGGTGCGCGTGCCGCGGCCGCTGCTGGAGAACATCGAGAGTGCTGACTTCTGGCCGAAGGGTGTCGTGTTTCGACGGTTCCGGGGCAACCTACCGAATCCTACACCGGAGATGACGACGCAGCGGAGCCACGCCGTTTCGTCGCCTAAATAGTTTTAATTTGTTTTCATGACGCATTGGCGTTAGCTGTAAGGTCATGGTAAACTTTTTATAAATAAATAAATAAATAAATAAATAATGAATATTACCGGTAATTACCTATAATCAAGAAGGGAGCACTACTGTTTGACGGCAGCTTAGCGTACGATGGTGATAATCTCCCAAAACCGTCTCAAAACGTGCAAGATCTTCAATAAAATGCGAGAATAATAATACTCTCTATTGCAGACGGGACTCTCTATGGCCACACTACCCTATTGTTGAAAAAACGTACTGTCCCCGTATAGAGGGTATACCTATCGAGCTGGCAGGTTGCCAGTCGACTCAGCTCACGTGAGATGCAGCTGTAGGGATGTGACGTCTGCGCAAATATATCGATGTTATTTTTTAACTACTAACTATTTATTTAACTATGTAAGCTGCAAGATTCAATTCAATTCAGTCATTTATTCAGCAAATTATGTGCATTATTACATGCTCCTTAGCATGGGTTGATTCAAGCACAGTTGACGGACGTTAAATAGGGCCGCCGAGCTGTCATTCCTTCCAGAAACGTCATTATATCCTATAAGTACTAAAAATATTTAACGATGGCTGCTTAGTTAATGGACGGTTTAAATCAACCCACCCTAAATATGCATTGACAGCCAACACCTTATGTATGTACTAGCTTCTGCCGCGATTTCGCCCGCGGGAGCTATATGCGTTTTTCCGGGATAAAAAGTAGCCTTTATCCTTTCTCGGGACCCCAACTACCTCCGAGCCAAATTTCATCTCAATTAGTCCAGCGGTTAAAGCGTGAAGAGGTAACATGACAGTCAGAAAGACAGACAGACAGAGTTAATTTAGCATTTATAATATTAACTAGCTTCTGCCCTCGGCTTCGCCCGCGTGGAATTCGTTTATCGCGTTCCCGCGGGAACTACGCGTTTTTCCGGGATAAAAAGTAGCCTATGTCCTTTCTCGGGACCCCAACTATCTGCATGCCAAATTTCATCTCAACCGGTCCAGCGGCTGAAGCGTGAAGAGGTAACAGACAGACAGACTGACAGACAGACAGACAGAGTTACTTTCGCATTTATAATATTAATATCGATAATATATATGGATAGTGGCGTCAACCAGTGAGCAGGAGTACGGAAAGACCGATTTCCAAAGGTTATCGCCGGAATCTGTCGATTAGATTTCTCATACAAATATTAACTAGTTTAATCACTTAATTAATTACTTAAGGCAGACCCAAAAGGAGATGGCGGGACAACTTGGACGCATTTGATCCAGTTTGGCGGGAGCTTGCACAAAGTAGAGGAGAGTTGCGAAAAAGAGGGGAGGCCTTTGCCCAGCAGTGGGACACTTTATAGGTTACCTACGGCTCCTTCGGACCGTATAAAAAATACGGATTGGAGGGCCTAAGAACAAGATTGTGTTCGTCATTGTAAAGTAACAAGTAAACCTGCTTACAGCTCGTTATTTGTTGAGATTAATCGATTTTGTCGGGACGTGACAAAATCTTCAGCGTAGGGTTTAAGACTGAGGTAAACGGTTCTCTCTGCAGGATCTTGATGAACGCATACGATAAAAGCTCAATCAATAAGGGCCAGTAGTCGATAGTCCCCTGGACATCTTCGCTAGTTCTCGCCTCTCAGGTTGGTTTTTTGCCATTCAAATGAACGGTATTGCTGCGATTTACCTTGCCTATAGCTGTGCGGACGCCACTCTAATTGAGAACTTTCTGACCCCCCATCATCAGGCCAAAGGCCAGTTGTTGCAAAAAAGCCGTGGTAGTCTCGTAGTGGCCTGCACGCATCTGCGAAGTAATTCAAAGATGTGTGTGAAGTCCCCAATCCGCACCGGGCCCGCGTGGGGACTATAGCCTTAACCCTCTCGTGATGAGAGGAGGCCTGTGCCCAGCAGTGGGACGCAAATAGGCTGTAGCAGTAGCAGTAGCAGTAGAAGTCTAGTAGTTTAACGTACAGTCGAGTTCGCCAATATATACACACTTTTGCACCTTATCACGTTGTAAAAAGGTCCACAAGTGTACACATATTAATGAACTCGACTGTACAATCTCATGCAGAGAAAGGGGGGTTCAAACGGCTCACACCCATTGGTTATATATGCGAAATTTCATTCAATATTACCGCTGAGATCTGCAGTAAAGTTAACAACAACTGCTGGCTACGAAAAAGGGTTAAATATTGTATTAATGGTGTTTGATAAAGAACCACCACAACAGCCTATAGAAGTTCCACTGCTGGGCACAGACCTCCTCTCATCACGAGAGGGTTTGGGCTATTAGTCCCCCACGCGGGCTCAACGCGGACTAGGGAGGGACTGAAAAAGAAGAAAAATCTCCAACAAGATGGACCGACGATCCATCTATAATAAGTTTGGGGAAGGCTTCTGTCCACCAGTTGACTGACGTTTGTTGCTAGATAACATGACAGTGGACAAAAAGCTATCGATAAGTGTGTCGACTCGGCCCAGCCAGCATCGTAGGCAATAATCGACAGCCGCGGACGGCCGCGTCTTATCTGCGATAGAGCTTCAACAGGGCTCCTCTGTGTGAACCTTCGCATTGAGACGTTTACTATACAACTTGTGTGTACGTCACTTACTTGGGTGGGACTAGTTGGGACACAATAGTCTTGTTCATTTTATTTTAAAGACTTAAAAGACCTTTCGAAAGACGTATGTTTTAGTCGACTGCGCTAGAAGGAGGGTTATGTTTTCGAGTTTACCTATGTATGTATGTATATTTCTTTGGCACGCTCTGTAGCTTAAATGGCTTGGCTTTATGGATTTTAGCATGCCAGCTGTCGTGAGATTCGTCTAGGCCCGGTTCCTATATCCACGAAACCCCTCGTTTTGCCTACGGACGGTTGATTTTTGACATTTGTTCCATAGAGAATCTGTCAAATTTTAACCGTCCGTAGGCAAAACGAGGCGTTACGTGGATATAGGAACCGGCCCTAAATCGTGAGAGTGACACTGGGTATATCAAAATTGCAAAAAACAAAATGGTTGACTTTTGGAGGCATTTGAAACGTTTCCAAAAACATTTTTTTTGTCAAGGACTATCGAGTGGGTTATCAAAATAAGGGTTTAATGAAAGGATCGCAAAAGAAAAGAAACAAATCACTTAAATTTGAATTCCCACGAAAGTAACCTACTACTTAGCTCAAAATAAGTTTTGCTTTCGAAGAAATTAGATATTCCTCAAGTTTCTCTCATTTATATTCTTTAACAGTTAAAAAAAAATTCTACGGAACCCATCGTTAACAAGAAATTTCTTGAAGATACCGAATTGGCGTATAATGAGACTTTAAAGAGCAAATCGTTCTCGTTGGAGAAATCGACTATCGCTATCGACTACTCATTTAGTTGATGATGCGGTTCTTGCCTATGACATTGTACTCCTAATCTACTTACTCATGTAGCCGTGGTGGGCCTAGTGGTTCGACCTACCGCCTCAGAGGGTCGGGGGTTCGATTCCGGCTCGCACCTCTAAGTTTACTTATGTGCGAAATTCAATTTGAATTGACCACTGCGCTTTTCGGTGAAGGAAAACATCGCGAGGAAACCTGCACGCATCTGCGAAGTAATTCAAGGATGTGTGTGAATTTCCTAATCCGCACTGGGCCCGCGTGATGACTATAGCCCAACCCTCTCGTGATGAGTGGGCCGTAAATAGGCTGTTGTAGTAGTAGGTACCTACAGTCAAGAACAAGATCCGTCGAAGCGCCAAAATATATAATACATATTAAAATTTAAATCACAGCGATTCTAATGGCATATAGCCATAACGTCATGACGTTAAATATTAAAATATGTACAGTCAAGGGCATTAATATGTATACACTTTTGCACCCTGTTCCGTCGTGTTAAGGCCCAAAGGTGTATACATATTAATGCCATTGACTGTACCTACCTACTAGCTTTACCCCGCAATTTCGTATGCGCAGAAATATTAAAATGTAAAATCCCGTTGTTTTCCCATTTCGGTGGGAATTTCGCAAAATCCTCTCTTAGTGCTCCCTAAGGAACCTGCATGCCAAATTTGAGCTCTCTACGACCAGTAGTTTCGGCTCTGCGTTGATCGATCAGTCAGTCAGTCAGTCAGTTTCTTGTTTTATATATAGATAGATATAGAAGATAGAGTGCACTCTAAAGGTACATATTTTAATATTTTGGCAGACTACATACATATCTTTGCCCTTTACTGTACACAGAGGTGTGAGTCTAGTTTCGTTTGAACCCCCGTCTTTGTCTGAGATATGTTCCAACTAACCGCTGTTGTACCAAACTTTCTACATATAGGTACTGTACTAAACCAAACTAAATTGGACATTACGTCATTCACATACAGGCTACGGGTACAGTCAAGTGCAATATTATATAGCACGAGCATGATAGTGCGGGAGCCAACGTCTATACTATATATTTTATCATAATTATTATCAGCCTACAAACCGACTGCTGAGTAAAAACGTCTTCACATGACAATTAATGTTCATCCAAGATAAGATGACGAAAATTCATTTAAAGCTGCGAAGTTACAGTTAAGTGTCATGTCTTCGTTGAATTTTGCGGTAAAAAGTAACTTCTATCCTATCTCTACAAACACACATTTATTAGTCGATACAGTTATGATGGGAAATTTGAATAAGTAAATAATAGATAGTTATAAATACACATTCAAAACTAATTTATGATTTATTATGTCCACGGGCCGCTTAAGATCGCTTACCATTAGGTGGCATGTGTGCTCGTTTGACTACCAGTTACATAAAATATAAATATGAATAAATGCGAAAATATCTTATGTAACTTCCACTTGTACAGTGTGCCCCGGGATAAAGACCACAAACAAATAGGGATGAAATGTGATGACATTAGGTATATCAATGATCGTAATAATTTTTTTTAAATTATTTATCTTTATTGTGAGTAAATCGAGAAATTTTATCAAGTTTTGTTTTGTTAAAAAGGCCGCTTTTTTGTAATTCGGTTTCTTTTTCGCATTTTTTATTAAATAACATGACTAAGGCTTTGTGTTTATAATCCCGCTGATTTAAAGCCTTTTAGAAGGGGAGATATCTTATGTCTTCAATTTATTTTGTAAAATTCATATAAAAAGAACTATCCTAGGAATTTTCCATTTTTATTTTTTTCATCTATAAAATATCATCACGTTTCATCCCTATTAGTTAGTGCACCTTATCCCGGGACACGCTGTATTGCAGTTTATTTCATTTCATTTCATTTATTCAAACACATTAGAAGCTTACAGTGTCTTACACCAAATCGCTTATATGCTAGCCACAATTCCAATTTTGTATAAATAAATTACTTAATTACAATAAAAATTACAAAAAATCGATTAAATGTCAAATAACAGAAGTAGAATAAGTCAAATAATTATTTAGAAATATAATACATTTCCTGCAAAAATTACCAATCGAGTCCGCGAAAATATCTATGTCATGAGACTCAACTGCTATTACATTAAGAAGAGCCAATGCCCTGCTCGTCGGCGCATTATCGGCCTGGCGGGTGCGCGCGCGCAGCCACGCGAACAAGCGGCGGCGGCGGCGCAAAGCTTTATAGCAAAGTTGTAGTCCGAGCTCCCGCGCTAATAAGGCTCTCCTTGTTGGGGCAAATTGCATGCGTCTGGCCTACACTTTGATCCAACTCTGACTCTGACCAGACTTTCCCCTACAACGGCTCTGAAAGCTAAATATCCTAAACTTATTTTGGTAACACACGGCTTTTTCGGACGACCAACTTTATTTTTACTGTATTTAATTTGCCTCAATCGATAGTGAGGTCAGCTTGGTGGTATGACCTACGGGTCGGGGTTCAAATCTGTGTCGTACATTTTTAGGGTTCCGAACCTCAAGAGGTAAAAACGGAACCCTTATAGGATCACTCGTGTGTCTGTCCATCCGTCTGTCACAGTCGATTTTCTCCGAAACTACTGGACCGATTAAGTTGAAATTTGGTACGTATATGTAAGTTTGTGACTCAAAGACGGACGTGTACCGAAAATAAATGAATTTTAAACATAGACCCTATTTTTGGGGGCTATATTTGAAAATATATTAATGAAGTCTTTCAAACTATATCGTGTGACATATCAAATGAAAGTAGGTACTTTTATGAGGATTATTTAAGAAAATAGGCGAAGAATTACCATTTCTCCGGAACCATTAGACCTAAATTTTTGGAAAAAATACGGAGGATAGTTATTGAGCTATACATTACAGGAAAATTATCAAAAAGTCCATGGTATTTGAAATCTATCATATAAAAGCGCTTATCCTGTGAAACGGTTTGAAAATTACGTCATTGTCAATAATCAAGAGTCGGAACCCTCTCCACGCGAGTTGAACTCGCTTCTTGGCCAGTTTTTTTATGTAGTTAGACTGATAAACAGGCAGACGGCCCACCTCCTGGTAGGTAAGTGTTTATCGCCGTATTTATAGACACTTAACACAAAAGGCCAACCAATGCGTTGCCGTTCTCGAAAATATTTAATGACATCCTTTTTAAAAAGCCCCAAGTTGTAGCGTAGATGGAAAATCCCAGTAGAAAGTTCAATTGCATACCAATTTATCCCTAAATATACTTATTTGCAAAATTACAATTAAATCTTTGCCCAAACTAGTGGTTTACTTTAGTCTATGGCCCAAACGAGCAGTGGGAGTAAATATTCTGTTTCATCGTTGTGGGTGATTCTCATCTTGTATTACTTCGCAGATGCGTGCAGGTTCCCTCACGATGTTTTCCTTCAACGAAATGCTCAGTGGTAAATTTGAATTCTCATATGTAAAATCAGAGGTGCGAGCCGGATTCGTACCCCCGACCCTCTGCATGAGAGTCGGTAGGTAGCTAAATAGGCTACCACGCCACAGCCTTAACCGTTCACAGTAGTATAAGAGGTCAACTATTTGAAGTTTGGCACTGGGCCCGCGTGGGGACTATAGCCAAAACCCTCTCGTGATGAGAGCAGGCCTGTGCCCAGCAGTGGGACGCAAGTAGGCTGTAGTAGTAGTAGTATACAATTTTAACAATTGTTCTAATTTCTTTCAGTCTGTCTGTCTCATATAACCAGAGGCTTCTTGAGTTCACTCGAACTGTTCTAACTTGGGGGGCAAAAAACCCCCTTAACGAGAATATGCAGTTTTACGATACGTTGAGAACTGCGGAGCAAGTTTTAACGAAGGAAGATCCTGCTATTTCTGAGAGCAAGACAAAACAGTGGCATTTAGAGCGTTTTAAGAAAGAAAAGTAAGTAGGACCAAATGAATGGATCTCCATCATCTTACCCGCTTACCTGCCGCCAAATAGCAATTCTCCATAGACGTAAATAATATAGACCCGGTCTAACGTACACGTAATATGTCCCCACTTCCACGGTGTCCAATCCAAAGTTCTGTCACCGAGCGTGCGTGACAATAAGCGTTTTTAAAAAAAACTTTTTTCGAAACTGTTTCTCAGTATCTAAAAACTCGTCTCGTTTTTGAAAAAATGTGACCCAGCTTTAGTGTCACGATATCGCGGTCGGTTCGCTCGTGTATGGAATACTGCTGTCACCTTTGGGACGGTTCAGCCAAGTATCAGTTGGCTGCTTTGGATTCGGTGGAGCGCCGAGCTCGGAGACTTATTGGTGACGCGCCGATGGTCAGGTTACAAAATCTTGAGCATCGGCGGAGAGTTGCATGCCTTTCCGTTTGTCATATATATCTGTCAATCTTTCGTGTGTGTCTTTTAAGCTGAATAAAGCCAATATTGTATTTGGCGTTTCATTATTATATATCAATTTATTCAGCTTAAATTATGAAAGAATAACAAATGTCTCAAGAAAAGGAAAACGAGAAAATACACAACATGTCTCGATTTCTCCGTCCTGAAAAATTTGACGTCGAGCCCGCGACGTCGGCCGCCGATCTCAAGTGGGTTCACTGGCGATCCACATTTAATAACTTCTTGACCGAGGAAGTGTCGGATGCGGCTTCAGGTCCGTTGAAACTTAAACTACTTATCAATCATCTATCGCCTACAATTTTCTCATACATTCGTGACTGCAAAGATTACGATTCGGCTATTGCGGCTCTTCATGACATTTATGTCAAACCGAAAAACGAAGTCCACGCGCGCTATGTCCTTTCTACGAGAAAACAGCGGCCCGATGAAACGATTGAGGAATACGCTCGAGCTCTCCAAGAGCTAGCCCATAATTGTAATTTTCGAAGCGTTACCGCCGAAGAACATCAGAGCGGATTTATTAGAGATGCTTTCATCGCCGGTATAACCTCTCAACAAATACGGCAACGGTTACTTGAAAACTTGACTTTGACCATGGAAGAGGCACGAAACCAAGCCAGGTCGCTTGAAATGGCAGCAAACAATTCTAAAACCTACTCCAGTGGCCCAAACCTATTCCCAATTAACGCTGCAACTAATGCTCAGAGATCTCACCCGAATAACGCTCCAAAAAGAAAATGCTTCTTTTGCGGTGGTAACGTCCACCAACGGATCAAATGTCCAGCTTTTCATGCAATATGTCAAATATGCTCCAAGAAAGGTCACTTTGCCAATGTGTGCCGCGGCGGCTCTGCAACATCCAACGCAGTTACCGGTCTCGAAAACGGCGATGATCAAGAATACTCGCTTGAGGGTCCAGCCTTAACTGCTATATCAGCTGCTTCTCCCGCAAGCTTGAACAAGGCTACTATGCCGATTACAATAAATGATTATAGAGCTGACGCCCTTATTGACACGGGGAGTTCAGTTAGTTTCATTGACAGCAATTTTGCGGACGAAATTAACCTAAAGAGAAGACCTTGCAACCAAACTATTACTCTTGCTTCCTTGAATCACATGTCCTTCGTAAAAGGAATATGCCACGCCGGAATTCGCCTGAATAATCACGTATATCCACGTCAACCGCTACTCGTGGTCCAGAATCTCTGCGCGGATGTCATCATTGGCCACGATGTATTACAGCACCACACAAGTTTGGAATTCCGTTTTGGAGGTACTAAAGAGCCGCTTATTTGTAACGTCATGGAAGCCTCAGTCCCACCTGCATCTGTATTTTCTAACTTATCGCCTAACATCAAGCCCGTTGCAATTAAATCTCGACGTTATAGCAAAGACGATTACAAATTCATCCAACAAGAAATAGAAAAGCTACTTAAAGACGGTATAATCGAACCAAGTGTGTCACCGTGGCGAGCTCAGGTATTGGTCACTGGGGGCACCAACCATAAAAAGCGAATGGTTATAGATTACTCTCTGACTATCAACAAACATACCGAATTAGACGCCTTTCCTTTGCCTAACATGGAAACAATTGTATCGGAGGTGGCCAAATATAACTATTTTAGCCAAATTGACCTGAAAAGCGCGTATCATCAGGTCCCCATATTGCGAAAGGAAAGAATATATACCGCTTTCGAAGCTTGTGGAAGCCTCTACCAGTTCACTCGCATACCTTTCGGCGTAACAAACGGCGTCGCCGCTTTCCAGCGAACATTACAATATATCATAAAGACGGAGAATTTGGAAGGAGTTTATGCTTACTTAGATGACGTGACAGTATGCGGAAAGAGTAAAGAGCAACACGACGAACGCTTAGAAGCCTTCCAGAGCGCCGTAAAGAAATACAAACTTACGCTCAACGAACAAAAATGCGTTTTTAGCTCTGAAAAAATAAGTCTACTGGGATAAACTATCGAAAACAACAGCATAAAGCCTGATGAAAGTCGCCTAAGTCCCTTGATGAATCTACCGGTCCCAACTGACTTAGCTACCCTGAGGAGAGCACTAGGAATGTTCGCACATTACTCGAGGTGGATACGAAATTTCTCCGAAAAGATTAATCCTCTCATAAACGCTACGAAATTTCCACTCAGTAAGACTGCAATAGAATGTTTTGAAAATTTAAAATCAGATATAGCGAGATCTACGTTGACAGCTATCAGTGACACGGAAATGTTTACTGTTGAAACTGATGCCTCAGAGCATGCGATCGCCGCTACTCTTTCACAGAACGGGCGTCCAGTAGCATTCTTTTCGCGCTCTTTATCTGACCCAGAAAGGCGACATTCGTCAATTGAAAAAGAAGCTACCGCGATTGTAGAATCATTAAGAAAGTGGCGCCATTTTCTAGTTGCAAGGCATTTCATGCTAATAACTGACCAACAATCGGTGTCCTATATGTTTAACCAAAAACATTCTAGCAAGATTAAAAATGAAAAAATAGAGAGATGGCGCTTAGAACTTTCCTGCTACAAATATGATATTGTTTACAGGCCAGGAAAATTTAACACAGTAGCTGATGCATTGTCGCGAGTGAGTGCTAGTATAGATTCAAATAAGCTATACCAAATACACGATTCTCTCTGTCACCCCGGGGTTGTGAGAATGTACCAGTGGGTTAGAGCTAAGAATCTGCCTTTTTCTGTGAATGATATCAAATCAATGACATCAGCCTGTACAGTCTGCGCCGAAATAAAGCCGAGATTTCATAACATCGGTGGTAATAAGCTTATTAAAGCCCTGGCACCCTTTGAGAGATTAAGTATGGATTTCAAGGGTCCTTTGCCGTCTAAAACTAGTAATAAATACTTGCTCACGATTATCGACGAGTTTTCACGGTTCCCGTTTGCTTACCCGTGTAAAGATTTGTCAGCGGCTACGGTTATTCGTTGTCTGAAGGATCTCTTTTTCACATTTGGAACACCACTCTTCATGCATTCTGACAGGGGAGCTGCATTTATGTCGGATGATCTTAAGCGATTTCTGGTTTCCCTCGGAATAGCAAGCAGTAGAACGACTCCTTACAACCCACAGGGGAACGGACAGGTTGAGCGTCTTAATGGAACCTTATGGAAGACTATTCAACTCAGCCTCCGCTCAAGAAACCTGGATATTGATGAATGGGAACAAGTTCTACCAGTAGCGCTGCATGCGATGCGATCTCTGCTATGTACGGCGACCAACGCGACCCCGCATGAGAGACTATTCAACTACCCGCGACGAACCGCAAATGGCGAGTCACTGCCTACTTGGCTACTATCTCCTGGGCCTATTTTAATAAAGAGGAACGTAAGAAACTCAAAATACGATCCACTTGTCGAAGAAGGAGAGCTCTTACAAGCTAATCCCTCCTATTCGCATGTAAGAATGCCAGATGGCCGGGAGACGACCTTGTCCAACAACCAACTTGCGCCTCTGCCTCCCGTGCCTGATAATATGAGAAACGAGAGCTCTGACAGTGAGTACTATTCCCTAGATGAAGAAGTTAGGGACTCTAGAGAGGAGATCTCAGAGACTCCGAGCAACACGGAGGCTACTACTGTGACGGCACCACGAAGATCAGGTAGACTTCGCCGAGTCCCGGCTTACCTACAAGAATATGATAGGGGTTAATTAAAAGGGAGGGGTGAATGTCATATATATCTGTCAATCTTTCGTGTGTGTCTTTTAAGCTGAATAAAGCCAATATTGTATTTGGCGTTTCATTATTATATATCACCGTTTTTTACCGGATACATTTTGGTGAGTGTTCTCAGGAGTTACATGACCTGGTTCCTCCGTCACCTTTTCATTACCGGACATCCAGACGGGGGGAGAGTTTGCATCCTTTTGTAGTTCATACTCCGTTCATGCGAACAAAGCGATTTGCATCGTCATTTCTGATGCGGACTGCTAAGGAATGGAACTCTCTTCCGTCCTCTGTTTTCCCCGACAGTTATAATCTATAGGTCTTCAAGACTAGAGTGAATAGGTATTTACTGACCCAGTGAGCTACATCTTTGGCCTCATCGTCACTTTCCATCAGGTGAGATGGAGGCTAATCGCTGGTCAGTTCTACATAAAAAAAAAAAAAATATATAAGTTTAACTTTGGATTGGACACCAATGAAGTGGGGAAACATGATATGTATCTACGTTAGGCCGGGTCCATACGAAGTATTATTTATGTCTATGCAATGCTCGTACTGTTGTGTTCCATAAAGAGGGTAAGGGAGCCGATAAAATTAATGGAATTAAGGCATTCAATCTCTGCACTCGCGAGGGTCGCGGGAAACCGGTGAATGGCGAGCCTTGGGGGAAGCCTATGTCCAGCAGTGGACGTCTTTCGGCTGAAATAATGATGATGGTGATGAATCTCTGTACTCAACTCATCGGGGTTGATGACGCATATTGTGACGACTGATGGCTGATAAAAGATGGAATCATTGGTTGTGAATTTGTCATCATCATCCGAAAGACGTCCACTGCTGGACAAGGCTCTCCACTCAGACCGGTCCTGTGCTAAATGTAGCAAATATGGTTCATGTTTTTTTTAATAGCTGTATTGGCAGAATGTCATAGCGAACCATAGAGTTAATATTGCTTGTAGCTTTTTTTAATGGTGGAATGCCAAGATGCTGTGTCACAAATATATCAAATGGAAATTTAAAAAAAAGTGAGTTGCCGGCCAAGGCCCGAAACGTTTGTATGAAATTTCATTATATACCAATTGTCTAGCTCCGCCTGAACCATGATACTTCCCAGGCTAATAAGAGGAACATAATATCAATATTTCATTGCATGTTTGAGAAAAAATAATTACTGTAAATTTTCTTCTTGGGGACAGTTTTACATCCATACTAATATTATAAATGCGAAAGTAACTCTGTCTGTCTTTCTGTCTGCTACCTCTTCACGCTTCAACCGTTAGACCGATTGAGATGAAATTTGGCATTGAGATAGTTGGGGTCCCGAGAAAGGACATAGGCTACTTTTCATCCCGGAAAAATGCGTAGTTCCCGTGGGAACACGATAACCGAATTCCACGCAGGCGAAGTCGCGGGAAGAAGCTAGTCATACATAAAACATTTGCTTCAAATATAAATAAGGGTAGGTAATAAAAATATAATTCTGTTTATTAATTTATTTTTCTTAAAATTATTTATGTACAAATATAGACTTAGAATTGGTAACTCTTTGATTACATTTAAATACTTCGCTTTTTTTGGTAACGCTAAGAGCGTAATGAGTATTTTTAGTAGTATTCAAGATACTAAGTAAAAATACTTGTTACGCTAATATATAGGTATACTTAAAAATATTTCTCAATGGTTTTTGAAATACATTTTTGACTTATAATCTCTCTTATGAACATTTTCAAGATAATACGTTAAGAGATAAATAAATACTCTATAGAATAAGAAGTTTTCTAAAAACCAAAAAATTTACGTTCAAAAAAATAAATATCAAAAACAATTTACTTATAACTTAAGTACTTATTAATTTTATCAATAAACGTATTAGAAAATGCCGGTTTCAAACCAGAGAAATCTATATTCTTTTTCAAATTAGCAAAAGATGCAATAGTGGATACCAAAAAACTTCTCGGCGTGGTAACAGGTACATTCTGCGCGTATTTTGGAACAGGCGTAACAGGTATTGGAGCTAGACTGCTTCTGATATTTGTGTACAGATTTGGTTTCGTTGTACCTATAATTACTACTCCTTCTGTTGTAGCATCGAAGTAAGGACTTGGCGTGGTAGATGGTACGTTTATTGAAATAGGTATACTGGAGTATAGATAGTCATTAGTTGGTAGAGGAGTTCTAAATGCTTTTTTCTGTACAAAAAGAGGTTTTAGCTCTTCATACGATGGACGCACCGTGGATGCTGTGCTGTAACTTTTTCTCGGTACGAATTTGGGATTTTTAGGACCAGAGAAAGCTGTGAATTTGCTTTTGTGAGGATCGTAGTTATTATACTTATCTTCGTATTCTAATGAATAATCAGTACCGTAGAGTTCTTTAGAATCTCCATATTGGCTATAATCATCTTTGTAAACGGGTTCTACTACAGGTTTAGTATCTTCACTTGCGTAGTTATTATCTGTTAGATCATTTATGATTTTAACATTGTAAGTTTTAGCGTCTTTATAATTATGATTGTTATTATAATCAGTATTGTAATTCTGATTTCTGTTATAATCCGCGTTACCATCGTAATGATTGCTCACATAATTTTGCTTGTGATTTCCTTTATAATCATTATTGAAGTTTCTGTTGACTCCATTGTCTATGCTGTTTCCTGAGGTTTTGTCATCATCATATCTTACATTAGCCTTATATCCATTTTCGTCTGCTGTATAAGAAACAATCTGCATACGCCCATCGGGAAGTCGAACCCTGTACTCTCCGTTAGTAGCTGAGCCGCTACTATGTTGTGAATGCGAGAAATCATCACCCGTCTTATGATCTCGTACCGTGTACGAGAACGCGTAGTTCTGTGCCTGAAATCACATTATGATTGGTTATGGAATTTATGATTTGATGAAGAATTGATTTGGCACAGAATAAGTAGAGACGCTTACTTGATCGTAATCAGAATTGTCGACATCGTTTATGTTGTTGCTGATGTAGTTTTTTGGAGAATCTACTGGTTTTACCTGGAAAAAAGAAAATAAAACAATAAATAACCAATTACGAGATATTTGCTACTATCTATATGCAATGCAATGAAGTTAAATTGGGCAAATTAAGTAAATCACTTATAATTATTTAAAGAAACATATTCTAAGAAATATTTATAAAGAAGTCTTGAGCCTTTAGATATTATATTATTATATATATATCACATTATTAAAGCCTATTAGTAGATCGTAAAAAGTGTTTAAAATTGTAATTTAGCTCAAAAAGAATAGGATCTATTTGCTTAATTTATGGACTATTAATTTTGAATTAATGATTGTTTAACGTCTTAAATCACGTGGTGTGTTAAAAAAACAAGACCATTTAAAATGTTGAAAAATTACGAGATACTATGATTTATTAATTTACCCTATAATTATGGTAGTCTGGTGCATTATGCTCCTTTAAATTTTGATGGGCATGATCCGCTATGACCTTGAATATCGGCGCCAAAGTTGGTTGTTCTTCCTGAAAAAGACATAAATAAATAGTTCTGTTATTTGAAATATAATAAAAATGATGGCGGGACGAAAAGTGAATTTTATTTTTTCTACGACCTGTAAAAATCTAACTACCGTCTCTCGTACTATTATGCCTATATAAGGTACGCAAATTTAGTGGAAAAATATTTACAATTTAGTTAAAGGGCGATTCGAAGAACGTCGTTCAATACAGTTTCCCATTGGGGAAGGCAGAGACCGAAGCATTACAAATGCACGAAATTAAATTTGAATTTACCACTGAACTTTTCGGTGAATGAAAACATCGTGAGGAGACCTGCACGCATCTGCGAAGTAATTTAAGGATGTCTGTGAAGTCCTCAATCCGTACTGGGCCCGCTTGGGGGCTAGCCCAAACACTCTCGTGATGAGAGGTAGGTATGTGTGTACACTGCAGTGGGACGAAAAGTGACTGTTCTGGTTAAATGAGGCAAAGCGACGCCGATTCGATGGAAAGTTGTGATCCTAAGATTCCAAGACAACATACGATTTAATCACCACGTCTTCATAACAAAGAGATGAAAACGGATCCATCACGAACTTGCAAAGTTGCAAGATCGATTGGTCCCCTAATTACCGGCACAATGTTAATGCTCAAAGCACCTGTTCTCGATACAATACACGGTAATCAATCATAGAAAGAAAAAAACGGCTCTCCTTGGATTGTTGGCTACGAAGTAGGCGAGTTGGGGCGGTGGATAGAGCAGAGCGGGCAAGGAAGCTGAGCGGTTGTGACTTGGCGTGTAGTGAACATAGGCTTAAAGACATCCAATGCTGGACATAGAAGATCTATGCCCAGTCGTGTCTTTCAGCCAAATATCACTATACAGACTGGACCTGCGTCTCATTTATTAATCGAATTCCTGTGACCTTCACCAGGTCGTGGGTCCATCTTGTCTAAGACTCAAATTCGAAATCCAATCATTTATTAAGCAAATAGGCCACATAGGAGAGACTTTTACCCGCAAGGAAATTAAATGAATCTGCCAGCACTTGCTAGCCCTTGCTGAGAACAAGGCTGCCAAACAAACTAAGCTGAAAGATTTTTTAAAATCACAATTACATTAGAGATTTACAAGAAGGGATGTACCTAGTATAGTCCTACAAACTTAAATCTAAGATCTTAGAGATGTACCTATAGTCTCCAAGGCTCCAAACTGTTTTATTCTTCTATGTACAGGGCACCATTTAAGTATTACCTGAACACCGCGATAACTATTCTGAAAGTAAGCTTGACTCAAGATGTCCAGATAGCGACGAAGAAGAAACTAGAGCTTGAAGAAAGGGGACCTACAAGATCTATCAATAGGGAAGATTGTATTAAACTTCGAAGTCGAAGAAAGATTCTCAAAAGGTAACCCCTATCCGATGGACGATGGAGGGAACAACCCAGTAATCCCAATGGGTAAAATAGTCCCGAATAGCAGTCGTCCCATCCCGTTCAAAGTAGTTTTATGATGTTTTTGTGTAATTGGGGGGCTCCAGCCTTAGTTCCCCGCGGTTCCCCTGGCCCCCGGCCCTTGCCCCGTTCGCAAGTCACCGTGAACCGCCCGCCCCAAATAGCACAATACGTCTATTGTTCCTTATGAAATACACGTTTTTACGCCCTTCATGCATTGAAGTATGCTGAGAAATGGGAGTTGAGTATCTACAATATGGAAGAGATGCTTAGAGAGATCCCAATTATTGAGGAATAAAGAGGTCAAGATGTTTCCTATGCCATTCGTAATCTCCGAATTGCTCGAATAACGTCTATGTAAACCAGTATATAGACATTATGCAGCCAGCTGATGCAGCTTGAAGTTTCCAGAACTGCATTTATACAAAAATTATTCAGCCAACCTGTGTTGCTTGGGCGGCTCGCACCGTAAATTTGTGTGATATTCAATCTCAAAGTTGGACCAACTGAAGTGTCAATGTGATACTTGCTCGCAGGACTGATGGTCGATGAATCCGGAAAGTTCTTGAATGGCCTCCACGCTTAGGTAATGGAGTAACTAGGTGGAGCATGTACCTCAAAAATTAAGAAGACATTTACCTCGTAACCCTGGTCCAATCCAAAGTTCCGGTAGTCCAGGAACTGAGGGTTGAAAGCTACACTGTTCACAACGCTCTGTTGCGCCAGGGAGTTGTTTTGAGGAGCTGCGCTCAGCTCGCTTCTGGCGATGGAGTCTATGAGAGGTCTGGAGGTCACGATGAGCGGCGGTCGAGGGGGTGGAGGGGCGTCGTTGGGAAACAGCACTGGGCCTTGTCTGTGGACAAATAAATATAGCTGTCATTATCTACTATATAAAAATAAGTCGGGTTTTCCTTCCTGACGCTATAACTCCAGAACGCACGAACCGATTTCCACGGTTTTGCATTCGTTGGAAAGGTCTCGGGCTCCGTGAGGTTTATAGCAAAGAAAATTCAGGAAGCGGAACGAAGTCCGCGGGGTCAGCTAGTTAGGTATACAAAAACATAAACTGCACTACTTATTCGCTTAGCCTCGGCTTCGAACGGATAGTAGAACATCAAATAAAACACCAAAATAATCTTGTACTTTAAACGTGCTAATATTGCATATTTCTTTATTTATTTATAGAAGCGATCTTGGAAACGGGCTCTAACGATTTGGACAAAAATTGAAACATAGGGGTTTCGGGGGCGACAAATCGATCTAGCTAGGTCTGTCTGTCTGTGAGAAAACTCTGCTTTTAGCTATTATCTTTATCACCCGAGCAAAGTCCGGTCGCCCAGGTCCTATATACATAATTAACATTTTTTCAAGTATAATTTCATTAAAATTCGATATAGTGCGTGCGATTAAAAAAAAAGTGTGATACAAAGTAGAAGATGTAGGTACCTAAATCAATGACGAAGCTTGCAGCGGATAACGGTATGTTTTAAATGATAACTACATCAAATTGTACATAATGACGATGCAAAAGTGATTGTAAAATCCTACTTGATTTTTTTCATTTTTATCTTTTATCTTTATCTTTTTATTAATTAATGACACTTTTTATCGTACCTATCAGAACACGCTTCGGTTTTAACTTCATAGGAAAACAGGGTAATAATAACAACTTACCGTATTTAGTTCTGCGAAATTTATTTGACTTGGTTACACTTCGTTACCTATGGCTATTTAGTCGAGTGATGTATTTAGTGGCGGATGACTTGCGCTGTTTGGGCTTTTATTACTTACGTCATGATGCATTTTCATCATCATCATCATCATCATCATCTGGTATTTAGGTTGTGAACATTTCACAATCAGCCGGAGAAAAATGGCCCCGTCAAAACGAGTGCCCGAACAGCTCGGGCACCCGTTTGGCCCTCGTTATAAGAGGCGTTATTAGCATAATACTACTACTAGGTACTACTACAGCCTATTTGCGTCCCACTGTTGGGCACAGGCCTCCTCTCATCACGAGAGGGTTTGGGCTATAGTCCCCACGCGGGCCCAGCATATTGGAACGTATTTTCTAATGTTAGTTTGCTCCATATATTTTGACATATTCTGTTAGGCACTGTTCGTCCATATGTTATTATTTATTATGGTTTTCAATCGTAACCATTGTCAGTGAATGTTATATTAAAGTTCCACATTATTTTTCACCAACTTAATCCTACATTCTTCTCCCTAGGACGATTTTCACCAACTTACTTGATAAGAAATAAGTAATCCTACATTCTTCTCTCTAGGACGTAAATGTGTTACATTACAACGTTAGCGTGCAATTAAGTTTAACCAGGGCCTATATTCGAAGTCTTTAAATAACGATCTCGCTCTTCCCTATAGGATCGCTCACGCGTCACGTGAACTCTAAGCAGCTAGATTTAAAGTTCAACTTGACGCGTGAGCGATCCTATAGGGAACAGGGAGATCCCTATTTAAGACTTCGCATATATAGCTCCATGTTTTAATAATGTATCCCGCACTGGCAAAATAAATGATTTTTTATTTATTTATATATTTATTTATTTACTGCCCCCCCCCTGGGGACTATAGCCCAAACCCTGTCGTGATGAGAGGAGGCCTGTGCCCAGCGGTGGGAAATAGAGGCTGTTTGTGGTGCTGGTTTTAGACGTGTTACTTTTGAAAAGAAATAGGTGTTAGTTTTTTCGAACCTATCTGAAAAATGAGTCAAAACTTTCGGAAGTTCTCGACTAGCTCAGGGTTTTAACCTAAAATAGAAGATATAAAAGCGCGTTTACGATGTTGTTTGTAGACAAATACTGAACTCTCTACGGATTTTCCTGTTATCAAAACATCGATTATTTACTCGTACATTAAATTGGATTGTCAACCAAATAGCCATTGATGTTAGAGTTCAATTTAGCTGAAACACTTGCAATCAATCGTGAGCCGTATTCAATCCACATACCTGAGCTCTTAATTGGAGGCTGCTCTTAGGATTCCAGTCCCGAAGCTCTTAAACACAGAAGATCCTATCTACGTACACCGTATATCGTTTATACAACTTTGTCGCTCTGATTCCGTGTGAAATCCTTGCCTGAACAATGTCCTATGAACAGACTAGTTTCTATCCGCGACTACTTAGGCCCTGCAGTTCCTAAATCCACTGAAATCCACTTCGGCCCTGTTACTTGTACAAAACTTCAAAATTTCAGCTTTCTCGATCAGTAGTTTCGGATGTGCGTTTTCAGGCAGCCACTCAATCAGTAAGCGAAGAGTTTTATATTACCGTCAAGCAAGCAAAACGATCTGACGATATTTTGACCCACAGTAACTCGTAGCAGCTATCGATTCTAAGAACATTATTTTTTGGTTACCTTTTTTTTCGTCATGGTAAAAAAAGCATCTATAATTGATGTTCTTAGCGGTACATCGTCATAATTTTTTTTAAAAGCTCATATGTTGGTGACACTGAGCAAGAAAAAAAAAAGAAATTCACATGTGTTCCGGTAAAATTACTGGCACAGAGGGTTTCCACATTAGGCTGGCCTATCCTGAGGGGTAGGGAATGCATTTGAGATCGTATGATGTCTTACTGCTTTGCGATAGCCCTTGGTCTTCTGGATTTACATTCTACATCTAGAATGTAAACTCTTGATTGATCGAGGTTCATTGCAAGCTATAAACATTTGAGGTTCCCGGGGATTTCATTGTTATTCTGTGGACACTAACTTTTAAGTGTACTATAAACCAAGGCTTTAGTTGTTGCTTTACGATAATTTGAAACTGCAGCAGATTCCAGGGGCTTCATTTGGGGCGCAAATGGGATGTCATAATTATCTAGTCACGGCGCTCGAATTTAACTTTAAATTTGGCTATTCTTAAAGTTCAGTTTCAACGTCGTCCGACGTTTTGACGTTCCCTATGAAATCCCTTTTCATTAGGAAATCTCTTTTGAGCCCTGAATGAGGCCCCAGGCAGATGCGGTCCCAGACAAAGATTTCTATGGGACGTGTCCGGTTTACCCCCCCTATAACCGCCACTGTCCCAAGGTAATTAATACGTGTACTAAGCCGAAAGACGTCCGCTGCTGGCCCGTAAAACCATATGGTCAATTTGCTGAATAAATGATTGAATTTTATTTATTCAGTTCAATATGTTTGATAGCGCGTTCGCACGAGTAATTTTTTTCTCTTCGCGTAGGTAATCGCGTTGTATTAGGACGATCCCTATAACTCCGATATCAGATACGTTCCCTAAAAGACGTAGCAGAATAAGCCTAAACATAACCAAAAGCCCGGCGGTACCTGTTCGAATTAAACTACAGTTAAGCAAAGCCTTTGTACAGAACTTGTGTGCATTTCCTGTGGAGATCTAGTTTAAACGGTTTGACGAGTTATTTCGGCGAATTTGTACTATTCGAACTGAACTGAAACTGCAGATGGAGATCCAACGACTGAATTCAACAACACAGGGCGGACACGGCCTTTAAAAGCACGATTTCGAACACAATTCGAATAAAGTGTCAGTGCTTGCGTGCGAGGACGTCTGTGTGCGTGCGAGGACGTCTGTACACTTGTAAATGTGAGTGTACCACTACGCGGGCCAATGATCCACTCTCCATCACCGGATGAAACAAATGACGGTAAGGGCGAGTTGGGCGCGAGTTGCGCGCCTGCTAGATTCAGGCGGGTGATTCCGTGATCATTCTGTATAGTACTTACTATTGAATATTCTGTGACGGTGCATCACTTGTTTTGAAATGTCAAAATAACTACGGAACACTCTGTAGCTTGAACCCGAATGATAGGGTTGTTAGCAGCTGAGCCGCAGTCAACCAGTTCTTGGAGATCTGCGGAAGCCGAGTCTGAAGAAGGACCGATGCGACGAGGAGGGCTTCATCAAGGTGGAACGGAAGAAGAAGCCCGCCAGTCGGAACCAGTGCGGCACCGCACCGACCGGACCGAACCACCTGCTGCGTCCCGCGATACCCACGACGCAGCTGTACGTGTCCCGCCTGCATCACTCCACTAAGAGCGAGGAGATTGTGGAGTATGTACGAGTGAAGACCAAATTCACTCTGAGGGTTGAACGGTTGGAGCCACGCCACAGCGTGAATTTTAGTTCGTTCGTGGTGAGGGTTCCCACCGAACATCTGTCAACCTTCACGAGAGAGGAATTTTGGCCGAAGGGAGTCGTGTTCCGTCGCTTCCGTGGAAGACTGAACAGCGATTCCAGAGTGCGCCTCACGATGAAGAAGCAATCGTGTTAGTTTTTAAGATTCATTTTAATATGTATGTTAGTCTTTAAGGTATATGTAATATGGGCCTAGATGCCTGAAATAAAATTTATTATTATTATTATTACGAATAGATCATACCGATCGTAAGTATACCAAAAGAAGTATGAAAACTATACCAATTATTAAATATTACTCGTAAATATTACTCGTTGACGGCCGGATTGGTCCAGTTGGTAGTGATCCTGCGTTCTGTTCCGATGGTCGCGGGTTCGAGTCCCGCTCGGGGCAAACTTTGTGTGATGAACACGAATGTTTGTACTCGAGTCATGGATGTTAGTATTTATATATTATGCATGTATTTCTCTATATAAGTATTTATATCGTTGTCTAGCATCCATAGTACAAGCTTGGCTTAGTTTGGGGCTAGGTCAATATGTGTGAAATGTCCCAAGATATTTATTTATTTAAATACACAATGAAGTTAAAAATGTAACGGTTGTTATTTAAACGTTTTAGCATCGCAACCTGTCAACCACCGAGATCCAAATGTGAAATGTGTAGCTGATTTGTGATTTTTGGTAGCGCGCGTTGTCCAAGATTTTTGTCCGATAACCTAATTTATGATACACGTTCAGATGTTTAAAACTTTGTGATTTAAGTATTTGGTACGTAGCTACTATTACTTAATCGGTG
Source organism: Aethes cnicana (assembly GCA_963971205.1). NCBI lineage: Eukaryota > Metazoa > Arthropoda > Insecta > Lepidoptera > Tortricidae > Aethes > Aethes cnicana. Next base: position 918,322 of record OZ020295.1, read on the forward strand.
GGGTAGTTTCCCAAACGGAATATTTTATTTCACCATTCCAGCCGCCGTTATGGCTAGGTTTGCTAAATTCCCGGCCGAGCTTTACTCAAATCTTCAAGTACTTACTTCGTAGGCTCCACTTCCTTAAGGTATTGTTCGTATGCATGGTAGTTGTAATGCCTGGGTGCAAGAAGGCTGGACGGCGTGGACTCGGCTGCAACTCCTGAGAGCAGCATCAGGCACAGCCAGGGAGACATGATCTGAAGAGAGGAGGAGAAGGTAATTACGATAGAAACACCAAGGTAGATCTAGAATGACAACAAAAACTACTACTACTACTACTACAGCCTATTTGCGTCCCACTGCTGGGCACAGGCCTCCTCTCATCACGAGAGGGTTTGGGCTATATTTAGTCCCCACGCGGGTCACCTTGGATTACTTTGTAGATGCATGGGCCCAGTGCGGATTGGGGACTTCACACACACACACACACATCTTTGAATTAGGTACTTTCCTCACGATGTTCACCGAAAAGCTTAGTGGTAAATTCAAATTGAAAACACTCCATCAAACGCCATAAGTAGAGAGAAATTAAAGTAAATGAAATGTAAATATAATGAGATTCACATACAAATTCGGCAACTTAAAAATAAAATATATGAATAAAAATAAAATTTAAAACTAGGACTAAAAATAACTATAGAAAAAACACCTCTTCCAAAATTTCATTTTGTGGCATGGTGCCCATACCGCTGGCGGCGTTACCTCTCTGAAATCCTTTGCGAGAGGTAAGCGCCAGCCCTTGGGTCGCCGGTTTTGTCGATCAAGTGAGCCGACAACACCCTCATGAAAGCTTTCATGTCTGCCGACCAGGGACCCAGAGTCCCAACCGCGAGAGCCGCAAACTCATATTCATGCATTATGCATGAATACTTTCGGCGCTTGAGACTCTGGGCCTGGCCAGCAGCAGCGTCGGCTTGTGACCTGGTGGCATTAATGTGAGACGCAGCGAACGTGTCGACACACGTTACATCCCACACCAATGAAATGTAATAATTTATTTGAGACATGGTAAAAATAAGGTGACAAGAAAAAAATGCAAATGTCAGCACATCTCGACAAAAAGTAGTAATGCAAAAATTTTCAAGCACGAGAAATTTTTAAATTATAACAACCATTTGAATACCTACGATGTCAAAAAAAAACTAAACTTAATCTATATTTTATCAAGAAAGTCATTTAACGAATAAAAGCTCTTATCGGAGAACCATTTGTACAATGCAGTGTAGTAAATGGTTTCAAGGCAAGCTGTCTGATATCATTTGGTAAATGATTATAATTTTTTACTACCATTGGATAACAATTGTTACTACAGAGCTTAGTATTATATTTATAAGGCACAACAAGTCTATTTGGATACCTAGTATTAAAATGACATGTATTTCTTTACTCTAAGAATAGCTTTGGGTGTAGTCTAGCAAACTTACAAGCTTCAAAAATATATTAGTGAGGGCAGGGTCAATATTTGGAGGTCTTTGAAAAGAGGACGCCGTTCGTTAATTTTTCTTAAAATTTGACAGTTTATTTATATAATGCGGACCTACAAAGCCACCAATAGGCAAAAACACAAGTCAAACTTATAGAGACCCCCTTTTTACAAGGTGGTATAAAATTAACATTCCATATCGCCATTGATAACGACGTAGTTAAAATCACTACAATAATATTCCAACCACAAAATTCAAACTTTAACTTTTAAACTTCACTGTTTTACTTTTACGTGGAACTTACTTTACGAGATACAAGCTTAAAGCTCGACTTTACGATTGCTACGATCAACTTGGAGCTTTCGATACCTTGGAACTTGGTCCATAATAATGAGGTAAGTATTAACCATACTGAAAGTTTAGCCGTGGTCTTTAGCCGGTTTGGCCTACTGCCTCACTTGAAGAGGGGCTAAGATTTTAGATCTGTATAGGCACGTATTTTTTGGTCAAAAATTTTTTGTTGTGAGGCATGATGGTGATGATGATGATGATGATGATGATGATGGTGATAACTGATGATGATGGGTATTGAATAATAATTAAGTGTAATTGAGTTATATTGCTAATTTCATGAAATATATTATATATATTGTATATCTGTATGTGACAATAAATGTTTTTCTATTCTATTCTATTCTATTCTAAATTTCATAGACTTAAGGTAAAAGAAATAAGAAATAAAAAGAACATGCAACTATAAAATAATAATTTTAGTTACCTATTTAAGTATTTTGCTAGGCGCCAACGGGGTATCATGTCATAGCTTCATATTTAACATTTGTAACATCTATATTGACTACATGAATGGAATTAATAAAAATATACAAATATGGTGATGCTGGTGATGATGATGATGATGATGATGATGATGCTGGTGATGATGATGACGATGACGATGATGATGATGATGATAATGATGATGATGATCATCATAGTCACTCTCCCTCACATCACGACGCGCGACTTGTTGAATGGCAATGCTCAATCTGTGTGCGGGATAGAGGCCAGCATTTTGGTTACTAGAGGACACGTTTTTTTTTTTGATAAAACGCTAATAATGCGGTGCGCAATTACTTAAGGGATTGTGAAAAGGGGGGTGAAAAGTGGCGGTTAACATTCAACACAGAAGTACTCGCGGGTAACAGCTAGTAAGTAGAGATCTTCTACTATCTAAAGTCCCGCGCCTTCACATTTCAAAACGCTTCAATGTATTTAAAAAGCACCACCAATACTCTCAACGCATGTTTGCGTGTTGAGACAGCCATCAAATATGCGTTGAGAGTGTTGGTGGTGCTTTTTAAATAATAATGAAAAAATTTAAGCGTTTTGAAATGTGAACGCGCGGAACTTTAGATAGTAGAAGATCTCTAATTGTTTTAAGTTTACATGAAAGTAAAAATATGTCGTATACTCCACTATACAAATACTATGTACGAAACGATTTCAACATAACTTATCATAAGCAGTTGATATATGTAGAATCCTCGAGCGACATCGCAGTGAATTTCTACTGAATCCATATTTGCTACTGCTTGTCCTGTTTGCTTGAAATCCCAACGTATATAAGGGCAAAAGTCAAGCCCTGAGGCGGTTTCCTATAAGTGTACTTAGGTCAGTTTATGGAGTGAAAGAGCATGTTACACCTCAGGGGTTAGCTGACCTATTTCCACATCTGAATAACGACGAGTACCGGAGAAAAACGTTTGTGGTTTGCCGCCTCTGATACAGAGGGTCGGGGGTTCAAACCCGGAGGGTAACACACCATTTATTGAATAGTGGTTTAAAATGATCCTTATGTCGGATTGAATCACAAGATTTTTTATTTCGATTTTCTGAACGGGATAAATACCTTAAAAAGTACTTTTAAATTTTCATTTTCAGTTTTCTCGCTAAAAGGCTAGCCGCCATGTTTGCTTGGTCTGTGACGTCACTAGGATAGTAAATATAAGTACATAGTAACCAAACAAGTGAAGTCAAAACTTGAAACGGTTACTTTGTAATCCTTTGTTTACATTACAGTAGAAGTGACGTCACAGCAGCTAACAAAATGGCGCCTACCGTTTTGGGCCAGATTAAAAAACAACATTTTATAAATGTAATTATAAAATTATTTATGCATTTTTATGATTATAAGTAGATGTTTTGGGTAGCATTTTTATATAATCTACCGATCAGTACTTCCCGATTTTTCCTTGAATGGTGTATTACCTATGTGCGAAACTCAATTTGATTTTATGACTTTGCGGTGGAGGAAAACGTGAAAAAACCTGAATGCCTCTTCGAGAATCAAATTCATGGAGTGAATAGTCATCAATCTGCACTGTTGCCGCGTACCCAAACCCTCTCGTGGTAAGAAGACGTCTGTACCCAGCAGTGGGACGTACTATAGTAGGAGAGATTCCTAAACCGACATATGACAGCTGGATTTGTCTTGAAAAATTCTTAGCCTAGATCAGATAAAGATCAGTTAATCAAATGTCACATGTTGGTTTAGGAATCTCTCCGACTATAATAAGGCTATTTTGATAGAAAACTTTATCATAATCATCATCATCACCATTTTGTTACACTGAAAACTGTGATACATTTGACAACGACTTCGAAATACTCATCAAAACTGAAGGTTTTAAGAATAATCATACTCGCGAAATCTGCGAAAATCAGCATATCAGTTGCATCATTTACATTGTAAGAACTACTACCAGTATCTAATGGTGTATCTACATAATTGTAGGTATCATGTGAATGGGTGGAAAATGGATTTATGGGGTAACATCAAACTTTAAAGGTTGAAGTTTGAGCAACCGTTTGCGAACGCCGTGGTGGCCTAGTGGTTCGAGACCTCCGCCTCACATACAGAGGGCGGGGGTTCGAATCCGGCTCGCACCTCTGAGTTTACTTACTTGAAATTCAATTTGAATTTACTACTGAGCTTTTCATTGAAGGAAAACATCGTGAGGGAACCTGCACACATCTGCGAAGTAGTTCAAGGATGTGTGTGAGCTCCCGATACCCACCGGGCCCGCGTGGGAGCTATCTATGGACCAAAAGATCTCGTGATAAGAGCAGACCTGTGGCCAGCAGTGGGTCTTATAGTAGGTGCTAACAAATTAGGTAAGTACTATTGACCTAATAATAACATATGGACTAACAGTGCCTAACAGAATATGTCAAAATATATGGATCAAACTGACATTAGAAATTTTTTTAAATAAAAAAATAAAAACCGCCTTCAAACTCCGACAGACTGTGCTGTGAAGTCAATGTCAAGTTCACTATATGATTATCATTTCTTTGGGTCGGTTCACTTGACACCGACTTCGCAGTCTGTCGGAATTGAAGGCGGTTTTTATTTTTTTATTTAAACATTTTTTTTCGGCTACAGTTGCCAAACATTACTATAGAAGTACATAAGTAACTCTGAAGTCCTCGAAATTGACACCAAAATGATCTACGTGCTAGCAAATTTCGAGGAGTTCCCTCATTTTCTCATAGATCCCATCATCAGACCTGAACCAAATTAATATGGGACCAACTTGAAAGTACCACCTTTCGAACAAAAAAAAAATCATCTAAATCGGTTTACGTTTACTATTTATTTTTGGTGAACATACATAAAAAAAAAGATTCCGACGAATTGAGAACCTCCTCCTTTTTTTGAAGTCGGTTAAAAATACGTTCCAATATGCTAATAACGCCTCTTTATAATATGTGTCAAGATAAATATTTTATACAAAAGTAAACCTAACACTATAAGACTTAAGTGTCAAATTTACTGAGCGTCAAACGGGTGCCCGAGTTGTTCGGGCACCCGTTTTGACGGGCCATTTTTCTCCGGTGGTTGTGCTGGAAAAGCACGACACAACTTAAAAGGCGCGCGGCGAACCACTTAGGTCGTTGACGTAGAGTCTATTATTGCTTAATCCGCGGGCCATCTAAGCTATATCTAGGCATTATATCTAGTTAATCATAGACGTAGGTAATCTAAAGAAGGGAAGTATTCTGAATTTGAAAGCATTTTTGCTTGAGCTTCAGACAAAAGCGCATTGCGATTTTTACAAGCTTTTATTACAATACATAAGCCGTGGTGGCCTAGTGGTTCGACCTACCGCCTCTCATGCAGAGGGTCGGGGGTTCGATTCCGGCTCGCACCTCTAAGTTTACTTATGTGCGAAATTCAATTTGAATTAACCACTGAGCTTTGCAAAGATGTGTGTGAAGTCCCCAATCCGCGCTGGTGCTGTGTGGGGACTATAGCCCAAACCCTCTCGCGATGAGAGGAGGCCTGTGCCCAGCAGTGGGATGCAAATAGGCTGTAGTAGTAGTAGTATTATTACAATACAAGCTTTTATTTACTTTCACCTGTCCCGTTGTCTGTAATGGAATCTTGCAAGTTAAATTCGACCCACTTTCCGGTTTCCGATCGAGCTGAAATGTTGTACGAATAGGTAAATCGCGTGACAATGCAATATTATGATGACGTGGAGCTGATCTGATGATGGAGCTGGAAGGAGGCCATAGGAACTCCGTAATAAAACCACATAACCCCATCGAGTTTGTGCTCCTTTGATTCGTCTTGAAGGGTAGATGAAGGATTTACAAAGAAAAGTACAGTCAGCAATAAAAGCTTGCCCGAAAATGCAATTTTCGAAAGAACTTTTTTGCCTATAATTTCAAAGTAACGTAATATCTACAAATTAACGTAAAATCAGCCAATCACAATCAAAAAAGACATCATAGCTCACGCTAAATTAAAATAGTATCTTGATTGCGACTATTGTCATGTGTGAATGCGGCCATCTTGGCGGCTTTGTCTCGTGGGAAAATGGTCGCGCGACCTATTTTAGGTATTGTCTGTGATAGCGATTTTAAAAAGTTGCAGCTTTTTTGATTGATTTGGGGAATAGAAGAGTAGGTACTGTGAAGGGGGGTTGGTGTTAGCTCAGGTAGATGCTGCAGGCACGGAGATCAGCGGTGGAATCCGAAGACACGAAGACGATGTCTAGCTAATCGAAATCTCTAAATCTTGAAGACTGGCCCTATTACTGCCCTAACTATGAAATAATAGATTTAAAGTTGAATTGATATTATGTTTTCGGAGATGCGTTCATTACAATGGCTATTAAACAAAAACAATTTTACGATTAAAATTACCTATTTTTGAAAGAAAATGTGACAACTAACCGATTGTATGTACTCGGCCAGTCTCCACAGTACCTATATGTATTTTAACATAAGTAAAATAATCCGAAGACAGGTTTAGCTTCTGCTTAGTAATCTTGCCCACTGTTCGGGCGGTCGCGGGTTCGAATCCCGCTAGGGGCAAACTTTGTGTGATGAACACGATCTTTGTAATACAAGATTAACGCGATTATAGTATAAGATTTATATAAACTAATTTCACCCGAGTAAACCTCGGTCACCCAGGTTCTGAATAATTAAATAAGGTAGAGTAATTGTTAATTTATTTACTCAAGTAATTAATCGTTTACCTCCTAGCTGATAAATGTACCCACATTCAGAATTTACGAGTATTGTGTCCATTTGGAAACAGTATAAAATACATACACGTTTTTATAAAAAACAAATTTTGAACGTTACTACAAAAACATAAGGCTTGTATTCGCGTGAATATAATACAATGGCCTATACATTTGCCTATAATCTCCTGGGAACTAAGCAACCAACTAAACACTTGTTACTAACAATTAACATAATTATTGTTATTGCATAAAACTTTTGAAAACGTGGGAAAATCTGAAAACTTCATTAAAATAAAACGCAAAAAAAAAAAAAAAAAATATATCCGTAGCAGTAATGGATGAAAAACTTTGGAGTAAGTACCTACATTATTTGTGCTTAAAACTTATACTAAAAACAAAATTAAATGTGTTGTTTTTGGAGAACAATATAAATCATAAATAAAATAAAACTCACCGATAACATTAAAAAAAAAAACTCGAAAATCGAACCAGGTTTCCAAATCACATAATATCACAACACTGCTCAATGAAAAAAAAAAGAACACTATTCCAAAGTTCAAAATCCGGAAGCAAATTCGAAATTCGAATTGTTTTCTTTTCTTTTATTAAGGCACAAGCAACTATCTTTACAGCCAGCACGGAAATGACAGCGCACACTCCTCCCAAGTTATTTTATCACGATGTTTTCATAGAAAGTGAAGCCCATTATAACTTCTAGAACCCTGTCGCTTTGCGCCCACACTTATTTGTTGAAGGAAATAGTTGGCCGCGAGCCTCGAGTTAGTTTGACAAAGTATTAGTTAACTTACTTTGTAGGTTCCTTTGTGATTCTTATTTCATAATGGCTGTTATTAAATTATTCTTTTTGTACTAATTTGTTTGAGTGCGAATAAAAGAGATTTGGTGTATAGAAAAAGTTAGGAAAATCCAAACTAAAAACAATAAATGTAATGAAAAAAAGTTTCAAATTATGATGAATGATGATTCATGTAAGTAAATTGTAAAGTAAAATAATTCTATCAGTCTAGGTTTATACCTAGATTACGGGGCGGACACGGCCTATAAAAGCACGATTTCGAACACAATTCAAATGTTTGCGTACGAGGACGTCTGTACACTTGTAAATGTGTGTGTACCAACTACGCGGGCCAATTGGCTATGGGTGAAAAATGACAATGTGCTCGATTTTTTTTTTAAGGATAGGAATAACCTTCCGTATCAAGAGAAAAAAATCTCAGAATTTTCCGTGCCGTAGATTTCGCGTAAAAAAAAGAAATTGATTTTGTGTTATGACGATTGAAATAAAGGTGTTTCCTTGGTCCAAGTATGCAGCACTACTTCTTGAAAAAAAGTGTTGACACTATTGACATTATTGATTTTTGGGAAAACCAGCCAAGTCAGCCCTTAGACTGCATATTTGGATTTTGCATAGAACTTGGCACTCAATCTCAGATCTCCATTCTTTTTGCGGCGAAGCCCACAGCAGAGAATAATTTTTGTATTGAACTTGGCTCTCCTTTTTTACATTTATGTTTTTGGTGGTCATTTATTCAGCAAATTGGCCACATAGCGGCACTTTTACACGTCAGAAATAGTAGATTGTTAACCGAGGGCTGAAAGGCACCCATTTCTGACGAGTCAGTTTGGCGCTCGAACGCCAGTGAGAGCGCTAAATAGTACGAGTCAGAAATAAATGGGTTCCTTTCACCCGAGCGTAAACACTCTACTTTTCGTTTCGAATATGAGGAAAGTAAAGAAAATAATGTGCGCTACTTACCTACTAAAAAAATACATATTCTAAATCTGCGGTATCACATTTTCCATAGCTGTACAGTTCATTTCATTTCTCGAACATTATAAATAGTCACATTTGCTCTAATATATGTAACTATATTTAGTTCACAACACACATTAAAGACTAATCACATATTGTGAAGTAAGTTTAGTTTGCCGCCATTTTGTTCATTTGACCAAATCCGTCTGCGCATGTCAAGTCGGAGCGCCCGGGTATTAATTAAGACAGTGTTCCGAATCGCGCTCAGAGCGCGCACTGCACCTTGCATCATGCAATTTGATCATTTATTTATAACAAATCGACAAATACATTCGAATATATATTATTTGTCAAGTTAAGTAAGTTTTCATATTAAATATAACCATTTTCGTTATCAAAAATGAAAATAATATAGTAAGTATATATAATGATTTTTTGGCTGTATTCGTTGTTCCATTGCCGAATTTTTTCGCCAAATATTTTGCCAACAAAAAAAAACAAATTCCCAATATTGTCTGTTTGAAACTGAGCGAGACACAATATAATATGAATAAACCGACTTGATATTGATATTTAGGCATGTTGAATTGTCATAAAATATGAATTATTTGTCAAGTTAAGTAAGTTCTCATTTTATATACCTATTTTTTTCATTAGAAATGAAAAGTAATATTATACTTAATGATTTCTTGGCTGTATTCGTTGTTCCTTTGCCCGTCTTTTTTGCCAACTTTATTGCCAAAAAAAATTTCAATTCCCCAAGATTGTTTGATTTGAAACTGAGCGAGAGACATGTATTCGTCCTTTTTTGACATATGACTTTGTATATGAGCTTAAAAGAGACGGAGATATGAATGTCAAATCCTCCAATTACTTTACGACCCTAGGGTCGCCATGCATCACTTTCAACCCGCTACGCAGATGAACAATGATAAACTTTCAGATTATGAGAAATGAAAAAGAATTTACCAGCGCTTCCTAGACCCATTGCTCGAGAAGAAGCGCCGCAACAAACTCAAGCAGAAGGCCTTTTTTCAAAATTTACAAAATTTACATTACATGTATAAAATATACATATAGGTACGTACTAAAATTACATTGAAGGGATTAATTTCTATAAATAAAAATCTTAGTTTATTTTAAAAGTATACTATGGTGCTGGTATTAAGAGCGAGACCTGATCCAAGTATATTATCATACTTAATAGAAGATCTCAACCTTATTAAATTGTAATACCTGCAAAGTTATGAAATAAACTAAGTCTTTTAATTTTTTTTTCATTATGGACGCAGCCACGCACACACGCTACAATCAACAAGGATGTTACGCATCTACACTATGCACACATACACAACAATCCCAGAGAACGCGATTATGATTTTGCCCCAGTGACACGGTCATACCGAATCGTGCCCAACCCACTTCCGTATCCATACAACCCGCGGATTGAACCCGCTACCAGACGTCACGACCTGAACCCACGACCGTTACGTCATTCCGTCTCATTGCGGCTCTTTCTTTTGTGATTTCGGATGCAATGCCCGGAAGGATGGAAGCTGCAAGAACTATGTCATTTCTTTTACATCACCCTTGGCCATAAAGTGGGATTTTCTGCCCGCTACGCGGAGAGAAAAACTTTTGACAAACCACGGGTGGTAATTCGTAAATCCCCAGATCGCATATTTATGCAGAAACCTGCGATCATGGGACATTTACGAATTCACCACCATAGGTCTGTAATGTACTATTAATAGTATCCGAGTCAAAGGTGAAACAATGAAAAAGCCTTCTAATTCTTGACCAATCGAGGCCTCTGGTAACCAAAATCCTGGCCGTAGAGGCAAGGAGATTGGGCATTCAACGTGGCAATGCTGCCAGCATTTTGGTAAACATTCCTTGTAGTGTTGGCCTTTTAGATTAAGAAAATACGTAAGATTTTTCATATTTTCGTTATGTTATTTACTTTGTTTTAATAAAATATACTTTACTGTTAAACACATTTGTTATCACGTTCTCGAAAACGGCTCTAACGATTTTGATGAAATTTGTTTTACTTATGGGGGTTTTCGCGGGTGACAAATCGATCCAGCTAGATCTCGTCTTTGGGAATTTGGGACAGTTCATTTATAGCTATTTTCACCATAAAAGCCGTGGTGGTCATGCAGAGAGTCGGGGGTTCGATTCCGGCTCGTACCTCTAAGTTTACTTATGTGCGAAATTCGATTTGATTTTACCACTGAGCTTTTCGGTGAAGGAAAACATCGTGACGAAACCTGCACGGTTCTGCGAAGTAATTCAAAGATGTGTGTAAAGTCCCCAATCCACACTGGGCCCGCGTGGGGACTATAGCCGAAACCCTCTCGTGTTCAGAGGAGGCCTGTGCCCAGCAGTGGGACGCAAATAGGCTGGATTAGTAGTAGTATTTTCACCATAGCAAAACTCGGTCGTCCAGCTACTATGTGTGTATGACTAATATGCGTTATGTCATACAAGTTCCGATTACGTATACTAATTAATACTCAACTGAAGAATAAACCAGGAAAAAATGTTTTCAAATCACCCCGTTGAATCACGGTGACTTTTGACCTGAAAAATATTACGATATTTTTGCATTTAAATTGTTCATCAATATCTACGTCATCACCTTATAGGTACAGATTTACAAAACTTAGAAGGCGCGTGCATTAAGAAAAACCGGCCAAGAAGCGAGTTAAACTCGCGTGGAGAGGGTTCCGACACTTGTTTATGTTCAATGACGTCATTTTCAAACTGACAGGTTACGCTCTTTTATATGATAGATTTCAAATACCATGGACTTCGTTATAACTTTCCTGTAATCTATAGGGTCAACCTCCGTATTTTTTTCAGATTGCTCGCAGTCGCAGGACTGATGGCCGATGGGGCCGGAAAGTCCTGGAGTGTCGTCCGCGAACCGGGAGACCAGCTGTCGGTAGGCCTCCAACAAGATGGAGCGACGACCTCGTGAAGGTCGCGGGAAACCGGTGGAAGCAAGTAGCACAGGACCGGTCTGAGTGGCGCGCCTAGCGGGAGGCCTATGTCCAGCAGTGGACGTCTTTCGGCTGAAATGATGATGAAACCATATACAGACTCACAGACAAACCCAGTGTCACAATGAAGATGAATACACCTCACAAGCTAAAATCCATCAAGCTGGTTAGGCTGTGGTGCCAAAGAATAGTATATTTTAATGCAAGTGAGAAAAGTTCGTCATTTTACACGAGTCCTTAGTTATGTTGGTGCGAGCGATAAGAGGCGGGGAAAGACTCGATAAATATACTTTGTCCATAAATTTATATGAAATAGTATATTTTGATGCAAGTGCGAAAAGTTCGTAATTTTATGTCAAATTGTCAATTTCGCACGTGTATCAAACGACATTTTTTAATGCATTTGCGAAAAAATAGAATAAAGAAATAAACGAACAGGATGAAGCTCAAAAAACTTTATGCACTAGTTCGTAAAAATCAACTTTAGGCACGCTCACTAGCTGTCAAAAAACAAAAAAAATGCTCGCTCGGAAATGACAAACTTTTGGCACGTTAAACAGTAGCAATACCATGAGTTTACAGTGACCGTACTCGTTAGCGACTACGTAAATGATTTGTATGAAGAATAGTACAGCGCCCCTGGCGGTCACTCGTTGAACTAAAATTCTTCATACAAATCCTTTACGTAGTCGCTAGCGAGTACGGTCACTGTAAACTCATGGTAGTCATGTCGAAATGTTTACTTTTATTAGCTGTGCCCCTACCCTTTTTCCATATTAAATGCCTATGATTATTTGTTAAACTACAGAATGCCTATGTGAATTGTTAAGCTAAGGAATACATGTAACATGCTAATATGGAGAATAAACGAATTTGTATTTGTACTTTTTGAGCACCTAAGCTGTATTAGAAATATACATACATACTTACACACTCGAAAAACATAACCTCATTCTGGCACAGTAAGGTAATGGATGACTCGTAGACAGAGTTCATTAACAAATAGAGGTATTTTAACCTGCGACAATCCTGTCTTACGTATGACGAAACAAAAGGAAACATGGGGAAACCTGCACCGGGAAACGTCATTTGAATTAAATATATAAACTGATACGTTTCTGAAACAGTCATCAGTCAACTGGTGTCGTCAATCTAAGCTGCCGTTTGAAGGAAATCATCAACAAGGTAAGAATTGCTTTATTTTAGCTGATTGATTAGCTGTTACCAGAGAAAATGTAATTGCAACCAGCAACCTCTCCGCTGCCGTGAAGACACACACACACACTTGTTCCTATGTTTTTCTTTTTTTTTGTGTTGTCGTGTTTGTACTATTATTTTTGTGATTTTTTTGTGTATTTTTTTTTGCTGTAAACTGTGTCTTCTGTGCAGCGAATAAATGTCTTTCTTCTTCTTCTTCTTCTTCTAATTGTATAAGACTGGCAAACTCCTTATATTACGATGTACATCGGAAATAGCCAGGGAGCTTCAATTTTCATTCGACGCCTGCACAGCGCCATCTAGATGTAGCTCAGGAAGTTCCACTTGTATCCAGGCTACCTAGGCAGCGACATCTATTATCGAATTTAACAGTTATTTCGGGCGTACGCTGATTTGTTTAAAGGTTGTCATTCTAAGTTTACCTTACTTCTTTTATGGATTGTAGGCCAAACGTTCTCATGATGAGAAGAAGCCCAGCAGTAAGACGTAAACAGGCTGTTGTGATGTTTCTGATTAAGTTGCTGGTGGAAGGACCTTATGCAAGGTCCGTGCCAATAAATAGCTTAGCTACCACCGTCATACCCGCTAACTAACCTGCCGTTAAACAGCAGTGCTCGCAATGTTGTGTTCCGGTAAGCGGGTATGGTAGCCAGCCAATGACATTACCTAGCATAGAGCCATTCCATCTTAGGCCTTAGAATAGGCAACGCATTTGCAATCTTAGAATGTCAAATGTCCATGACTTCAGTAATAGCGTACTTACCATCATATGACCTGACAGCTCGTTTGATTCCTCCGTTTTATAAAAAGTCGCAAAGCAGCATCTGTGTTTTCCCGACATGAGAGACCAGTTTCCGGACCTGTTTTTCCAGTTTCGAAAAAAGCAACGCATTGGTGATTGGTGATTCCTCCAGTGTCGCAAATGGCTGTAGGAAGAAAAGCCATGAACACTTGCCAGCCTTACTGATCGTCTTATGTTTCTCCACAGAACACCATGCTTTCCAAGGTCCTACTCTTCCTGTTACCAGCAGTAGCGCTCTCAGAGCTGACTGTAAACATCTTCCGAGACAAACCTCCAGAATTCTTCGGAACAGTGACTGACATCATCAGCGATGACGAGCGTGGAGCCTTCCATATGCACGACAACGAACTTAAGAATGCTGTCGACAAATTCACCCACAAAAGACCTGACGATGCTTACGTTCGCAGCCCTACACCTTGGGGCGATCTTTATAAAAAACAAGGCTGGTCCGAAGTTAGAAGAACCTTAAGGGTCAAGAGTGCTAAGCTTCTAGGCATCAACAGTCAACCTATAGTTGTAACTACTAAAAAGTTTCACAACGGCAGCCCACGCCCGGCCACGTATTCCGGGGACGTATCCCAGCTGGAAGACAATACGGTTTCTCACAAATGGACCAAAAGTGGTTCCATATCTGTCGGTCAGAAGATCAACTACAACTTAGATTTGTTGGGAAATAAAGTTGGCGGGACTACCAGCTTCACTTTCAAGAATACGTTTGGCGAAGAGGGTGTGAATACTGTTTCTACTAAGCTAGGATCGAAATCTACCATCTCTATTACTTTACAACCTGGACAGACTGCTGTGGCAGTTCTATCGGCTTCTAAAGGGACGATGGAAGTAGAGGTCGAATATGAGGCGACCTTAGAAGGATCGGTGGCAACTAACTATGGTGGGAAACATAATGGACACTATTTCTGGGCATTTGACATCAATTCTGTTCTGGATGCCGCTGGTTTGCCAAAAACGGTGGTGTGGAAAGAAAATATCCATATTGGATTCTATGCTGATGAGAGAGTGGTAGCTTATGATGAAAAAGGGCAACCTCTTTAGTTTTAAAACGATTATTACTTACCTAGATACATTTAAGAAAGCACCTGCATCTTATACATACAAATAAAGTTGTTTTTTATTTCCATATATAATTATAATATTTTTTATTATTAGATTTTTTTTATTGATTGTTCATAGTGAGGTTATGTATCATAATAAAGTTCATATGGATTTATTTTGATACAAATAAATAAAGTTGTTTTTTTATTTCCATATATAATTATAATATATTTTTTAATTTGATGTAGTAATCTTTTTATTTAGTTACAAAAAAAATTGACCTCCTCAAACCAATTGGCCAACAAAGTAAAGTAATTTGTATTCAAATATCTATAAATAAAACCATTCTATCCTTGCACTCATCAAATTATATGCTAAAAACATAGCAAAGTCATAAAATGTTCGGTCCCCGCAAAACCCCACAAAATATGGCAACAATTCCAATTTGGACAACACGCATTATCAACTCAAACTTGCTCGATTAAAAGATAGGAGACCGACCCTTTGTTGAAATTACGAGCCAACTCCGAATCATAAACCAGTGAAAATATTTACAACCCTTTATTTACACTCATGTCATAAATCCTCTATGATGCGTTCAAAAATCGGTAGTAATGACATATGCGTTGTGACAGTGAGTTCTGTCAAAGCCAATTTCCTATCTGTGGTCATACTGTAAAATTCATTTTACAAAATCGAATTCGATGTTGTAATGGCGTTCAAATTTCAAACATCTTCGAAGAGCAATGCTCGCCTATATTCTTCAGTCAGACAGGACGAAAGTTTGTTCCAAACTCAAATGTCGGCTCTATTTAGTCTATATTTTTTTGAAAATCGAATGTGAGACACTAACGTATTCGAATTACCGCCATTCTGGACAGATTTTGAAGCATCTTAGAGGATTTATAAAATGAGTTTAGATAAAGTCATTTAAGCAACTGTACATAATCAGGCCTTAAAACACTCGTGCGATATTATTATGAAACGAGTCGCCACTCGTATTTGAAGGACCTTTATTATGTAGCAGTTACATAAACTACTATTATAATATAGGTACCTATCCTATGTGATTCAAGTCCGCCAATATGCCCCACATGACATAGTTGGTCGAATTTTATTATTATTTTCTTTACAAAAATGGCGTCTGGTCTCCGCCATTTTGTATTTTTATTAACGTCATGTCTTCAGTGACACTCGCAGCATTAAAACGAATTAATTAAATCATTTAAATGATTCATTCATTCAGTAAAATCGACGCTTTTGACAGCCGATCTTGGCTGAAGAACCTTCGCCACGCCAGTGGCACAGGGCGAACACGGCCTATAAAAGCACGATTTCGAACACAATTCGAATGAAGTGTCAATATTGCGTGCGAGTACGTTTTGCTTGGTGCGTGCGAGGACGTCTGTACACTTGTAAATGTGTGTGTACCAGTACGCGGGCCAATGATTCACTCCGCATGAAACACATGACGGTAAGGGCGAGTTGCGCGCCGGCTAGATTCAGGCGGGTGATTCCGTGGCCATTCTGTATGTAGTACTATTAAATATTCGGTGCCTGTAGTGTGCCACAAAGGAACAAACATACTCACATACATACAATAGACAGCTAAACACTCCTTTTCGGTGCGCGGTCGGGTAAAAAAGCCCAGGACGGGCAGTTTGTTGTATTTCCGTATTGCAAATAAACCATAGATAAATTTAATTCCCGTTAGACATACGTGGCTTGGGCATGTATCGAACATAAAGTGGCACAAAAATACCCGCGATACTAAGCAGTTTAGAGGGTATACGTGGCGGTGCATAATAACCTGGGGATTTAGAGCGTTGGAAGTGGCAGGGGGATCTAGGGAGATTTTCTTAAGATGTAGTTTTAAGGCGTGTGTTAGGTGAAATACCACATTTTAGTTGCATTCAAAGCCCTAAAAGTAAAAAAAATTACAAGATATAGGTCTCGAAAAAATATGTCCTTTTTAATCTGAGCTGCGGAAATTGTCGTCCTTGCAAAAAAAAAAACAACAAGAAAGGCATTTTCAACCTTTTAAAATCGCTACTGCTCAATATCTAGCCATATTTTACACGGGCTGTCCAGAAAATGAAACTTTATTCAGTTTTTCATAATCTGAGCTGTGGATATTGTAAAATAATCATTACTTTGGTCAAAAACCGCAAATAACTACCATTTCCGTCGTAAAAGTTGCGGTGGGTACGTGCGCGGACGATGCTTGTGCACGTACCCACCGCAACTTTGGAAGAGCACATATCAATTGTCAAATGTATTTTTTCGAGACCTATATTTGGCCTAATTTTTAGTTTTATATCTTTAAACGTGCCCAAATTGGGTTTTTCACCTTACTACGCACCTTAATGTCACGCTTAGAATGAATAAATTCAATCAAAATTATTATCATCATCATTTTTTCAGCTGAAAGACGTCTACTGCTGGCCACAGGCCTCCGCCAAGGCGCGCCACTCAGAACGGTCCTGTGCCACTCGCATCCACCGCCTCTCTTCTCCTTATCTCTTGATAAGCAGTTCTTTTAATTAAGTGTCTAAAAATTGAGCCAACGTTTGATGAACTTGAGCTACTGCGCCAGCTGTACTGGACATAGGCCTCCCCCAAGGCTCGCCATCGCCACTCAGACCGGTCCTGTGCATGCTTCCACCGGATTTCCGCGACCTTCACCGCGGTCTTCACTCCATCTTGTTGGAGGCCTACCGACAGCTCGTCTACCGGTTCGCAGACGCCACTACAGAACTTTCTGGCACCATCGGTCCGGCGAGCAATGCTCCGCCCACTGCCACTTTAAGTTCGCAATTCTTGGTGCTATGTCGGTGACCCTAGTTCTATCAAAATTATGGGGCAACTCAACTACTTTCCGAAGGCTTATGTGAGATTTGGTACGTACCTAAGAAAGTAGCATATTTTAATAATTTTAGGTATTCATAACAAGTATTCATAATATTTTCGAAACGTGTTCTTGTTTTTGAAGGACAAACAACTTTAGTAAGTGTTTTTACTTATATACTAAACTGGATTTAAGCAAACAGCGCGGTTCATAAACACCCGCAGCTCTAATGTGAGTAACCGGCGTATTACCGTCCTTTACGGGGAATGTGGAAATTAGCGATGGCAAGATGCGAGGGATGGGGAGTGTTCCCATCGTTGGAAACGCCAAGCCAGCTCAAATTCCAGCAATATTTAAAGATACTTCTTATTGTAAGCAAATGCCCTGATAGGGACAAAAAAACGAAAAGTATTCAAGTGATTTTAAAACATAATTCAAAGATCGAGTTTGATCGCAGTAAAATATATTTAAATTAACTGCCACTTCTAGTAAATGTACCTCCGTCCGCCGCTGTATCGAATAAACAATAATTTAAATAATTTCATGTTTACCCGCGCTCTCGCTAGATGTCGCGCGACTGAACTCTGTATTCAGAATTATAGAACAGCTGAGTTTGAGCTAAAATATGCTTCCCATTTGAGCACACTAGCTCAATAGCTGGGCCGGTGGGTTCTTTTCTTTAAATTTACTATAAGCAAGCATTTGACCACGATCTCACCTGATGGTAAGTGACGATGTAGTCGAAGGTGAAACATGCTTACTTACTTAGATAGTACCTGTTCACTCTCGACTTAAAACGATCCAAGTTATAACTATCGGGGAAGAGACCGGCCGGTAGAGAATTCCACTCCTTAGCTGTTCGCATGATGAAGCATGAAGCGAAGCGCTTCGTGCGCGCTGGAGGAATATCCACAACATAAGGATGGAATCCAAGACCACGCCTAGTCCCGTAGTGACGAAATGGGGATGGTGGAATCAAATCAAACAATTCCCCCGCACACTCTCCAAAGTGGTAAGGTTCTCGAGGGGCGTTCGCCAACCCCTGGGACGTGGGGGTCATGGCGTCTCCCAAAACCAGACACGTCCCATAGAAAAAGTTACCATTTTACCAATTATGGGACTCGTTACCCCCCCCCCCCCCCACACAATTTTAATATGACCCCCCATGACCCCCCAAAATCTTTGTCTGGGACCGCGCCTGCGCGAACCGTGAGACGAGCTGTCGGCACACGTCCAACAAGATGGAGCGACGACCTCGTGAAGGTCGCGGGAATCCGGTGGAAGCATGCACAGGACCGGTCTGAGTGGCGATGGCGAGCCTTGGGAGAGGCCTATGTCCAGCTGTGGACGTCTCTCGGCTGAAATGATGATGAGCTGGCGCAGTAGCTCAAGTTCATCAAACGTTGGCTCAATTTTTAGACGCACGCAGCGAGCATTCTTAATTAAAAGAACTGCTCATCTGCAGTATACATTATATCAAGAATACCTACATCCATATTAATATCCATATTGTCCATATCCATACTTAATATTATAAACGCGAAAGTAACTCTGTCTGTCTGTCTGTCTGTTACCTTGTCACGCTTTAACCGCTGGACCGATTGAGATGAAACTTGGCATGGAGATAGTTGGGGTTCCGGGAAAGGACATAGGCTACTATTTATCCCGAAAAAAACGCAAAGGTCCCGCGGGAACGCGATAACCGAATTCCACGCGAGCGAAGTCGCGGGCAGAAGCTATTAGTTATTATATATATGAGAAGATTGAACAAATAAGGAAGGAAAAACACAAAAGTAACTTACTGTATTTATTAATAATAATGTAATGCACATAATCAACATGTGTTAGTACGAAAAATAAATGTGAATGAAGAAAATATAATAATCTTCTAATATATAAAATTCTCGTGTCCGACCGATTCTTATGAAATTTGGTGTGACTAGTAATAGGGATGACGACAGGGTGAAGAAATCAAATTCTAATTAGTCCGTCAGTCAGGTAATAAAAAAATATTAGACACGTATTTTTTGTTTTATCAAATTAACAAAGAATGACTAAGTTAAAACGCATTAAAGTTGGAGAGTGGGGGCTAACTACGTCAGCGTTAGGTATAAATCGTACCTAACCGTGACGTCACGCGACATTTCAACTCAATATAATCTCCGTATAAGTTTGATTACGTGAAAAAAGAAAAAATACGTGTCCAATACTTTTCAATAATCTTCCTGATAGACTAAGGAAAAAAAAGTTGTCGTCATCCCTATTGCCAGTGTAAAAATAAGAGACGAAACCATTGCGCGTCCTACCACAAAATAATGCAGAATGTATTTAAAAACAGCTCCAAAGTAAATTACTGCATGAGGACAAAAAAAAACTTAACCATTCGGGAATTCTAATAAGTTTGGGAACACGTTCTTATTCTGATATCAAGCCGCAAAACTTTACTTGTATAACTTTTTAAGAGTTTTCGTTTTATGTGCACATAAACATCATACACACATTATTCGTGTGCGTGCAAAGACGTAAATAATATAGACCCGGTCTAACGTACACGTAATATGTCCCCACTTCCTCGGTGTCCAATCCAAAGTTCTGTCACCGAGCGTGCGTGACAATTAGCGTTTTTAAAAAAACTTCTTTTCGAAACTGTTTCTCAGTATCTAAAAACTCGTCTCGTTGTTGGAAAAATGTGACCCAGCTTTAGTGTCACGATACAAGTTTGGATTGGACACCAAGGAAGTGGGAACACATGACATGTATCTACGTTAGGCCGGGTCCATACGAAGTATTATTTATGTCTATGTGTGCGTGTATTATTCAAAACGCTCCTGCTACATATCGTATGTTTTATCCGGAAAATCTTCAAGAGGTTAAAGTGGCGAGTGTAATATAAAACTAAACACACATGTAGGCACGGGCAAGCTAGTAATAACTCGATTAAAAAAATATACTACTACTACAGCCTATTTGTGCCCCACTGCTGGGCACAGGCCTCCCCTCATCATGAGAGGGTTCGGGCTATAGTCCCCACGCGGGCCCAGTGCGGATTGGGGACTCCTGCTGCCTGCTCCATCTGCCGTGATGATACTGAACACTGAAATAAAGTCAAAACCTGTAGGAACGTGGTAGTTTCGTTAGTACATATAACTTAGAGAAAACACGGAAGAAACTCGTTTCGTTTTGTTGGGAATGACTTTATTTAAAGAAGTGACAAACATCAAAGGGAACTTAGCATGGTAAAAGAAATATTTAAATTTTTGATTAGCCAGTAATACAACATACTCCCCCTTAATCAAAAATAAGATTAACACATTATACGCATAACCCTATTCCCTTTACACAACTTTGATGCTTAACACGAGCTAATGGTTTAGTAAGTACATCAGCCCACATCTCCTCAGTAAGAGTATAAACGACATTAATTACATTATCCGATAATAAATCTCTTATAAAATGAAATCTAATGTCTATATGTTTGGTTCTATTGTGATGGACTGGATTCAGAGCCAACTTTTGAGCAGATTGGGAATCATTATGTATAACAATAATGGTTGACTCACCAGTCAATTCGCACAACAACCGCTTCAAAAACACAGCATCTTTGGCAGCGCTCCCCAAACTCATGTACTCAGCTTCGCTTGACGAGAGAGCAACACAGGTCTGCTTCTTACTCTCCCACGAAATCGCTCCTCCGGACAAAGAGAAGTAGAATCCTGTATATGAACGACGATCCACAGGACAACTTCCATGGTCTGAGTCACAGAAACCAACGAGAGGACCACCTCCTTGCCTGTAAATGATACCTAAATCAATCGTACCCTTTAAATATTGCAACACACGCTTTGCTGCAGCCCAATGGCTCTTATCAAATTTCGTATTAAATTGGCTCAAATAGGATGTCGCAAAAGCTATATCCGGCCGCGTATTAACTGATAAGAACATTAAGGCACCAATTAAGTTTTGGTACGGATACGGAGAGCACTCGTCTACATTACCGTTTTCACTTGGTAGAAGTCTTTTAGTTTCCAGCGGTGTAGACATCGCCTTACAATCCTGCATGTTGAACTTCAACAGTAGTTCCAAAATAAATGTTTTCTGAGATATCTTTATCTCATTAGGCCTGCATTCAACATTTAAACCTAAGTAATAACTTAAAGGTCCTAATATTTTCAGACTAAAATATTTCTTCAAGTCACCAATGACGTTGTCAAGCGTTTTATTTTCCTTATAATATATGACAATGTCATCAACATGGAAAGCGAGTATTATTAACTCATCGCCAACCTTCTTAGTGTAAATACATGCTTCTGAAGGAGTTTGACTAAAACCTATATAAGATAAAATTTCGGTTAACTTTTTATACCAAGCACGTGGGGCTTGTTTTAAACCGTAAAGCGAACGCTTTAATAAACAAACTTTATCTTCTTGCCCAGGCTTACAAAATCCTTCCGGCTGACACATATAGACCTCTTCTTCCAAATCTCCATTTAAAAACGCCGTATCTATATCTAGGTGATACATTTTCATGCCCTTTTCAGCAGCTAAGGCAAATAGCATTCGCAGAGAAGAGTTTCGGACTACTGGAGAGTAGGTTTCCATATAGTCAACACCATAAACTTGGTTATATCCTTTAGCGACTAGACGTGCTTTATATTTAATAATATCACCATGAGCATTTTTCTTTAATTTATACACCCACTTGCAAGGTATCACCTTCTTATCTGGTCTATCAACGAGAATCCATGTATTTTTCTCAAGCAAGGATTGATATTCATCCATCATAGCTTGATACCATTTGTCTTTGTCTTCGACATGCATGGCTTGCGTAAAGCTCGTAGGCTCACTTGTGCCACTTGATAACGACTGCATGCATACACAACCGAAGCCGACATCATTTGGTTTTCTAGGTCTCAAATTATACCTTGACTTTCCAACCTTCTCATCATCAGACTCAACTGACAAAGGGGTTACATTGGGTTGAATCTCTTCATTCATGGCAGCAGCACTTGTCCCAGGTATTGGTTCAGACGTATTACTCAAAGAGTTTTCTTCTGAGCTTAGAGTAATAGGCACATAACCTGTTTCAAGAGAATCAACACTAGACTTATCAGGTTTAACTTTCAAGTCTTGAAACTGATCTTCAAAGAAAGTAACATCTCTGTTCTTTACAATTTTTCTGGGATATCTAACGTCCCTGAAATAATAACTTCTCGGATCTTCAGAATAACCGACGAATATATATTCAGAAGCTTTCATGTCCAACTTCTTCCGATTACAGTCGGGAACATGAATTAAGGCTCTACATCCGAAAACACGGAGATGAGATAAATTAGGTTTATTACCATACCACTTCTCGTAAGCAGTTTTACCTTCAAGAGCACGGTGAGGAGATCTATTTTTGAGATACACAGCCACTTCAGCAGCATCTTCCCAATAAGCTCGAGAAAGACAGCTATCAGACAGCATAGACCGCACTTTCTCCATAATGGAACGGTTAGTCCTCTCAGCGACGCCGTTTTGCTGCGGGCTATAGGGAACTGTAGTTTGATGCTGAATTCCTTCCTTTTCTAAATAGTCTGAAAATTCAGTATTCACATATTCCCTCCCGTTATCACTCCGTAACACCTTTACTTTCGCTCCGGTTTCTCGTTCGGCTAACGACTGAAAAATACGAAATTTGTTCTTTACTTCAGCTTTTGAAGAAATAAAGTAAACAAAGGTCATACGAGAATAATCGTCAATGAAAAATAATATATACTTATTGCCTTGAAATGATGTGTCAGTCATTGGACCACACAAATCAGAATAAACGAGCTCTAAAACTGAAGTTGATCGTTTGTGTGAAATCTTTTTAAATGATTTCCGATTCTGCTTACCTTCAATGCACGGGATACACGATTCTTTATCTACATCTGAATACTCGACACCTACTGCGTGGCCTTTCTTCAGTAGATCCATTCCGATGCGGCATAGGTGACCCAGTCGTCGATGCCAAAGCTTGAAGCTAGAAACATCAGAATGTGTCTCGAAAGCAGATAATTGACGAGGTAAATCGACTGTACAATCTAAGGAATACAGTCCACCACAAATAGAACCATGTAAAATTACATCTCCCTGACAAGTAAAATCATTAGAATCATAAAAGTTACAACCAGTTTTATCAAAAAGTATACAAAAGCCTTTATCTACCGCTTTCTTAACTGAAATAAGATTAGAGTCCAGGTTAGGAACGTGAACTACATCCGTAATCTTCTTGACATCAGTATTACTTCCGCAACTCATAATAGAGATATCTCCGACTCCTCTCGCAGATAAAACTTCTCCATTAGCAATAGTTACATTTGTAGAACATCCTCTCATATTCTCCATCCAATCATCTCTAGAAGTCATATGGGCAGAAGCGCCAGAATCAATATACCACTTATCATTCTTTAATTCGCCGTTAACATGTAAAGCGCATAACGAACTCTTGTGATTTTCAGCCTTCTTCTTCTTCTTCTTATCCTTCTTATAGGGACAATCCGGCCTCTTATGACCTAGTTCTTTACAATCATAGCAAATTATTGATTTCTTGTGCTTTGATGTAGATGGTTTAGTCTGATTCATTCTACTATGGAAGGCAGCATTCGAATTGGCAGCGGTCGGCTTATTCAATTCATTGAGTAGTTTGGTTTTAATCAAGTCCACAGATATATTATCATTCACATTGGAGTTTTCTAAAGCCATTACTAAAGGTGCAAAGTTAGGAGTTAGGCCTCCTAAAAGAATGGCAGCAATGGTGGCATCTTCTATAATTTTGCCTATATCTGCTAAATCTCCAACAGTTGACATAACAGCATTTATATATGCCTCTATATCGGAATCAAATTCATCAAGACAGTACCTGTAAAGCTTTCTCTCGAGACTTATGCGACGGCCTAAACCCTTATCCTCGTATGCAGATGAAAGAGCATCCCAGGCTTCTTTAGCCGTTTTACAAGATCTTACATGGGCTATTGCCATACCTTCTACAGTGAGGCAAATTTTAGATAACGCCTTCTGATCGTTACGTAATTTCTTCTCTGCAGAAATAGTGCATCCTTCGGGATATCCGACTACAGTCTCCCATAACTCCTCGTGAATAAGGTACATACGTATCTTGAACTTCCATTGAGAGTAACCTTCCCTATTTATAAGCGGTTTAATGCCAGAAATAGATTGGCTTGACATAACAGCTGTTTTCCGTCACAACACAAAATGATCAAAAATTATATAAATTTTTACAAATCATATACGCACAGGTCGGAAAAAATTTGCCTATTCACTTTTAAGCAAGAACAAAGCAATTTTTACACATTTTACTCAGTTTAAAAGAGTATTCGTGCTGATAACGTTTGTTGGGAATGACTTTATTTAAAGAAGTGACAAACATCAAAGGGAACTTAGCATGGTAAAAGAAATATTTAAATTTTTGATTAGCCAGTAATACAACACGTTTCACGACCCGATTATTTTAATAGGATGTCCGATAATCACCGGATTAAATGACGAACGCTAAAAAGCCTATTGAATAAAGAAAAAAGTGACCAAAATTGGTAAAACACTGGCCAGCCATGAATGATTTACTCCTTACCCAAAACATGGAGCCGTATTTCAACCCCCGACTTCAGAATAGTGAAGGCAAAACAAGCTCTGCATGCGAACTGTACGTAATATATGCACTTGACGCCTGACTCGCGCGTAGTCAGCAGTTTCAGAACAGTACGGCAAAGTGGCGGCAGATCAGACAGATAGCTACAATGCTTTGTTAAATTTATATAGGTAGATAGGGTATATAGGTAGGGGTATAGGGTCGTATAGGTAGATAGTTTAGTTTATGTAAGTAGTTGTTGTGATGATGTTGTCCTCCAAGACCGTATTCGTCTACGGCGAAAAAAATAAATTTTAATAACCTCTGTCAGGCCTCTGTTGACCTACAAGGATGAGCACAAGCGTTACTAGGATTTCACCTTAATTGAGTTTTAAAAGTCCGGCAACAGTAAAGAGTTTTCAAATTATACGTATAATTATAAGAGGGGTTGCGTTGGGCTGGGCTGTCGTTTGGCGTCGAAATTTTCAAGCGTTTTAGTGTGGTCTATTTGTGTAGTTTTCTTATGTATTGCCGTATTTTATGAAGAGTTTTGACGGCTGTCTTATCATACACACACACATGCGTTGAGATTGATTGAGTTGTTGGTGCTTTTTAAATATACTTTCCAAATACATTGAAGCGTTTTGAATTGTAGAGAGGTGGGACTTCCTATCGTAGATTATCTCTATAAAGACTGGGTATGGGAGCCATCCAGGCGGACACCATATTCGTACTACCTAGCTGTGTGGTTTTTAGTGGCCTGTTTCAACGTACTAGATGATTTTGTAGAGGTGTCAACAGGGTGGTAAATCTGTTGTAGAAGGTGAAAAGTAAACTCAATTTTAGTCCGCACAATATATTCAAAATACACATTCACGCGAAGAAGACACATTATGGACATACTTACAGTTTAGAAGGAGAAAGAGCGATAGGACAGTCTGAAAAAAAAACACAGTTGAAAATATTTACACGCTAACTTACAAAATACAATTCAAATTTTATGAGCAAAACGAAACAAATAACTCCATGCTCTATCTTTTACGAATGCATAGGAAATCCCACACAGAGCTCGCACGTCCGCCACATTTTCATTGTAAAAAGAAATGCCGTTGCACTACTGCTTCTCGATAACATTTACCGTGTCTCTATGCATGAATATACTATATTTATGTATATTTATGCGCGCCGTGTTAGCTGGTATATATCAAAGGCTAGATTTTATCCGCGAATTTCTGACACCTTTTTACTTAAGCACTATGCCATGGTGCCTCATATGAGCTAAAATGTATGAGATACTATGCTTTAACCACTTGAGAATTTCTTGAAGAAGCATTTTGAAACTTTGCAGAAGTATTAAAAAACGCGAATGAGATTATTTTAATGTGTATAAAGACTTTTTATTATTATTATTATAGACGGACAAACAGGCAGACAGCCCACCTGATGGAAAGTGGACTCTAAACCTTTAAGTTTTTAACCACTAGAATCACCACCACCGCAATGGCCTATTTACGGCCCACTGCTGGGCACAGGCCTCCTCTCATCACGAGAGGGTTTGGGCTATAGTCCCCACGCGGGCCCAGTGCGGATTAGGGAATTTACACACATCCTTGAATTACTTCGCAGATGCGTGCATTTTCTCGCGATATTTTCCTTCACCAAAAAGCTCAGTGGTAAATTCAAATTGAATTTCGCACATAAATAATTTCAGAGGTGTGAGCCGGATTCGAACCCCCGACCGTCTGCATGAGAGGCGGTAGGTCGAACCACTAGGCCACCACGGCTTACGTCTAGAACGCGATAACCGAATTCGCGAGCAGAAGCTAGTTTAAAAATAAGTAAACGACTCATTCACTTCGCAAAAGTGGTAAATCCTAACCCCACTACCTCTAGGCACTACAGCTTATTTACGTCCCACTGCTGGGCACAAGCTTCACTCATCATAAGTGATCCCACGTGCCAATGCGAAGTGAGGACTACATGCACATCTTTGAATTAAGTACCTACTTCTCAGATGGGTGCGCTTTTCGGTGAAGGAAAACATCGTCAGGAAACCTGCACGCATCTGCGAAGTAATCGAAGGATGTGTGTCATGTCCCCAATCCGTACCTACTGGGCCCGCGCCGCGTGGGAGTTATAGCCCAAGCCCTCTCGTGATGGGAGGAGGCCTGTGCCCAGCAGTGGGCCGTAAAGGCTGTTGTTGTGGTGGTGGTAGCAGATGGGTGCAAGTTTCTTGCCGATGTTTTCCTTCACCAAAAAGTCTTTAATTGAATTTTGCAAATAAATCTTACCATGATTTGAACCCCGGCCCTCTCCGTGAGAGGCGGTGGATCAAACCACTAGGCCACTAATTTACACTAAATCTTCATAATTAACCAAACTAATGCCATATAATTACACGAACTGATTGAAGCTCAAACGCAATCCAGCCGAAGAACCGGCGTAATGAAGGAGTTAACTCGGAGTTCACCGTAATCGGTTTAGTTGGGAACTAATGGGTTAATCTCATCATGGATGCCTTATAATGATTAATCGAGCGAAGGCTTAACTTTTGTAGGGTACCTATTAGTAAAAAAATGACATATGGAAATTTGTGAAAGTTACTTATGTAATTAAAAACTCTTACATTAAACATATTGGTCCCAATCCACACTGGGCCCGCTTGGAGACTATAGCCCAAACCTCTCGTGATGAGGGGAGGCCTGTGCCCAGCAGTGGGACGCAAATAGGCTGTAGTAGTAGCAGTAAACATATTGGTAAATTACCTATGTGAGTACTTAAGAGGACACGGTAGTGGTAATTTTGCCATACAACGTTCTCGACATATTCCTTCCTGGATTTTGATCGTAGATCAATGATTTTTTGAAATAAGATCAATTTCGTCAGTATCAGTGTCGGTACGTTTTACTTTTAGTGATATTTTTGTTCTTAATAGAACTAGGTGACTCCAAACAGTGCTGAAAACGGCCCGATTGAATAGATCGCAAAAATGCCTGGTATATAAAAACCACAATAAAAAACGCAAAAATCAAAACGGTCCGACACAGATAATTTCCTTCTCATCGAGTTCCCAAAATTTCATTACGATTGGTTTAGTTTTGGAGGAGAAAAATGTCGAGAACGAAATCTCGATTTCTGAGTTTTTTAAGTCGGATTTTTCGACGGAATTGCCAGTGGTCCTTATCGCACCTTTGGTCGCTCCGCCCGCGCCTGCGAGACACCAACATTGATTTAAATTTCTCCAATCCGAAAAGGGGCTCAGCTCACGTATCCTCATAAGTATTGGTTTGCTTAACAAAATAATTTGTTATTTGTTTGTTTTTAGGGTTCCGAAGTCCACAAGGAACCCTTATAGTTTCGCCATGTCCGTCCGTCTGTCCGCACTATTGCTCGGAGATGCTTAGGTCTAGAGAGCTGTAATTTGGCATGAATATGCATATTAGTTACGCTGACAAAGTGGTACAATAAAATTTTTAAATATATTTTTTTATTGGGTACCTCCCCTACTCGTAAAGTGGGGATGTAATTTTTTTTTCTTGCGTACCCCATGGTGCGGCATATCGTTGAATAGGTCTTAAAAAAATATTGTAGGTTTGTTAAAACCATTTTTTGATTAAGTGATGCGTTTGTGAAATATTAAGCTTTAAAGTGCTATTTTTTGTTAGAGTCACGTGTCCCCCCCCCCCCCCTGCCAGCTAAATGGTGGTATTTGGATGGCTGAAAAAAATCACGGTTGTGGCATATATAACATAGTTGAAAGGAAAACTATCAGAGCTAAGTAGGCTGTACAAACTTACGAGTAATAGTCGACCAACTTATAATGATGATTTTTCTCGAGCGGCAGGGGCGTCGGGCGAGCACGTCATACCACAGGCTAGCTAGATGCTAATAAGTCTTAGAAAGGTACTGTGGGCATCCTCAACTTCGGAACCCTATAATTTGCGCGTGGCCCGACACGCACTTGGCCGATTTTTTTTATTGTAGTGCCCGATAGGTTCCTTAATGATCTCTTAAGTTAATTTCAAGACCATCTTATTTTAGAGATAATCTACTATAGGAAGTCCCGTAACTCCACAATTCAAAACGCTTCAAACTATTTCAAAAGCACCACCAACACTCTCAACACATATTTACGGATGTCTCAGCACGAGAGGGCCTGGGCTGTAGTCCCCACGCGGGCCCAGTGCGGATTGGGGACTTCACACACATCTTTGAATTACTTTCTGCAGGTTTCCTCACGATGTTTCCCTTCACCGAAAAGCTCAGTGGTCAATTCAAATTGAATTTCGCACGTAAGTAAACTTAGAGGTGCGAGCCGGAATCGAACCCTCGACCCTCTGCATGAGAGCCGGTAGGTCGAACCACTAGGCCACCACGGCTTATCTGCATATAATATTATTAATTAATTAGGGAAATGATAGACAGTGTTAGGGCCAGTCAGCGTGTCCTAGCTTTCTTTACTAGCTACTCATCATCACGTCATCATCCTGATGCCCAGCGAGTCTCCGTGCCACCAGGTCTAAGCTGCGTGTCTTCAACTTCCACTGCTAATCTCCGTGCCTACAGCATCTACGCTTCATCATTTCAGCCAAAAGACGTCCACTGCTGGACATAGGCCTCCCCCAAGGCTCGCCACTCAGACCGGTCCTGTGCTACTTGCTTCCACCGGCTTCCCGCGACCTTCACGAGGTCGTCGCTCCGGTTCGCGGGCGCCACTCGAGAACTCCGCATCTACGCTTAAAAATACCTAAATTCGAAAGGAAATGAGTCAACTCACCGATTATGCTCGGCCAGTTTCCACAGTACCTAGATAATCTCTATATACGAGTATTACGAGTAATAAACAATTGAGTATTGAGTATGTTCTTCTTGGAGGGCCATCATTTTGGATATTCTATATTTTTTTCTAAAAATTAGCAATATTTCAATAATTTAAGGATCTCAGTACAACAGCAGATTTTTCCACCAAGAAAACATTTTCAATCAAAAAAACAACATTTCTTTCTAATTACGAAATATTTCAAGAAACTTGTTTAAAGAAATCCTTTCTGCCCGTATACAAGTGATATTTTAAGTGGTCCACTATTTGATTTCAATACACGGTAAAAATAGACCCTAAAAAGGCTCAGTCTTAAAAAAAGGTCCCTAGTATATTACCGCTGACAGCCGAGAAAAGGGTGGCATCCATCGTCAAGGAAAAAAGTACATTACTTAGTAAACTGTCCCATTAGGCGGACTTACGGCCTAAGCGGCGATTTGTTACGGGACACTTTAATTCTATTGTGCAATTAATGATGGGGAAAAATTAAGCGGCCGATTAGAGTCCCAAATGATCCTAGGACTGTTACGCGAAAATGGCATTTGAGGTGTGAAAATAACAAGAAAGAAACACAACGTTTAAACGAGAATTCTAAAGTCAGTTGGTTTTTTTTTTCAACTTTGTGAACGCTATTTAAAAACATCGCCTTCATACTCTGACAGCCTACAAAGTCGGTGTAAAGGTCACTATAATTGTCATTAAAAACACTTGACACAGTTTTTTTTGTATGTATGTTCCTCGATTACTACTACAGCCTATTTACGGCCCACTGCCGGGCACAGGTCTCCTCTCATTACGATTGGGGACTTCACACACGTCCTTGAATTACTTCGCAGATGCATGCAGGTTTCTTCACGATGTTTTTCCATCACCGAAAAGCTCAGTGGTAAATTAAAATTGAATAAATAATTTCAGAGGTGCGAGCCGGAGATAAGTCGGTTCACAGTTGTCTTACATATTTTGGAATTCCTGCATGTAGTATAGAACTATTCACTATGAAGTGTGATCAAAGGCGTCCGTACGTCACTGTCCCCGCGGCAACTAATATATGGAAGAAGGAATTCCACACACCGCTATCAGGACTTTGGCTAGGGCGGGGAAAGACTCGATATATGTATAGTCGATGAAAATTATATGAAATAGTATATTTTGATGCAAGTGCGAAAAGTTTGTCATTTCATCACGAGTCCCTAGTTATGTTGGGGCGAGCGAAAGCGAGCGTTAACACTAGGGACTGGTGAAAATGACAATTTCGCACGTGTATCAAACAATTTTTTTTTATACATTTGCGAAAAAAAGAGTAAAGAAATAAACGAACATGATGAAGGACAAAAAACTTTACGCACTAGTTCCTAAAAAAAAACTTTATAGGCACCCGCACTAGCTGTCAAAAAACAAAAAAACGCTTGTTTTGGAAATGAAAACTTTTGGTACGTTATTCAAACAGGTATCGAAATGTTTACTTTTTGAACACCTCTATTAAAAAATCTTATTCGCTACACAATAACCTAATTAAAGCATACGTACCTAGTACATTATGGAAAAACGTCATAAGAAAACCAGCACGCATCGACTAATTGGCCACATATGGGCCCTTTGCGCTTTAGAAAATTAAATGTATCTAACAGCGCTTCTAGCTCATTGCTGAGAACAAGATAGTAGAGAAAAAAAACAAGAAAATAAAATGTAAAAAAGTCCGTAATCCGCACATGGGTCCGTCCGTGGGGACTATAGCCTTTCCTGATGACGGGAGGCCTGTGCCCAGCAGTGGGACGTAAATTAGGCTATTGTGGTGTGGCGGTAGATTAAGTTTTAATATCAAATTTATTTCACATTAGTGTGATATTATTATTAATAGTTTTAATGCCTGTTTATTCCAATTTGAATAAGCGACAAAACCAATAAAGTCTTAATTGAACAATCGGATTCGAGTTTGTACTAATTTGGGGTTAATTTAAATTTTCATTAGTTCGTTCATTTATACCAATTTTCATGTTCAAAATCATATTCAATCAAAGTGGAACTAAAGTGCTAAGTAAATATAATTTTGTTTAAAGTATTAATTTAATTTAGGAGTAGCTACACTTTATAATTATTAGATTCGAAAAACAATTAATTAGTTTGCGGCCTGGGGCTGGCGCTTACCTCTCGCAAAGGATTTCTTTAACAATCCAGAGAGGTAACGCCGACAGCGTTATGGGCACCATGCCGCAAAATGAAATTTTGGAAGGGGTGTTTTTTTCTATAGTTATTTTTAGTTCTAGTTTTAAATTTTATTTCTAATTCAATTATTTTATTTTTAAGTCGCCGAATTTGTATGCGAATCAGTTTTAATAAACATCTCATTAATTAGCAGGGCTCGGACAAGTCATCGCAAAACAATCGCAAGACAGCAATAGAACAAGATCAATAGAATCGCATTATGTACAATATTATTTAATTATATTTTTCAATTACATTTATTATTACAACCCAAAATTCACCATACATGTGTGACGGTATTTCCATTAACATTCTTTTGAATGCTGATGGTTGCATTGCACATTCGCAACCATTAACTTCTGCATTGTCTGGAACAAACCGATGTTTTATTTAATCATTTGTGTTAGATACCTATAAAAAAAGTAAACAGTTGTTATAAAATAATTTCGAACCTTTTACTCGAAACTGCCGAAACACTTCTGTGACATCTTCCCAGCAATCGTCAAAAATCGAGTTTAAATTGTCACCACAAAACTGTTTCAAGCATGCCACTTTGACAAATCCATGACAGGTATGCGACTAAAAAGGTCAAATGTTAAATTATAAATTACGATAATAATAGATCAGCTTTAGATAATAATAATCTTAAGTCACGACTCTATAATAGTCTTGTTCCATGTCCATATCAGTTTCTGCGATGACTTGTCCTACTACTACTACTACAACAGCCTATTTACGGCCCACTGCTGGGCACAGGCCTCCTCTCATCAAGAGAGGGTTTGGGATGACTTGTCCGAGCCCTGTTAATTAGTTTTGATTTATATTAGCACTAGCTTCTGCCCGCAACTTCGCCCGCGTGGATTTCGTTTTCGGGATAAAAAGTAGCCTATGTCCTTTCCCGGGACTCCAACTATCTCCGTACCAAATTTCATCCAAATCGGTCCAGCGGTTGATGCGTGAAGAGGTAACAGACAGACAGAGTTACTTTCGCATTTATAATATTAGTATGGATTCAAGGTATTCAAAGTTTTTGACATATTTTTTTTAAAGGAAACCGAATGGAAAGAATGAAATTTCATTGTACCTATTTGACGTTTTGTCTAACTCCACTAGACTACTAGCGCTCCTAGAGGCGAATTTAAACACAACACATCTCTTGTAACAAAAGTTTCCTTCAACGTTAACTATTTGGAATGCAACAAACGCTTGGTGGTCAAATGAGCCCACAGACCACACAGCCCGCGGGCTGAGTTGACCGTACAAATTTGTCTATGGGTGACTTGACCCATCTGTGTTAACTGAGCCCGCGGGCCCGTTCAACCCTTATATTACCGCTTAGGATCAACTCAGCCCACGGGCTCAGTCGACTACTAGTTTACCGGTAAGGGTCCACTCAGCCCGTGAATATGCAAAGACTTAGGAATGTAACTGGGTCGACGGGTCCCCGCTACGCGGGGCCCCTATTTCTAGGTAGTTTGCCCTTCGGGCGTATATAGATAACTAACGAACCTAACCTACTTCACACCTTTGACCTAACGGACTGAGTAGACCCTTACCGGTAAAATAGTAGTTGACTAAACCCACGGGCTGAGTGGACCCTTACCGGTATAAAAAAAAGTTATCCGCGATAAGTGTGGGTCGAGTCATCTACGAAAAAAAAATTAAGTGGGCAATTGAGCCCGCGGGTTGAGTGTCTGTGGGCTCATTTGACCACCAAGCCGCAACAAATTGTCCCAGATCGAAGTAAAAAGCGCTCATGCATAATTAAAGCTAACGTTTTGAAATTCACAACAGGTATCCTTTGCGGTCCTTGGAAACTCGAGTATTTTCATATGATAATAGGAAAACGATTTAAATAAATGTAATATTCCATTGCTCCATTTCATCGACATTGAATAAGAAATGCAAGGACAACATTAAGGTGGCACCCTTGGTGACGGGCGAAGCGATTCTAAAACGCTTATAGCGTTTTAACTCTCGAGCCAAAAAAGATGCGTGTTATTATAAGCTTGTCGTGTTGGTCTGTCTGTGGTCTCGTGAAATAAAGTTTATTATTATTAAATTTCACGTCACGAAATAGTAGTAAATCCATACTAATATTATAAA
This sequence comes from Aethes cnicana, assembly GCA_963971205.1. Classification (NCBI taxonomy): domain Eukaryota; kingdom Metazoa; phylum Arthropoda; class Insecta; order Lepidoptera; family Tortricidae; genus Aethes; species Aethes cnicana. The sequence goes on from OZ020295.1 coordinate 952,767, forward strand.
TGCGAACCTTAGCGGCAGTGGGCGGGGCACATTGCTCGCATTGCTCGCAGGACTGATGGCCGATGGGTCCAGAAAGTTCTGGAGTGGCGTCCGCGAACCGGTAGAAGAGCTGTCGGTAGGCCTCCAACAAGATGGAGTGACGAACTTGTAAAGGTTTTAGGTTTTAACGCGATGGATGCGATTGGCACAGGACCGATCTGAGTTGCGCGCCTTGGGGGAGACCTATGTCCAGCAGTGGACGTCTATCGGCTGAAATTATGTTGATAATGATGATGATTATAAATGCGAAGGGAACTCTGTCTGTTAGCTCTTCACGCTTGAACTGCTGCTGGACCGATTCAGATATTTTTTTATGGAGGTAGTTAAAATCTCGGGAAAGAACAAAGGCTTCTTTTTATCACGGAAAAGCATACAGTTCCTGCGTGAACGCTTACCTATCCGAATGCCACGCGGGCGACGTCGCATGCACAATTTGAATTAAAAGTAAAGCGTCAAGTCGCCCCATAATCTCTCCTGCTTCCACGGGTAGTCTATACTCGCTGCCATCTCCGCTGTCCGCTCCCGCTTATCGCGTCCGCTCGCACCCTCTCCCCGCCCCGAATCGTTTGCTCGGTAAACCGCGTTTGTGGAAGTCGCACCGCTCTGAAATTAGATTTGCTTTGTGAGCTGTAATTCTGATTAAAACCATTTTCTGGCAGACTGTACCGTCAATACTGACTGAACTACTGAGTGTAGAGATCTTCAACTATCTAAAGTCCCGCGCCTTCACATTTCAAAATGCTTCAATGTATTTAAAAAGCACCACCAACACTCTCATCACATGTGTGCGTGCTGAGACAGCCATCAACTATGCGTTGAGAGTGTTGGTGGTGCTTTTTAAATAATAATAAAAAATGGAAGCGTTTTGAAATGTGAAGGCGCGGGCATTTAGATAGTAGAAGATCTCTACGTAAATCCGTTTGGTTTTGGATTAACATTTGGTAATTAAACTGGAGTTACATACAAAAAGAAGAGACGAGCTGCCTTCAACAAGATGGAGCGACGACCTCGTGAAGGTCGCGGGAAGCCGGTGGAAGCGAGTAGCACAGGACCGGTCTGAGTGGCGAGGCTTGGGGGAGGCCTATGTCCAGCAGTGGACGTTTCGGCTGAAACGATGACATACAAACAAATGTTTGGTTTCTTTATGAATATGAATATTATAAATGCGAAAGCACAGATTAGACGGTTCGTAAGAAACTCTTGTCTATCCCTCTGTTTGTCTGTTACTTATTTAGGCTTAAACTGCTGGACCGATTTGGAGTCCGGAAAGGGCATAGGTGAAAAAAAATCTTTTATAATATTAGTATCTATAGTTTTTGCCAAATACAGAAATATTACTTCAATCTTGTTAGTGTGAGCCGGATTCGAAACCCCGACCCTCTGCATGCGCACCACTAAGCCACCGGGGCTCATCAAATGTCACAGAATCTCACTTTTATACGGTTTAAAAATAACCTGACAGTAACGACAGTTCCGTTGTAAAACTTTTTGATTTGATTGCACACACGGAAGTCCCCAATCCGCACTGGGCCCGCGTGGGGACTATAGCCCAAACCCTCTCGTAACGAGAGGAGGCCTGTACCCAGCAGTGGGACGCAAATATACATATAGGCTGTAGTAGTAGTAAAGTATAAGATACTAGCTTCTGCCCGCGACTTCGCCCGCGTGGAATTCGGCTATCGCGCTCCCGCGGGAACTATGCGTTTTTCCGGGATAAAAAGTAGCCTGTGTCCGTTCCCGGGACCCCAACTATCTCCATGCCAAATTTTATCTCAATCGGTCCAGCGGTTGAAGCGTGAAGAGGTAACAGACAGACAGAGTTACTTTCGCATTTATAATATTAATATGGATTGTATACTATGATATAACTCTATTCGAAATAAATAGTCTTCGTTACGGCCGACGGCCGGATTGGTCCAGTTGGTAGTGACCCTGCCCTCTGTTCCGATGGTGACGGGTTCGAGTCCCGCTCGGGGCAAACTTTGTGTGATGAACACGAATGTTTGTACTCGAGTCATGGATGTTTAGTATTTATATATGTATGTATTTCTCTATATAAGTATTTCTATCGTTGTCTAGCACCCATAGTACAAGCTTTGCTTAGTTTGGGGCTAGGTCAATATGTGTGAAATGTCCCAAGATATTTATTTATTTACAGAAATGTACCTTTAACTAAGCACCAATTTTACGTGGAAACGCTTTCAAGGGGCTTCCAGCTCACAGCTTCCATTTAAAGCTCGGCTTGGGGGCTTATTTAAGTAGTTTTAGATCCTTACCTATCTTCACTACTTACGGGTGAGCTTTCGAGACTGTACTGTAGTATAAGAGCTTTGACACTTATGCAATAGGACTAGCTTCTGCGATTACGTGGAATTCGTCTATTAGCGTAAAAATAATAAGCATTCTTAAAAAAAATAAAATTGGGACACGCTTTTATTACTGACTGTACTTTTCTTTGTAAATCCTTCATCTACCCTTCAAGACGAATCAAACGAGCCCAAATTCTATGGGTTTATGTAGTTTTATTTATTACGGAGTTCCTATGGCCACCTTCCAGCTCCATCATCAGATCAGCTCCACGTCATCATAATATTGCATTGTCACGCGATTTACATATTCGTGCAAAATTTCAGCTCAATCGGAAATCGGAAAGTGGGTCAAATTTAACTTGCAAGATTCCATTACATAGTTACATACAGATCGACCTAATAAGAGCGTGCTAAAAACGCAATTAAATAAATAAATAAATAATTTGCGTTCCTGGGAGAAGTATATTCTATTAAAATAATGGTTTTATTGTGAATTACTCACTTTGTGACTAGATATACTGTGTATGATGTATTTTTATCATTTTTATTTTTACTATGACATAGTATAAATCGGTTTTATGAATAAATGAGTATGAGAGTATGAGAGTATGAGTATTCGGTTTTTCGGGTTAAAATGTATCCCTATGTCACCTTTCTTGAGTGCTTCAACTTTCTCACTAAGTATCAAATTTCATCTAAATCGGTCCAGCAGTTTAGGCGTGAGGTGGTAACAGACTGACAACTATGGACTACTAGATTCTGCCTGCGATTTCGTCCGCATGAATTCGGTTATCGCGTTCCTGCGGGAACTTTGCGTTTTTTCGGGTTAAAAAGTAGCCTTAGAGGTCCTTCCCCGGGACAAATCTCTATAATACATTTCATCTAAATCGGTCCAGCGGTTGAGGCGTGAAGAGGTAACAGACAGACAGACAGACAGACAGAGTTACTTTCGCATTTATAATATTAATATGGTTAGTATGGGTATGAAGCAAATGTCATCTTAATAAGGCAATGTGCGAGCGAGGGCGCCGATCTCCATCTCGCTTGCAGCCGACGACCACTTAATAGCGAAGCATGCATAGAGTACAATCTCTGGCACAAGTGGTTCACATATTAAAGTTTTTTTTTTACTGTCGAATAAACTAGTGGCTCTGAGAGGGTGTAGGCGTCGCCAGTCTATTTGTGTATATCCTAAATATACAGTATATTTTTACACTTTGAATCCCATAGCTTTCTCTGTGCCTGAAATTTCACCGCCTGCCTTAACCCCCTGCCGGAACACAACAGTGCGAACACTACTATTATTCCATTCGGTTCAAGTCACGGGCAAAAGCTGTAGTCTATCTTCTATCTATATATATAAAACAAGAAACTGACTGACTGACTGACTGATCGATCAACGCAGAGCTGAAAGTACTAGTCGTAGAGAGCTGAAATTTGGCATGCAGGTTCCTTAGGGAACGTAGGGGAGCACTAAGAGAGGATTTCCCGAACTTCCCACGGGAACGGGAACAGAAAATATTTTTTCATTGTAATATATCTGCGCATACGAACTTGCGGGGAAAAGCTAGTTATTAATAAATAATAAAATGTATTTTCACGTGACACTTTTGCACCCGACTGTCTTTCTGCTCAACGAGCGAACATGATGCTACATTATAGCCTTTGTTTTACAGTACAAATCTAACTTTTCACCCCAGAAACGCATCCTCAACCCTACTACACAGAGAATAAGAGTTTTCAAACTTCCCACCGTCTTTGTATTCTATGACTCTTGTTGTTAGATCGGAAATTTTCCTATTTTCAAAGGAAAGAAGAGAACAGAAGAAAAACTTAACTTATTCTATTCTTTTTTGTATGCTATTTACGTCCCACTGCTGGGCACAGGCCTCCTCTCACCACGAGAGGATTTGGGCTAGTCCCGAAACGCGGGCCCAGTGTGGATTGGGGACTTCACACATATCCTTGAATTATACACGCAGATGCGTGCAGGTTTCCTCACGACGTTTTCCTTCACCGAAAAGCTCGGTGGTAAATTCAAATTGAATTTCGCACGTACATAATTTCTGAGGTGCGAGCCGGATTCGAACCCCCGACCCTCTGCATGAGAGGTGGTAGGTCGAACCACTAGGCTACCACGGCTTGTAACAGCATACTATTAAATATTCTGTGGTAACAGTTTATGTTTTTATATACAAAGAGCTGCAATATAGTAAACTCTCTTATGCGCGCGACTTCGCCCGCGTTGAATTCGGTCATCGCGTTCCCGCGGGAACTATGCGATTTTCCGGGATAAAAAGTAGCCTATGTCCTTTCCCTGGACTCCAATCTCCATGCCAAATTTCATCCAAATCGGTCCAGCGGTTGAAGCGTGAAGAGGTAACAGACAGACAGAGTTACTTTCGCATTTATAATATTAGTATGGATTCAGATAAAGTAAATGTAAATCCAACATCAAACAGCACAATCAAGTCGTAACTACCCACAATTACAACATAATGGCAACTATACACAGGATGTTCGAAATAGGACAATCATTCGACTGCCGGTTACCGGAACCGCAAGCGGTAACCTACTGTTGGCGTTATCGGTTACCGATACCGCTAACCGCATATTAGCTCGACTCAATAGTCATGTAAAGAATGGTTTTAAATAAACAATGATTTAATAGTACATTACAGACCTAGGGTGGTGAATTTGTAAATGTCCCAGATCGCAGGTTTCTGTGGCCCGAACCAAAGGTGAGGGCCATAAACATGCGATCTGGGGCTTTACGAATTACCGCCCGTCGTTTGTCAAAAGTTTTACGTCTTGCCTTGGCCGAGAAGTGAGATTTTCTCTCCGCGTAGCGGGCAGAACCCACATCCCACTTTATGGCCAAGGGTGATGTAATATATATTTTTACATCACACGAATTCACCACCCTAGGTCTATAATGTACTATTAACAAACTAGCTTCTAAGCCGTGGTGGCCTAGTGGTTCGACCTACCGCCTCCCATGAGAGGGTCGGTAGTTCGATTCCGGCTCGCACCTCTTAAGTTTACTTATGTGCGAAATTCAATTTGAATTAACCACTGTGCTTTTCGGTGAAGGAAAACATCGTGAGTAAACCTGCACGCATCTGAGAATTAATTCAAAGATGTGTGTGAAGTTCTCAATCCGCACTGGCCCCGCACTCGCCCAAACCCTCCCGTGATGAGAGGAGGCCTGTGCCCAGCAGTGGGACGCAAATAGGCTGAAGTAGCCAACTAGCTTCTAACTTCATCCGCGTGGAATTTGGAAACAGCCTTCCTGCGGGAACAATGCGTTTTTCCGCGATAAAAAGTAGCCTTTATGTTGGCCAGTGTTATAAACTGGGTACCCAAATACCAAATTTTGTTGCAATCCATCCAGTAGTTTTCGAGTTAAATCCGGACATAAATACATACAGACAATTTTTCTAAAAATCGTTATTTTGTGTTCAGTATCGTTTAAGTATAATTATAGTCCCCTTGACTTGATAGTTTATTTTAATTTTCAAGTTTCAGACGCGACTTCTTCTACAGACTTATTATTATACGGAGAAAATATTTACTGATACTTTGAAAGAGATTTAAGATTAGGGAAACGTGAAATATATCCATACTAAAAATAACTCTGTCTGTCTGTCTGTCTGTTAACTCTTCACACTTTAACCACTAGACGGATTCAGATGACATTTATTATGGAGATAGTTGGTGTCCCGGGAATGGACATAGACTACTTTTTATCCCGGAAAAATGCATAGTTCCCGCGGGAACGCGATAACCGAATTCCACGCGGGCGAAGTTGCAGGCAGAAGCTAGTTACTGATATTTTGAAAGAGATGTCTGTCTGTTACCTCTTCACGCTTCAACCACTGTACCGATTGAGATAAAATTTGGTATGGAGATAGTTGGTGTCCCGGGAATGGACATAGACTACTTTTTATCCCGGAAAAATGCATAGTTCCCGCGGGAACGCGATAACCGAATTCCACGCGGGCGAAGTCGCGGGCAGAAGCTAGCATTACTTATAAATATCTGTTCTGAAATTGTTCATTGTACCTTTTGAAAAACTTTCTATTAAGTTTGTTTGGAGGTACAGTCAAGGGCATTAATATGTATACACCTTTGGACCTTAACACAACGGAACAGGGTGCAAAAGTGTATACATATTAATGCCCTTGACTGTACTAGGCTACTAGGCAGTGTTTTCAGAAATGAGCTAGCAAACTTCGGTAGATTCATTAAATTTTATGACGTGTAACTAAAAGTGCCCGGAGCCAATTTTCTGAATTTCAATAGGACTTTACATTTATAAGAATGTTTTTCTTGCTGGTTAATAGTCAACATTACCCAATATTAATTATCAAGTGCCTAACGTAAATTTTAGCCGTGAATTGAAGCCGTGGTGGCCTTGTGGTTCGACCTACCGCCTCTCATGCTGAGGGTCGGGGGTTCGATTCCGGCTCGCACCTCTAAGTTTACTTATGTGCGAAATTCAATTTGAATTTACCACTGAGCTTTTCGGTGAAGGAAAACATCGTGAGGAAACCTGCACGCACCTGCGAAGTAATTCAAAGATGTGTGTGAAGTCCCCAATCCGCACTGGGCGCGCGTGGGGACTATAGCCCAAACCCTCTCGTGATGAGAGGAGGCCTGTGCCCAGCAGTGGAAATGTGGTAAATAGGCTGTTGTAGTAGTAGAAGTAACGTAAATTTGAACGAAAAACAAACATAAATAATGATAATAATAAATATCTTGGGACATTTCACACATAGACCTAGCCCCAAACTAAGCAAAGCTTGTACTATGGGTGCTAGACATCGATATAAAAACTTATATAGAGAAATACATACATATATAAATACATAGGCATTTTAATGACATATAAAAGCATAAAAAATACAGGTTCCAAATATCCACACCATGCTTCGTCATATATAAATACTAAACATCCATGACTCGAGTAAACATTCGTGTTCATCACACAAATTTTGCCCCGAGCGGGACTCGAACCCGCGACCATCGGAACAGAAGGCAGGGTCACTACCAACTGGACCAATCCGGCCGTCAACATTTCGAAAGCTTTTTCGTACACTAAAATATTTACGGGATTTAACACTTTAAGCTCCATGCACCAAACTGTTAAACGAGTTAAACGCTTAACTAAGATTTATTTGTATGAATTTGACGTGGGTTAAGGCTAACCCGAGGTTAGTGGCTTGGTGCAAGTGGGGGTAAGACAGACTGTCAACGCGATTGTGATTTTTTTTCGTGTGAACATTAAATTAGTCGTACTTGTCTTCGACCAGTGTGTGTTGCCAGTTATGACTTATGGTTCCAAACGTGGGCGCTCACGATAGGTCTCATAAGAAGGCTCAAAGTCACTCAGAGGGCAATGGAGAGGGCTATGCTCGGGGTTTCTCTGCGTGATAGAATCAGAAATGAGGATATCCGCAGTAGAACTAGGGTCACCGACATAGCCCGAAGAATTGCGAGCCTTAAGTGGCAGTGGGCGGGGCACATTGCTCGCAGGACTGATGGCCGATGGGGCCGGAAAGTTCTCGAGTGGCGCCCGCGAACCGGGAGACGAGCTGTCGGTAGGCCTCCAACAAGATGGAGCGACGACCTCGTGAACGTGGGAAACCGGTGAAAGCAAGTCGCACAGGACCGGTCTGAGTGGCGAGCCTTGGGGAGGCCTATGTCCAGCAGTGGACGTCTTTCGGCTGAAATGATGATGATGATGATGATGACTTGTTTTCAAACTAGATGCCGTATACACCTAAATATCTATTACAAGGGTACATTTTATATGTATGTACGATCTTTTACTCGTTTTTCGTCTGCGGCGAATTTAACACTATATTTCCAAAGCCCTTTTCCAGCATATTTTTAAAACCTTTATTACTGACTAGCTGTTCCCCGCAACTTCGTATGCGCAGAAATATTAAAAAGTAAAATCCCGATTTTTCCCGTTCCCGTGGGAATTTTGCAAAATACATACTTTCTTAGCGGATGCCTACGTCATAACATCTACCTGCATGCCAAATTTCAGCCCGATCCGTCCAGTGGTTTGGGCTGTGCGTTGATAGATCACTATGTCAGTCGGTCAGTCACCTTTGAGTTTTATATATTTAGATTACTGAATTGGTGGGATTCCTGGGATTTCATCCGAAGCCCGCTAATGAGTTTCCGGGCTTTTTCCGGGATAATAGGTAGCATATAGATTATTCCAGGTTACAAACTATCTGTTTGCCAAATTTAATGCAAATTGGCTCAACCAATTTTAGCGTGATTGAGCAACAAACATCCAAACATCAAAACACACAAACTTTCAGCTTTATTTATATTAGTAAGATACTAATCAGGCCCGTCCCCACTCTCCTCTAATAAAATAAGATACGCGTCTAATTTCCGTCCGATGATTTTACTGGAATTGGGCCGCCGTGATCCTCGGCGTCCCCTTTTTATTATGGTTGCCTGTCACACCGGTGTTTTAAAATTTAAATTCACAATTAATGCTAGTCGAAATCTGAATATATTATACTAGTAATAAGTCTGTGTGTCTGTGGTCTTATAAGCCGCGGTGGCCTAGTGGTTCGACCTACCGCCTCTCATGCAGAGGGTCAGGGGTTCGATTCCGGCTCGCACCTCTAAGTTTACTTATGTGCGAAATTCAATTTGAATTAACCACTGAGCTTTTCGGTGAAGGAAACATCGTGAGGAAACCTGCACGCATCTGCGAAGTAATTCAAAGATGTGTGTGAAGTCCCCAATCCGCACTGGGCCCGCGTGGGGACTATAGCCCAAACCCTCTAGTGATGAGAGGAGGCCTGTGCCCAGCAGTGGGACGCAAATAGGCTGTAGTAGTAGTAGTAGTAATAAGTCTGTAGCAGAAGTCGCATCTTGTAACTTGAAAATTAAATTAAAGTATCATGTCGATAGGACTATAATTATAAACGATACAGAACACAAAATAACGATTTTTTAGAAAAATTGTCTAAATGTATGTGTGTTTGTCAGGATTTAACTCGGAAACTACAGGGCGGATTGCAACAACGTTTGGTAAGGGGGTAGTTTATAACACTGGTCAACATATAGGCTACTTTTTATCCCGGGAAAATGCACAGTTCCCGCGGGAATGCTAATAACGAAAAAGCTAGTGCTTAATATATCCTTAAATTATAACTAATATCCATTTTGTACTACTTTATCTTAATTATCCATCCACTATTTCATAATCACAATATAAATTATGTAATTTGACATGAACTGTACATTATGATAATGTACCTATATTGGAGAAATAAATGAATCTGCATGAATGTGTCAGTATAATATTTTACTTAATATCGCTTTAAAGTGGTAAAAAAAGTAGACTCAATAAACTGGACATCGACATTTTCAACCCTCGAAGCAAAGTCTTGCAAAGTCTGAACTTGATTTTTTTAATTATTTACCTAAAAGGAGTTGCACATTTCATGCTGGTCCAGTGCGGGTTGGTGGGTTGGTCGCCAGAGCCTCGTTTCGCTTGTTTAGCAGGATGCACCACAGGCAGGTGAGGTTGGCTTGGGTTCCGAGATGGCATGAGAACCCTTGCATCCCTGCACAAAAGAGAGGAGAGTGGCGAAAACGAGGGGAGGCCTTTGCCCAGCAGTGGGACACTTCATAGGCTATAATAACTAATTATAACTAAATAACCTAAAAGGAAAAAAATATGAAAAGTAGAAACCTTATAAGTGTAAGTACGCTACGGTGTAAGATCAACCTCACAGATTAATTAGGAAAGGTAGGGGAAGTCTTCAATATTTGTGTTTATTGAAATATCCTGCACGGCAGTGGGTCGCGCCAAGCTCTGAAAGGAGAGGTCGCCGCAATTCACTGAACGTGTGTTATCCATATCCATACTAATATTATAAATGCGAAAGTAACTCTGTCTGTCTGTCTGTTACCTCTTCACGCTTGAACCGCTGCACCGATTGGCATGGAGATAGTTGGGCTCCCGGGAAAGGATATACTACTACTACTACAACAGCCTATTTACGGCCCACTGCTGGGCACAGGCCTCCTCTCATCACGAGAGGGTTTGGGCTATAGTCCCCACGCGGGCCCAGTGCGGATTGGGGACTTCACACACATCTTTGAATTACTTCGCAGGTGCGTGCAGGTTTCCTCACGATGTTTTCCTTCACCGAAAAGCTCAGTGGTAAATTCAAATTGAATTTCGCCCATAAGTAAACTTAGAGGTGCGAGCCGGATTCGAACCCCGACCCTCAGCATGAGAGGCGGTAGGTCGAACCACAAGGCCACCACGGCTTCCAAAGGAAAACGGAAAGGAAAAAGGAAAGGAAGGGAAAGGATATAGGCTACTTTTTATCGCGGAAAAACGCATAGTTCCCGTGGGAACGCGATAACCGAATTCCACGCGGGCGAAGTCGCGGGTAGAAGCTAGTTTGATATAAAAAGCTGGGTTTCTGTTAAATCTCACTAGGTGTTATAATTAGAAACTAGATCAAAATTATAATTTTGTTATCTTCACATAGGAAAGACAAAAGTTTTTGTCAATATATTCATAAAGAAGAAAATGCGGCCCAGCATTGTAATTTAAATGAGAGTTCCGTTCTGTTTTTTTTTTCTTAATTTCGTTGACGTTAAAATAATCTATGTTATTTGCATTCATTGTATTTGAAAATTCTGTTGTCATACACTGTGATTCGTCGGCAAATCGAAGGTGAGAGATGTACTCGCCATTAACATTGATGCCTCGACCTTTCCAGTCCAGCACCTTGAAAGCATCCTCCAATGCAGCGGTGAACAGCTTCGGAGAGATCACGTCTCCTTGTCTGACTCCCCGCTGCAGTGGAATAGGCTTCGTGGTCTGGTCCTGTAGTCGGACGGACATGGTGGCATGGTGGTGGTTGCCGACGATATTGTAGTCATGGCTGAGACCATGGAGGACCTCAGTATTATGCTCGCTGACCTCAGCAGAGTTTCCGATCGAGTTGGTCTTAAAATGAACATGGACAAGACGAAAATTATGTCTAATGTCCATGTTGTGCCAACTCCCGTAATAATCGGAGGCTCTGCGCTCGAAGTTGTTGACCATTATGTATACCTGGGACAAACAGTCCAGTTAGGTAGGTCCAACTTCGAGAAAGAGGTCAATCGTCGAATCCGACTCGGCTGGGCAGCGTTCGGGAAGCTTCGCAGTGTCTTTTCGTCCAAATTACCGCAGTGTCTCAAGTCGAAAGTCTTCGACCAGTGTGTGTTGCCAGTGATGACTTATGGTTCCGAGACGTGGGCGCTTACGATGGGCCTCATAAGAAGGCTCAAAGTCACGCAAAGGGCAATAGATATAACTATGCTCGGGGTTTCTCTGCGTGATAGAATCAGAAATGAGGATATCCGCAGTAGAACTGGGGTCACCGACATAGCCCGAAGAATTGCGAGCCTTAAGTGGCAGTGGGCGGGGCACATTGCTCGCAGGACTGATGGCCGATGGGGCCGGAAAGTTCTCGAGTGGCGCCCGCGAACCGGGAGACGAGCTGTCGGTAGGCCTCCAACAAGATGGAGCGACGACCTCGTGAAGGTCGCGGGAAACCGGTGGAAGCAAATAGCACAGGACCGGTCTGAGTGGCGAGCCTTGGGGGAGGCCTATGTCCAGCAGTGGACGTCTTTCGGCTGAAATGATGGTGATGATGATGACACTGTGATTACCTGGGAACACTATTTACAAATAAAGCTCTAAAGTAAAGGATATAAAATCGAAAATAAAACTTTTCAAACAAAAATAATATTGTCTAGGTACATCTATAACACTACTGTGTTATGGTTGAACTCTAAATTCACAAGCAAACCCGATTGTGAATGGAGATCTTCTACTATCTAAAGTCCCGCGCCTTCACATTTTAAAACGCTTCATTTTTTTTATTATTATTCAAAAAGCACCACCAATACTCTCAACGCATAGTTGACGGCTGCCTCAACACGCACACATATGTTGAGAGTGTTGGTGGTGCTTTTCTAATAATAATAAAAAAATTGAAGCGTTTTGAAATGTGAAGGCGCGGGACTTTAGATAGTAGAAGATCTCTACTAGTATAGATAATGTCCAATATCAAGTACGGTGAATATGTGATTCACTCCTGCACCTGGGGCCAGCGCATCTCGTTTTGGGTGGTCACCGCACCGAAGCACCAAGGATCTGCAAATCCTCAGCCTCCAATCCGTTCCCAACATCGGTCGGGTTCACCCGTAGCTTAGGTTAAGCTATTAGGCATCCTAGATCATAGACAACGAATTCGGTCTTACATCGTCCGTCTTCTTCAATAGTATTTAGGTAAATTAAATATCTACTTAAATTAATTTTAAATTAAAGTGTGTCTTAGTCCTATTTATTAGGTAATCTCTCGATTTCCATCCTCCTGCGGCCTATGGAGGGTTGAAGTAAAGGAGCGCAATCTTTATAGTTCCAAAAGTGGACATCAAATCGGGTAGGTTGGGGGCGCTGCGGTCGCCACTCCAGTCAAGCCACCTAGGCGGATAATCTGCCGTAGCGCCTTCAGATGGCGCTGCTGAGGCTAAACGCAGCGAAAACGGTTGTGAGGAGAGCGTGTTTTGTTTTGTTGCTTATCAAATCAGCTGGACACGTTTTCAACTTTTTCGCCATATAAGATTGCGCTCCTTACCAGACACATTCCACACTCCATACTTCGGCCGAAAAACGTAACTACTGTCTAAATATATTTCGAGACTTGGCATTTTCTTACATTATTACGTTATTGTTCGAAAGATAAATATTACGTAAATTCCTGGGCGATATTTGCGTAAAACACGGTGTAATATAATTTAGGCGGCCGGTAAAAGTGTCTATAAGAGGATAATGAAAATGATATTATAAATTATCTAAAAATATAAATTTTTGACATAAATAAATTTTCGTTCACTTACATCATAGCTCGCTCTAATCACTCTACTTAACTTATTATCATAGGCACTATATTAATAATTCTAGAAATCGTGGTAGAGTCGTAATAGCCAGCGATGGCACTTTCAATCAGGCGGTCCATCTGCCCTTTTATCCGTTTAAAGTAATAAAAGAAAAAGAACACAAGCATCTACACGTTTTTTTCTAAAGATTCGTACTGAAAGGAAAAGTAATAAAACGCCTGCAAGAATTCTCGTAGCAAGTTTCATACCAGAGCTATGTTGCTATGGAAGTAACCTTTGGCGTTCACTTGACAAGGATTCGCCGACTGCAGAGCGTCAGCAAAAAAACTTACTGCGACATGTGTTACGACTGGGTACGGTCAGCGGAATAGTATTGGAGAAAAGTTTTTTGTTAATTGCGATTCTAGAATTTTTGTTGTCTTTAATTAATTCGGAGAAATAGGTAATTTAGCCAGTGACATAAATAACTTAAAAGGCCATAAGTAATTACGTCAGTGTACTAGAGCCACAGCATAGAGCAGGCTCGCTGAGTCTGTGTCCAAAGGTGGACGTCTGTCGACTGACATGAATGTTAAAGATGATCACTTCCAGAGATTAGGGTTGCCATTTCCTAAAATAATAAAAACCGGCCAAGTGCGTGTGGGCCACGCGCAAAGTATAGGGTTCCGAAGTTGACGATGCCCACAGTACCATTCTAAGACTTATTAGCATCTAGCTAGCCTGTGTTATGACGTGCCCGCCCGACGCCCCTGCCGCTCGAGAAAAATCGTTGGTTTTTTAATCATTTCATAAGTTGGTCGACTAGGACTCGTAAGTTTGTACAGCCTACTTAGCTGTGATAGTTTTCCTTTCAACTACGTTATATATGCCATAACCGTGTTTTTTTTCAGCCATCCAAATACCACCATTTAGCTGACTATAACAAATAATAGCACTTTTAAGCTTAATATTTCGCAAACGCATCACTTAATCTAAAAATGGTTTTAACAAACCCACAATATTTTTTTAAGACCTATTCAACTATGTTCTATGTTATATGAGTAGGGGAGGTACCCTATAAAAATATATTTCAAAATTTTATTGTACCACTTTGTCAGCGTAACTAATATGTATATTCATGCCAAATTACAGCTTTCTAGAACTAAGCATCTCCGAGCAATAGTGCGGACAGACGGACGGACGGACATGGCGAAACTATAAGGGTTTTTTGTGGACTTTGGAACCCTAAAAAAGCCTGACTACCCTATATTTGGCCAGACATAGGGTTAAAGCCAAACATCAAAGCTTGAACTGTACACATATAGCTAGCATATGAACAGTATCTACAAAAAGCCCGACAAAAGCCGTACGGGCCCGAACATACAAATATTTAACCGAGAAAAATAAACAAATATGTCCTGCTAGAGATAGACTGATGGCAACCCTGTTCAGAGCGAGGTGTGCTTGTTTGTCCTTGTACGAAAATAGAAACAAATAATTCTAAAAAGTCTTATTTATATTATTTTTCTGCTGACCACCCGAAAAATATCGTCGATATTGCCTCGAAATGACAAATATTTGTTCGTTAGTGCATCTTCCGGTCTTGGACATCACTTCCCCGCCCGTGGTGTCTCGTTAACACTTTAGGACCATGTCGCTTTATACTCGTAAATGGAGGAGGTTTTAAAATCTGTCTTTTTATAACTACTTACTTACCTACCAGTGCGGCGCACTGCGATGTTAGTCGCGGAAGGGTTTTTTTTTCTGGAAATTTGGAGACTATACATCTCTAAGATCTTAGATTTAAGTTTGAGTTAGGTTACATCCCTTCAATGTAATTTTAGTACTCGTACGTGCCTATATGTATATTTTATAAATGTGACGGCCGGATTGGTCCAGTTGGTGTGCCCTGCCTTCTGTTCCGATGGTCGCGGGTTCGAGTCCCGCTCGGGGCAAACTTTGTGTGATGAACACGAATGTTTGTACTCGAGTATTTATATATTATGTATGTATTTCTCTATATAAGTATTTATATCGTTGTCTAGCATCCATAGTACAAGCTTTGCTTAGTTTGGGCTCACGTTTATTGACCTAGCGTCAATAAACGTGAAATGTCCCAAGATATTTATTTAATTTATTTATGTAATGTACATTTTGTAACTATGTGGAAATTTTGAAGGCAGGCCTTCGCTTGAGTTTGTTGCGGCGCTTCTTCTCAAGCAATGGGTCTAGGAAGCGCTGGTAAATTCTTTTTATGACGTGTAAAAGTGCCCCTATGTGGCCAATTTGCTGAATAAATTATTGAATTTGAATTTGAATCCATTCAGTAGTTGATTCGTTAACTATACCCTATACCTACCCCGTATGGACGATCTTATCTTATGCTTTGACAAGCTAATCTTGTTTATATATTTGTATAAACCATCTCAGAAACGGCTCTAACGATTGTATATATGGAATAGATCTAATATAAGGGTTTTCAGCGAGCGACAAACCGATCGATCTAGCTCCGTCTCATACCAGGGAAAACACATTTTGATTCTTTTTTCATCCGAGAAAAGCTTGGTCGCTAAGGTTTTTTTTTACCCGACTGCGCACCGCAAAGGAGGGTTATGTGTTTAACTGTCTATGTATGTATGTATGTATGTATGTATGTTTGTTCCTTTGTGGCACACTAGAGATCAAACGCGTGGGTCGATTTTAATGAATCATACATCAATCGATTCGTCTGAATCGCGCAAGTGTCACTGAAGATATGAAATTATCAAAATTAAAAAATGGCGGCCACCAGACGCCATATTGTACAAAATAAAAAAATAAAAGTCAACCAACTATGGCATGTGTCTTGTTTTTTTCTTTTTAGTTTTTTACGCAGTCGGGTTTTTTGTTTTTTTAATTAACTTTTATTTTATAAAGAAAGTAGATAGATCCCTGTAAATTGTAATGTCACAAAAAATCTAAAATTGAAACTGTAGGTAAATATTAGCCATGGTGGCCTAGTGGTTCGACCTACCGCCTCTCACGCAGAGGGTCGGGGGTTCCATTCCGGCTCTCACCTCTAAGTTTACTTATGGTGCGAAATTCAATTTGAATTTACCACTGAGCTTCTCGGTGAAGGAAAACATCGCATCTGCGAGGTAATTCAAAGATTTCTGTGAAGTCCCCAAATCGCGCTGGGCTCGCGTGGGGACTATAGCCCAAACCCTCTCGTGGTGAGAGGAGGCCTGTGCCCAGCAGTGGGACGCAAATAGGCTGTAGTAGTAGTAGTAGTAGGTAAATATTTAACCACGCAAATAATCACAGAATAATTTCAACAGACCCACGAAGAATGATAATCTCGGCAAGAAAATCTTATTTTATCTTTATCTTATCTTATCTAATCTAATCAGTGTTCCACGAGGTATTCCTTGTAATTGAGCCCACTTTACTTGAGTGTGCTTCAGCTGAATCGAAAAATATCCGCGATTTGGGAAAATCCTTCAAGTGGACTCGAGCTAAGAGTATCGACTGTTACCTACTTATATTGTATCAGTGATTGATTACGTTTATTGGTAAAAGATAAAAGATGAAAAACATTTACATCACCCTTGGCCATAAAGTGGGATTTTCTGCCCGCTACGCGGAGAGAAAATCTCACTTCTTGGCCAAGGCAAGACGTAAAACTCTTGACAAACCACGGGCGGTAATTCGTAAAGCCCCAGATCGCATATTTATGGCCCTCACCTTCGGTTCGGGCCACAGAAACCTGCGATCTGGGACATTTACGAATTCACCACCCTAGGTCTGTAATGTACTATTATTCAAGTAGAATTTTACAATCACTTTTGCATCTTCATTATGTACAGTTTGATGTAGTTATCATTAAAAACATACCGTTAATCCACTGCAAGCTTCGTCATTGATTTAGGTACCTAGGTACATCTTCTACTTTGTATCACACTTTTTTTTTTCATCACACGCACTATGTCGAATTTTAACTAAGTCCTTAAGCGCACATATGTTTATTAGTCCAATTCTGGCCAGGTAGTTTTCAGTATACTGAAAATAAGTCAGCACAAAAAGTATCTCAAACTCAAAAGCAATGAAATCGTGTCACTATGTATGGAAAATACTATGCTTACAAAGTGACCCGATTTCATTGATGTTGAGTGTAGTTTTTCAGGACTCGCGTCGCAAATCACTGTCCAGTAAATAAGAACTTAAACATAACTCATTTGCTTGATTTTTACCCAAATGCGCAATGCAAAGGAGGGTTATGTTTTAAACTGTCTATTTTATTATTATCATACCTATATGGCACTAAGAGTCATTGAAGACAAGACTAAACCACATTCAAAATGGCGGCCACTATATACGCCATATTGTACAAAAAAAATTGTCGTCCAACAACTAAATGTCATTGTGCACGTGTCGTTGATCTAACTAATAGTCAATTATTAACTAATAGTTAATTTTGGTTGACTGGTAGAGAATGCCTTTAGGCATTAAGTCCGCCAATTGTATACATTTTGTATGTGCAATGAAGTTTAAATAAATAAATAAATAAATTCAAAATAACTAGTTCTTTAATTATTTCGTTAAAACAACCGTTTAGGATTTATAAAGTTGGCTTAACAAATGATTGCCGCTTTTAAATATCCAAAGCTGTAGTCATTCAAACTAAAAAAAATGTAAAATAAAAAACCGGAGAATCGAGTTAAAAAATAACGTCATTTTCAAACCGTTTCACAGGATAAGCTCTTTGATGTGGTAGATTTAAAATAACATGGACTTCTTGATAATTTTCATGTAATCTTTAGGTCAAAAACTATCCTGCGTATTTTTTTCAAAATTTTAGCTTAGGTCCAGTAGTTTTGGAGATAAATGGAAATTTGGAGAATGGTAAATTTTTGCCTATTTTCTTAAATAACTCGAAAAGTATTGACCAAAACAAATGAAAAAAATATATATTTGAGATCCTCATAAGAAGTACTTTCATTTGATGTCACTCGATATAGTTTGAAAAACTTTATTAATATTTTTTCAAGCCCCCAAAAATAGGGTCTATGTTTAAAATTTATAAATTTTCGTTACATACGTCCGTCTTTGGGTCACAAACTTCTTAACATATACGTACCAAATTTCAACTTAAACGTTCCAGTAGTTTCGAAAAAATCGATTGTGACAGACGGACGGACAGACACACGAGTGATCCTATAAGGTCCGGTTTTACCTCTTGAGGTTCGCAACAAAGTACATTCTAAAATCCCGACTGCGTTAAATCTGGTTTAATGAAGATTAAATATTATACAAAAAAATATAATATATCGAAGCTAGTTAGTAGCCGCCAAATACACTTATCAGCAATGAAAACGGGTCTCTTTGTATGGAAAATCCTATACAAAGGACCCGTTTTCATTGCTGTTAAGTGTACTTACGTAACGATTTCTACAGTCAAGACGCTTTTAAAATCTGGGTAAACATCTTTCTAATAAAAGGACTGTACTGTAGAAAACGAAAAAATAACCAAACAGCGGATGATATGTTGATTTCTTAAAATAACTATTACATCACCCTTGGCCATAAAGTGGGATTTTCTGCCCGTTACGCGGAGAGAAAATCTCACTGCTTGGCCAAGGCAAGACGTAAAACTTTTGACAAACCACGGGCGGTAATTCGTAAAGCCCCAGATCGCATGTTTATGGCCCTCACCTTCGGTTCGGGCCACAGAAACCTGCGATCTGGGACATTTAAGAATTCACCACCCTAAGTCTGGAATGTATTATTGTTTGATAAAATCACAGCGATCTTAAAATAATATCCAATATAGGTATTGTGATTTCTGATTGCTGTACACGATTCCGCACTTAGCGGAGTCTTGAGGGAGGAAAGGGTATCAGAAAGATATATGTTATTGTGAATACGGGATCACTGTGAAATCAAAGATTTTAACTAAAACGTACTCCTAGAAAGTCTATTACTTCAAGCTTCCCCTTATTCTCGTCGTTTCGCAATTAGAGCTTTTCTTTTCGTTTAATATCTAATATGTTATAGCTTTTTTGTTTATAACTGTTTTCAAATTTACAATTGCATACCCTTATTTATTACCTTATGCGTTTATTTAATCATTATTAAGTAAGAATGTTACATGCTTAGAGAATGTTGTATGTACATGCCTGTTATAGGTTATAGGCATACATACAAGTGTTTATGTTAAAGTTCAATATGTATGCTTTTGGTGTGTCTTAATAAAATAAAATAAGAAAAACTTAAATAGGACAGCATTTTTATAGCTTATATGTATGCTTGTGAGTATGTCGTGAAGGTCGCGGGAAACCGGTGCAAGCAAGTAGCACAAGACCGGTCTGAGTGGCGAGCCTTGGGGGAGGCCTATGTCCAGCAGTGGACGTCTTTCGGCTGAAATGATGATGATGATGATGATGATGATGTAATAATAAAAAAGAAATGAAGTATATTTGTTAGAAACTTTGAATATTTATTTTGCCAACAAGGCAACGATTAAAATTCGAATATGTAACTACAAATCAGGTTTTTATTTATTAAAGAAAAAATCATTCTTAAAATAATAATCCTACAATCATCCTGGAGAGATGGGCGGACAAACATACGTGGCGATTGACTTAAAATCCCGCGTCTAAGCCTTTAAAACATCTTGTAATACAAAGAAATCATGAATTTTCAATAAACGCTGGGACGTGAAGTGAAGGCCACAAGTGCGGCCGCCACTTGGCAGTACTGTGTACTCGATTGTACTTCAAAACTGCCCTAAAAGTACCTTGACATATACGAATAGAATGGTAAGGGAAAAATGGTTAGGAATTTAGGAAAATATTTTACATCACCCTTGGCCGTAAAGTGAGATTTTCTGCCCGCTACGCGGAGAGAAAATCTCACTTCTTGGCCAAGGCAAGACGTAAAACTTTTGACAAACCACGGGCGGTAATTCGTAAAGCCCCAGAGCGCATATTTATGGCCCTCACCTTCGGTTTGGGCCACCTGCGATCTGGGACATTTACGAATTCACCAGCCTAGGTCTGTAATGTACTATTATGATCTCTGTGGGTTACGACCGCGTTCAAATCAAACATACTTTCTATTCTTAATATTAACTTTTTCAACACTAACATCTTATATTATATGTGTCATGGCGTACAAGGGATAAATATTACTACTACAGCCTATTTGCGTCCCACTGCTGGGCACAGGCCTCCTCTCATCATGAGAGGGTT
Source organism: Aethes cnicana (assembly GCA_963971205.1). Classification (NCBI taxonomy): domain Eukaryota; kingdom Metazoa; phylum Arthropoda; class Insecta; order Lepidoptera; family Tortricidae; genus Aethes; species Aethes cnicana. The sequence continues at coordinate 973,276 of OZ020295.1, forward strand.
TGGGATAAAGTTCCCACGCGGGCTCAGTGCGGATTGGGGTGCTTTATACACATCTTTGAATTTCTTCGCAGATGCGTGCTGGTTTCCTAACGATGGTTTTCTTCACCGAAAAGCTCATGGTAAATTCAAATTGAATAAGGGATAAGTAACAAAAACCTAATGTTACACTACAGTCGGTGACATTTTCAGGTTTAAGCTGCTGAATCGATTTTGAAATTATTTTGTACTAGCTTTTTCCCGCGGCTTCGTCCGCGCGGAATTCAGTTAAGTTTCCTACGGGAACTATGCGTTTCCCGCCATTCCCGCATTATTCCTAGCCACACCCGCATCGTATTAACTCGTAAAAAATCATCAAAGCAGTTTTAACCGTGAAAGCGTAACAGACAGACGAACATACAGTAACTTTTGGATTTAAAAATATTAATAAGGCTAGCGGGATTGAAACCCATAACAACTTTTCATTTTTATTTGTTTATTCAGTTTTTTAGGTACATTTTTTGCTTACAAAAGGTTCGTCAATTGTGACCTCAGGAACATATTTCTATCTCAAATACCCCAAAGTACATCGTGCTTTTTGCATTGTCACCCACATTCAAACCATACGCCTCCTTCTGGCGTCATTCCAACATACAATAGCTGACCGCGCGGTTTTTAAAGGAAATCGAATAGTTAAACAATGGTAATAACTTTTGGGCCGATGGTCCTTTTTCTATAGTAATTTTGAAAATGGGAATGGGCCTATAAATCCCATGTAAGCCCATTTGCGGGGTATAAAGTGATTTGATTCGATTAGTTATGAGTCTTCTGCGCAGAGAGGGACAGATACATCACAGGATTATGAGCGTTTATTTTAGTCTGGTGGTTGGACCTTACCACCTCTCACGCAGATAGTTAGGTGTTCAAATTCATCACGCACGTTTGATAAGATATCTAATATGAGAAAAATAAATAAATAGCCATTGATCTATTATAAGTAAGGATTCGTAATCAGACGAAGAAAAATGGCTCATCAAAACGGGTGCCCGAACGACTCGGGCACCCGTTTGGCGCTCAGTAAATTTGACACTTAAGTCTTATGCTAGGTTTACTTTTGTATAAAATATTTATATTGACACATATTATAAAGAGGCGTTATAAGCATATTGGAATGTATTTTTTTATGTCAGTTCGCTCCATATATTTTGACATATTCTGTTAGGCGTTCGTCCATGTTATTATAACATATTAATACCAATGTAAGTAGCTTTTGAGGGAAACTTTTGATCTCATGGAAAGCTGATTTTATGGATTGTCCAACAAACAAATGATTGAAAGAATGACAGCAAGTATAATTTGAGTCACCCATCTGTCTTATCCTCCCACGGCCTTGAAAAATTACAAAGCACTAGTTCCTACTATCTAGCGAAACCTACCACCTACAGATGCCGGCAATAAACAATACACATTGATACTCGTACTTACAAAGAGACAATTGGCTGTTTATGATGATTTCCGAACACGGTCGACCGTCTATCATTTATCATACTGCACTACAAATAAATACTGCACTCTATGGACTTAATTAGTTCAGGATAGATTGACAATCTCCTTACATTTGCGGCGTACATCGAAAAAGCTATGTAAGTGAGCAATATGCAAGAGGCGCTTCTACTCGTAAATTTTCATAAAGGCTTAGTTAAAGGCCTAGATAGCGACATCCAGTCCAAGCAGACCTGGGACAAACAGTCCAGTTAGGTAGGTCCAACTTCGAGAAAGAGGTCAATCGTCGAATCCGACTCGGCTGGGCAGCGTTCGGGAAGCTTTGCAGTGTCTTTTCGTCCAAATTACCGCAGTGTCTCAAGTCGAAAGTCTTCGACCAGTGTGTGTTGCCAGTGATGACTTATGGTTCAGAGACGTGGGCGCTTACGATGGGCCTCATAAGAAGGCTCAAAGTCACTCAGAGGGCAATGGAGAGGGCTATGCTCGGGGTTTCTCTGCGTGATAGAATCAGAAATGAGGTTATCCGCAGTAGAACTAGAGTCACAGACATAGCCCGAAGAATTGCGAGCCTTAAGTGGCAGTGGGCGGGGCACATTGCTCGCAGGACTGATGGCCGATGGGGCCGGAAAGTTCTCGAGAGGCGCCCGCGAACCGGGAGACGAGCTGTCGGTAGGCCTCCAACAAGATGGAGCGACGACCTCGTGAAGGTCGCGGGAAACCGGTGGAAGCAAGTAGCACAGGACCGGTCTGAGTGGCGCGCCTTGGGGGAGGCCTATGTCCAGCAGTGGACGTCTTTCGGCTGAAATGATGATGATGATGATGATGATAGCGACATCTAAGTATACTATCGCATTTAACACTTATTTTGGGCGTACGCTAATTTGTGTGAAGCTTGAAATTCTAAGTTTACTTACTTTTGTATGGTTCCAAGTTATAACTATCGGGGAAGAGACCGGCCGGTAGAGAATTCCACTCTTTGGCTGTTCGCATGATGAAGCATGAATGACTCTTTGACTGAATAGTACTCATATTCATACTCATACTCATTTATTCATAAAACCGATTTATATGTCATAGTAAAAATAAAAATGATAAAAATACATCATACACAGTATATCTAGTCATAAAGTGAGTAATTCACAATAAAACCATTATTTTAATAGAATAATTAATAATTAATTGACACATTATAAATGAAATTAGTAAGCTTTATTCGTAAGCATTTTTTTGACTTGGCCTATGAAGCCGAAATCAGACTTAATATGGCCTTGAGGTGATTGGGGAGCTTGTTTTCTTTTCAACTCGAGAGTGAACAGGTACTACCACCTTCGACCGCATCATCACTTACCATCAGGTGGGATCGTGGTCAAATGCTTGCTTATCCTTGCCGATCTCACCTGATGGTAAGTGACGATGCGGTCGAAGGTATTATAGGTCAATGAAGAAAAATAATTTTCCAGTGAAGCAGCCATTTTGTTCCATCTGTGCTCGAGGGGGATAAAAACCGGGGTTTTTTACGACGGCTAATAAAATAAAACCTTTCTTACAATAACTAAGGCTTGTAAGCAATCGGGGGAGCTACTATGTGATCTTATTAAGGCATATCTATACGAGTATATATAAAACAAGCAACTGACTGACTGACCGACTGAGGGTCGATTTCAGGCGTAACGTCAAAAGTTGGTTTGTGAAATAATTTCTATAATATTGCAAACACCGTAATAATTTGTACAAGAAATAATGATAATGATACTTCTTTATCTGTAACAATAATAAAGATAATGCGATTATGTTATATTGTTGAGTGAAATGCAAAAATAGTGTCTATTTTTCATTCGTGGTAATGGTCACATTCCTGACTATTCATAAATAAACGTAAATTAAAAAAAAAACACTTTGAGAAACTGCAGTCTTTTGTCTTTCGGTTACGCGAGAATAACAATAAAACCAACCGGCATCTATAAGTTTTAAGTCTCAAAACGAAAAATACGATTTCTTTAGGTTTCATTTCATAGACAGAAATGAACCATCATTAGTGTAGAGTATACAAAATGCACACAAACAAGTATTAACCTTCAAGTTAACGAAATCCCTTCCCCCGCGCGTCACAGAGGGGCCCCAGTAGCCCACGAACGTTTGGTGATGGCGGACGCGCGCGCTCGGATTATGGTGAGAAATTTATACTTTACTTGAATTTCTGTGCATTAGACAAAAAACCAATCATTCGTGTCCACAGTGGTATAGGAGTAAATATTTGAACTAGAGATTTAATTAAATATGCGATAATAAGGAAGAATGTGCGCGCATTATTTCGTGTCCTTGCGGCAGCTTCTGGAAAATTCCGTTACTATTTAAATTTAACATTTTGTTCAAAACTTCATTCGTGTCGCTTCATTCGTGTCGATTTTCAAGTAACACTAATGAAATACAATTGCACACGAATGAAAAATATTCTTTTTCGAGTGTAACGAAATTGTACTTTAAAACTTTTGACGTGATTGTTTTAGTATATTTGTATTTTTCATAAAATAAACAATTTAACTCACATATCCCGAATTCTGTATATTATATTGTAATTATATATTGTTAATTAAGGGTTATTATCCGTAATTTATTAATAACACGTAGGTACTAATATATCAGCGTTCTGTGAAGAATTTCCGTTTCTGCTTGGCCAGAAAACATTACAGGCGGTAGGAGAACCGGGTAGCCAGACATACAAAATCATTTGTGGCCGCTCGGTTTTCCTTTCGCCTGTAATATTTCCCTAAGTATTCTCTAAGTAAAGTTAAATGATTCTCGTGAAATTTTGTAAACAGATTCGGTAAGTGGTATTTATTAAATTCTTTAATAGCTTTCAAAATTTTTCTGTTTGTAGGTTTAAAAATGGCGAAACAAAAAAGTAATAAAAGTGAAAAAGAGTTAGAAAGAAGGCGAGTTGCAAGAAGAGAAAAATATAAACAAATAAGAAATGACCCCGAAAAGTATGCCCTTGAAAAAGCAAAAAAAAAAGAGGCTTATCTAAAACGAAAACAAGAAAAAAAAATCAAAAGTATCGATGAAATGTCTCCAAGGGAACAGAGATTACAAAGAAAGCTATGGCGAGAAAATTCTAAAAGATATTTAGAGAAGAAAGCGAAAGAACGGAAAATTCAAGAAATAACAGTTACACAAGCAGTGAAATTTGGTGAAGAAGTAGACGGTGATCGCGAAGCTTCTGATCCTTTGAGTGCAATTAACAAAAACCAAAAAAAGAAGGAAGAAAATATGAAACAAAAATGGCGGAAGAAAATAAAGGCATTAAGGTACACACACACCAAAGAAAAAAAAGAAATGATGTTTATTATTAAAAAATACCAAAATAGATGCAGAATATTAATAAGAAAAATAAACAAAATGAAAGAAAAGCAAAACGATCAAGTCGAAACAGGCTGTGAAGAACAAAACTCCGTTGTATCACCTTTTGAAACTGATGCATCGAACGGTACAGACAATACTAAAGAAACCTCAGTTCAGTCAAAAACAACTGGTAAAATGAAAGGTAAAACTAAGTTGGATCTTCGTAAGAAATGCTTACGTGACATATTTGAGAAAAAAATTAAACAGGGTAGTGACAGCGTCCAAGACTTAATTAAAAAATTTTACGAAGATGATATAAACAGTCGTATTGGCGCAGGAAAAAAACAATACGTAAAAAAATATGGAATCCAGAAACAGCGCCGTTATTTGCTGGATTCCGTTAAGAACTTGCACAAAAAATTTCGAGATGAGAACCCTAATGTGATCATAAGTTACGTAACGTTTTCAAGACTACGTCCGTTTTGGGTATACTTGCCCCGAGATGACAGGGATACATGTGCGTGTACAAAACATACAAACACAGATCTGATGATTTTGGCTTTAAAGAAAAACAAAATAACTGAACTGAAAAATACACAGGATATGTTAGATGTTCTTTGTTGCAATAAATATAGCATAAAGTGTGTTGCTAGAAATTGTGAATGCTGCAAAAATAAAGTCATACCATACACAGAATTTAATAACCAGGAGGAAATTGTGTATCACGAATGGTGCAGAGATAAAAAGAAAGTGGGCTCTAAGGAAATAAACATAGTGAAAAAATTTGCAAGAAAAATAAAACCTAAAGATCTAATAAATAAACTAGAGCAGTCTCTGCCACAACTTTTCAGTCACACTGTGAACATCCTCAATCAATACCAAGCTATTACACAGTTAAAGGAATCCCTGAACGATACCGAAACAATATTACACATGGACTTTTCGGAAAATTACTCTTACAAATTTGGCGAAGAAGTGCAAAGCTTGCACTTTGGAGGCAGTCGAGGACAAGTGTCACTTCATACTGTGGTGGCTTATTGCAAGGAAGAAAGAGAAACTGTTCCTTATTCTCTATGCACGGTCAGCGAATGTACACGCCACGATGCACCAGCGGTTTGGGCGCATCTACAGAGAGCGTTAGAATTTGTGTTTGAAAAATGTCCGAATATTACCACCGTACACATTTTAACCGATAGCCCAACCAGTCAATATAGAAATAAACAGATATTTTACGTAATATCGCAGCTCTGCAATGACTTCCCATCTTTAAAATCAGTGACTTGGAACTACCAAGAGGCCGGACATGGAAAAGGCGCTCCTGATGGCATTGGTGCCGTGGTAAAGAGAACTGCCGATTATCAGGTCAAATGTGGACGCGACGTTGGAGATTTTTCAACATTCACAGAAGTTGTCAAAGCAAATGTCAAAAATATTGAGATAAGAGTAGTTGAAGAACATGAGATTATAGAGAAAGAAATTCTTCTTCCCAAAGACATATCTCCCTTTAAGGGTACAATGTCGGTACATCAAGTCATCTGGAATTCTGAATCTGAATTTCTTGAGTTCAGAAAACTCAGCTGTTTCCTGTGCGTTAAGAAAACTTGTTCTCATGATGACAAATGTATGCAATTGCATAAAATCTATAAGACCGCTACCTTACCAGTTGTTGAAAACGTTACAATTGTACCAGAGAAACGAATCAAAGTGTTGAGTGATATTTCCATTCAGTACACCAACCCGCAAAATCGTGTAATACCCTCAAGTTCAGGAACACATATAACAGACAAAATCAGTCAATCTGTAACAACTCTAGCAAGAGTAAAAGGAGACTGGACAAATCAGACTTTCCTATATAACAAGCAAAAGGTTTCTGCACATGAACAAGAATTCTTCAAATTTATTAATAAAAGTGATAATACCGATACCACGAGCAAAAATAAAAAGAAAAAACAAATAGGTAAAAGAAAGAGGAAGTAATTAAAACAGAAGTATGGGATGTGAGAGTGCTGTTACTGATTATTAAAGAGTTCATGAATAAATCTAGTAAAAGAGGTATAGCTAGAAATAATAAATAATTAAAATAAGAGAATAATAACTACAAATGACTGATTAATATAAGAAAAAAAACAATAATAACTGATTAAGATAAGAGAATAATAAGCAAAAACGACTGATTAAGATAAGAAAAATATAGACAGAATTACAATAAGGTGTCAAATAAAGAGTCATAGACTAAAATTGATTAAGACTGATTACTAAGTAACTGAATAAACCAAAAAATTAGAAAAGGGTGTTACTGCAATATATACAAATAATTAAAATCCAGAGAAAATATATGTGTAAAGAAATTTGTAAAATTAAAAAAAAAAGTTGATGATCAAAAACTAATTGTAGACTGAGGATGATGTAGACTGATTATTTACCAGAAAGAAGTAAAAAGAAGAACCGAGACCCGAAAAACCAAGAAGTGAAAAAAGATTACACACAAAATTACACAAATAGTTAATTACTACAGAGAATATGTTGTTTAGAAACTAGTGACTAATTAAAAGAAAAAATATTAATCAAAATGTTGTTTCTATTTTTATACATTCCTTTCCTAATAACTATTATAACACTACATTGCTTTGCATTAGCTTTACTACTTACTTTTAAGAAACCACCTTCTAGAGAAACATATGCGGAACTGAAGGATTACAAATATCTAATAAGTTCATCATTAGTGTCACCTACACTTCATTCGTAATCAAACGAATTTCATTAGTGTAGCAATAAACTCATTCGTGTCACACAAATTTCGATTTTCTGCCAATATATCGTGACGAGCACTATGTTTTTACACTGTGAATTTAAAACTTCGTTAGACTAGTCAGTAGAAGTAGTTAGAAGTAAAAAAAAAAGGGAGTTTAAAAAAATCCACAAAAAGTGTCATATTAATTCGTAACGTGAAATCGACCCCTGACTGATCGATCAACGCAGAGCCGGATCTACTGGTCGTAGAGAACTGAAATTTGGCGTGCAGATTCCTTAGGGAACGTAGGGGAGCCTAAGAGAGGATTTCCCGAAATTCCCACGGGAACGGAAAAAAAAGGGATTTTACATTTTAATATCTCTGCGCATACGAAGTTGCGGAAAAAGCTAGTACTTAACACATATATATATGTTCAAGTGAATGTAGATAGTTTGCCTTTACGTGCAAATGGCCTCTACTCATTGACATATAATAAGTAATAACATATGGACGAACAGTGCCTAACAGAACATGTCAAAATATATGGAGCAAACTGACATTAGAAAATACGTTCCGATATACTAATAACAGCCGTGGTGGCCTAGTGGTTCGACCTACCGCCTCTCATGCCGAGGGTCCGGGGTTCGATTCCGGGTCGCACCTCTAAGTTTACTTACGTGCGAAATTCAATTTGAATTTACCATGAGCTTTTCGGTGAAGGAAAAACATCGTGAGGAAACCTGCACGCATCTGCGAAGTAATTCAAAGATGTGTGTGAAGTCCCCAATCCGCACAGGGCCCGCGTGGGGACTATAGCTCAAACCCTCTCATTATGAGGGGAGGCCTGTGCCCAGCAGTGGGACGCAAATAGGCCTGTAGTAGTACCTAGTAGTTGTCGCTTTTAATTATATAATGCTTCGAAAATACGTGGAGACGATGATAGTTGCTCAAAACAGTACTATACCTAAGTGAATTAAAATTACAAATCGCAATATGACTTCCATCAGGACACGAGGTACGAAAAAGCCGTACCATTGTGGTTTGACCTATCGCCTCTCATGCGGAGGATCGGGGGTTCGAATTCGGCTCGCACCATTGAGTTTACTAAGGGCTTTATGTGCGAAATTCAATTTGAATTTACCACTGAGCTTTTCGGCGAAAGCAAACATCGCGTACTGCACACGCTGTGTATGTGTGTGGAGCGCAAACCATGAATATTAGTAATATTACCGTTGTGTGAAGTCCCCAATCCCCACTGGGTCCGTGTGGAGACTATAGCCCAAACTCTCTCGTGATGAGAAAAGATCTGTGTGCAGCAGTGGGACGTTACGAAGGCTGTACGAATCAAGATTGGAACCTCTAAGGGACCAAATATCTCGCCTTCAAATGTTCATCATGTATGTGCTGTTATATAAGTTTAGGAATGCAGGTAATTTATGGAAATTCACAACTTCCATTGCACACACTATCTGAACCCGTTAGGAGTGGAAGAGAATAAATCGTAGGCCAATAAGGGAACAATAATCCCCTCCGCCGCGAACCGAGAAAAAACATTTCAGATACAAATCACTACCTGGTTAAGCCGAAGGGATGGGAGCGTATCGATAATTTCACTTTTGAAGTCAAAAAAATCTACCTCGAAATTGACAGTCCTTTTTGCAAGAGAATGAGAATAATTTTGCTTAAGGCCCAAATACTTGCTCGAAGTTGCTAACCTTAGGTTAGCCTCTTAACTCAGGTTTAGCTTTATCAACTTACTCGAAGTAGAGTACCAAACTACCTCCAGGCCGAATTTCTAAATCGGTTCAGCGGTTGAAGCGTGAAGAGGTAACAGACAGACGTAGTTACTTTGCATTTATAATATAATATTAGTAAATCAAATCAAAATAAAATCTTACAGGGGCTACTGACCTCGTTTCCCAGTACGCCGACGCCATTCCAAAACTTTCTAGCGCCATCGCTCATCTATCCTAAAGCGCAAGTTTTTTATTTGATTAGAAATTAGTGGGGTTAACCAAACGATAAATAAGTACATGACTCATCATCGTCATCATCATTTCAGCCGAAAGACGGCCACTGCTGGACATAGGCCTCCCCCAAGGCGCGCCACTCAGACCGGTCGTGTGCCACTCGCATCCACCGCCTTCCCGCGAACTTTACAAGGTCGTCACTCCATCATGTTGGAGGCCTACTGACACCTCGTCTACCGGTTCGAGGACGCCATTCGAGATATCGAGATAGAACTTTCCGGCCCCATCGGCCATCAGTCCTGCGAGAAATGTGCCCCTCCCACTACCACTTAAAATTCGCAATCCTTCGGGCTATGTCGGTGACCCTAGTTCTACTGCGGATATCCTCATTTCTGATTCTATCACGCAGAGAAACCCCGAGCATAGCCCTCTCCACTGCCCACTGGGTAACTTTGAGCCTTCTTATGAGGCCCTTCGTAAACGCCCACATAACTGTACCTGTACCTACAACTGTAAATATATTCACTATCGTAATTAGTCAACTATTCTACTGGTTTCCCATGATACATTGTCTAGTTTGGAGACCCCTGGTTAACTCCAATTATGAACAAAAGTGTGTGTTACTATTTTTCCAAAAATTGTTAATAAATATTTTATTATTTGTTATTTGTTAGTGTACACATTGAAATAAACGATTTTTTTATTATTATTTATTTTATAACTCATGATGCATAGTTATCGACATCGACATTTAAAACTATCGATATCGACACAGCTCTGCCAGGTATCGCTGACGAGGCTCGCCAGAATTGCCGCCAATTTGTCACGGAGTCGACACGTGTACGCTGCTGTTGCTGGCAACTAAACACTGGAAAATGGTTTACATTGGCATAAAAAAAAACATGTCTCAGGTAAAAACGTATCGTATAAGTACTAAGAAGTATCGAAGTACGAAATAAGATGATGACGGAGTAAAGTTAAACGACTATTATGGTCTTAATCGACACTTTAATTATTAAACCCCTCAAACACGCATATATTTTAAAATGCTACTATTTTTAAATGTTGTTACGTCTCCTGAGAGTAGTTTACACAAGTTTGCAACTTTCAAAACATTGTGCTAGCGAAAGATTGGATTCATTTTTCAGATAGTTCGAAAACAATAATTTAGGAACTGTTATTAAGGGATTGTTGCTTCTACGTTTGTTGCTTCAAAATGTATAAATATAATAGGGCCTACAATATATAATAAACTGCCTGAAGAAATCGTAATGATTAGGTTAGGTACTAGCACTACTAGCACTAGGTTAAGTACTTTTATAAAAAAGCTAAAAGAGAGACTTGTTGCAGACGCGTGGTACTCTGTAAGAGATTTCTTAGAAAACAAGAAATAGTTTAATTGTTTTAGTGACTTATAATGTACGATAGTCAGTACCTATGATAATTAAAATAATGTATAATGTATATGTATAATTCAAATTGTGACATCTCTGACGTGTAAAATACCATTTTATTAATAAAGATATTGTATTGTATTGTATTGTATTGTTTGTACAGTTAACGTATGCGACGGTGTTTGTAGATAAATACTGAATTGAGAAATATATACATTATACATACATGACAGAGAAAGAGTTTGGTTTCTTTTTTACCAATATTATAGGCAAACGAGCGCACAGCCCACCTGATGGTAAGTGGTCACTGCGGCCCATGGGCACCGAAATCCTATGGTCCCCCCATTAAGAAACTATAAGATGGAATGCCTCTGAGCCAGTAATTTCACCGGCTGCCTTAACCCCCGATTGGAACACAACAGTGCGAGCACTGCTATTAGGCGGCAGGTTAGCGGGGAAAGACGGTAGATTCCCGAGATTTTGCGATAAATATATTTATACGCTACATCTGTATCTGCTATATAGAAGTTATCTAAAGGAAAGGTCAGCACCACGTCAAACCAAAGACAATCAGATCGATCGGTGGAACCCTAATAAAAATAAAACGTCAAATTGCAAGCCACGGCTAGTCACTAGGGACTCCGCTTCATGATCGAAGTCTATTTGTGTATAAAGCAATCTATTCCGCTTTGACATAATAAGGTCCCCGATGTCGTTTACCTGAGGAATAACTGATTTGATTAGATTATTTTCTGATGAAGAAAAACACAAAGAATTGCAAGCCGTGGCAGTATTTTTTTTTTGTTTATTTACTTAATTTTACATAGTTTAATTACAAAAGATTTATTTTCGCCAACCTGCAGGGCAGTTTGTTGGCGAAGAGTTACAGTCAGAGTCAGATTAGTCTATGCTATAAGTATTAGTAAATACCTATCTTATCCTATTTTTTTTTCCAGATAATTCTGTTTAAACTATTCTTAAATCTCCGTTTAGTAGTACCATCTTCATCTAAAGGGATATCATTATAGATGCGTAGTTCTCGAGTGGCGTCCGCGAACCGGGAGACGAGCGGTCGCGCCTCCAACAAGATGGAGCGACGACCTCGTGAAGGTTGCGGGAAACCGGTTAAAGTGAGTAGCATAGGACCAGTCTGAGTGGCGAGACTTGGGAGAGACCTAAGTCCAGCAGTGGACGTCTTTCGGCTGACATGATCATGATGATGTTCTGATGACCCTGACAGATACGCCACGCCTGCTTTTTAACCGACTTACCTACTACTACTACTACAGCCTATTTGTGTCCCACTGCTGGCCACAGGCCGCCCCTTATCATGAGATGGTTTGGGCTATAGTCCCCACGCGGGCCCAGTGCGGATTGGGGACTTCACACACATCTTTGAATTACTTCGAAGATGCGTGCAGGTTTCCTCACGAATCTCACGATGTTTTCCTTCACTGAAAAGCTCATGGTAAATGCAAATTGAATTTCGCAGTTTTCGCACGTAGATAAACTTAGAGGTGCGAGCCGGAATCGAACCTCCGATCCTCGGCATGAGAGGCGGTAGGTCGAACCACTAGGCCACCACGGCTTTTTTCACTGGGTCTAGCTATACCTCAAACTCTCTCGATCGATGAGGTCTACTTTTTCCACCAGAGGGACCTAAGTAAATATGATGTTGTAGAAGTAATAGTTATAAGAAAAATTTAGAAACAGTGAATTCACTTAGACAAAGTGTTGCACGCTTTAATTTCTCAAAAGTATTCTAAAAACAATTAAAATTTACCCCTCAGCGTTTACAACTCCTCGGGGTGTTTAGAAGTCATAAATTTAATTATTTTGGGCAAATTCGGGTTTTATTTCGGGTATTCGAGCGTCAGTTTTTATGATTGTGTTAACTCGAAAGGAGAAAGTGAGAAATTTAGCTTTCATTACAAAGAAAGTGCTATATCCCAAGTCTTATGTATATTGATCAGAAAGTTAAATGTTCACTCAAGAAATGAGGCTTTCTATAACGTTAGAAAGACCAGGCTATTTACGTCCCACTGCTTGGTACAGGCATTTTCTCATGACGAGAGTGTTAGGGAGTGTACGGGCCTTGTGTGGATTGGGAACTTCGAATTACTTCGCAAATGGGTGTTGGTTTCCTCACAATGTGTCACTGAAAAGCTCAGTGGTAAATTATAATTGAATTACGCACTAAGTAAAACTCAGAGGCGCGATTCGGGATCTAACCCCCGAGTTCCAATGGCTTCAGAAAGACACACAAGATTTTTTTCACGTTTTACTACCTTACCGGAACATAACAGTACGAGCACTGTTGTTCGTCCACTGGTTATCGGGTAAGATGGTGGTAGACTATTACGGACCCTTCATCGGATCCTACCGGCAAAGATCTATCAATAAAGCGTTGGTATTCAGTTTTATTATTTGTTAATTCTCTTCACTCTCTGAAAATTAACTGTTTGCGAACTTGTAAATTTCACTCCCGAGAACGGATCGCCAACAAAAGTAATATTTTTATCAAAAAGCGTCGGCGTCTTGTCAGCGGAAAAAAAGCAATTTTAATCCACCTAATGTTTGATCGTCTTTACAGGTTACGACAAAAAAAGAATCTTCCCATGAAAAGAATAGGACTCATGCCTGAAATTTGCATCCTTTGGAGCCTGAATCTTGTATGGGCGTGAGTACGGGCGAGGAGGTTCTATGGGGCAATGGAGACATCTGCAAAGCACGTGATGCCTGGACTAGAGTCAGCCTGTAGATAGGATCTTCTCTTAAGTTGTTCTTCCACAATAACCAATGACAACGCCACTCACTGACGTCCGATAGAAGGCTGACAGCTATCTATGATCAGACCTGATTTTACCTATCATCAGTGCTTTGCATTACGTCAGCACCAAAGAAGGTTACACAACAAGCATGGCTAGGACGCATATCAGCATCATAACACAAGTTGCGGATCGTCTCACGCACTCTAAAGTCACTCTGAGAATAGACGGGCCGTATACCGACAAAACCCCTAAGCGAATTTTGGGGGAAGCCATGGATGCCTAACGACATAAAATGACATGAAGATCGGTGATAGATGGTCGGAGGATTCTGTGGTAGGACCTCATGCTGGGTCTGTCCGAATAACCATGACTATATTTAACCTTCCGCCAACTAGCAGTGCTCGCAATATTCTGTTCCAGTTAGGGGTAGAAGAGCATCTTAGTCTTATTCAATTCAATTCAATCATTTATTCAGCAAATTGGCCACATAGGAGCACTTTTACACGTCAGAAAAATAATTTACCTTAGGGTCGGTAACGTATTTGTAGGTAATCTTATGACTCCTGAATAAATTATGCATTTACTCCTTTATTTTAGTGTAAAAAATCATTTGTCTACTCACGCGCATGTTTCCTCTCCACTACTCAAAGATTAGCTGGAAGAAATTCCTTACAAGGATAATCTCGCTTTTGTACATTTGTCTCTTTTCTGTTTTGTATTTTTATACTACTGTGTTTTTGTACAATAAAGTGTTACTTACTTATTCCTTATATCCATGGGCTGCAGTGACCATTTACCATCAGAAGGGCTGTATGCTCAACGTAATACCAAATGCTTATCTCAAGTAAGACGTTCTTAGCGTCTTTATATTCTTACAAATCGTGTCGAAACCACTTCGTTGCCGTAAACGCCCCCCCATTCCTCATTCACGTCTGTCTTACCACGGCCCAATGAAATGTCTGTGTGTCACGATATATATTTACAAAGTACGAATGATATATACGTTTTTCTGACGTGGTAAATATTTTTTGTTACAATTGGCTTAATACAGAGGCAATGACAAGCAGCTTCGTTGGGAGAATTTCTTTTGGATTTGAAGCGAAGAATATTGCGTTTGTAAAGTTAAACCACTTCATGATTTTACAAGCTTTTTTATTAACTTACACTGTATGAATGTATGTTTGTTCGGGTCAAATCTTGCAACAAAATTTTAAAGCGGTTATACTCAACTGATTGTACTGAAATTTTGCAAGCATGTGTAAGTCAGGTGACAATACAATATTCTAGTACCATGGTGCTGATCTGATGATGGACACGGAAGGTGGTCATAGGAACTCCTCAACGACTAAACATAATCCCATTGTGTTTGGACTCGTTTGATTAGCCTGAAGGGTAGATGAAGGATTTACAAAGAAAAGTACAGTCAGCAATTAAAGCTTGTCCCAAAAAAATAATTTTTGAAAAAACTTATTTATTACCTAAAAACAGCCTGAATTTCAGAATTTTCTATAAGTAAGTAGGTACCTAATGTTAATATGGCCCGTACATATCTAATGGATAACCTTGCAGTACAAAATAGCCAAGTGCATGACTGCAATGTTAGATTTAAGGTCAAGAGTCGGATGGAGTCGGATGCTACGCCGTTAATTTATTTATTTTTTCATTTAAACTTCATTGCACATACAAAATAAATACAATTAAAGACGATTTGTTGCCAAATGATCGTGTGTTTCAGCCGTAATTGAAAAAAAATCAAGAAAACAGTTTTACTATTTTTATATGGTTACTTGAAGGCAAACAAGCGGAAACTCATTGCATACTTCCATTTCTCACCTACGGCGCTCAGACTTGGTCTTTGACAGATTCTCAGAAGTTCAAGCTTGGAGTTTGTCAACGAGCCATGGAGCGTAGCATATTAGGTGTTAAACGTAGGGATCGTATCCGGAACACCACCCTACGCTCCAGGACACAAATAGTTGACGTAGCTCAGAAGGCGGCTAAACTGAATTGGGACTGGGCTGGTCATGTCTGTCACATGCCGAACGAATTATGGGCCAAATTTACCACCGAATGGAAGCCCAACAATTCCAATACGAGAAAAGGCAGACCTCGTCGGCGATGGCGGGATGAAATCGATTCCTTAATAAGGAACTGGACAGAGACTGCACAAGATCGAGAGCAGTGGGAAAAGTGGAGGGAGGCCTTTGCCCAGCAGTGGGACACAACGGGCTCGTAATAATACTTGAAGGCAGGTCAAAGGGTAAAACAAATCCCAAATATCTTAAGGTGTGGTTTTGAAATATTTCCCTTCATAATATACGAGGCGAGTGTATATTTGAAAGTTTTTCTAATAGAGTTGCGTTGGCGTGTAATTTCTTCGTTAATTGCAGCGGGGTTCGTTAGCGAGGTGAATGTATTAGGGTTCCGTGGGCTGAACATAGTGGAAAATATTATGAGGACCTTGAAATTTAAATAAAATGTATATGGAAATAATACCTAAACACCAACCAACAACAGTGCTCGTACTGTTACGGTACGATAAGAGACTAAAAGAAAACCGGTGAAATTACTATGCATAGAGTTAGAGCCGAAGCCGTGGTGGTCTAGTGGTTTGATCTACCGCCTCTCATGCAGAGGGTCATGGGTTCGATTCCGGCTCGCACCTCTAAGTTTACTTATGTGCGAAATTCAATTTGAATTTACCACTGAGCTTTTCGGTGAAGGAAAACATCGTGAGGAAACCTGCACGCATCTGCGAAGTAATTCAAAGATGTGTGTGAAGTCCCCAATCCGCACTGGGCCCGCGTGGGCACTATAGCCCAAGCCCTCTCGTGAGGAGAGGAGGCCTGTGCCCAGCAGTGGGACGCAAATAGGCTGTAGTAGCAGAGTTAGAGGTGTTCAATCTTAGTCAATACAATGAAATACAACACACTTTATTTAACACCATACATTCAATAAATTCAAACATTCATTCAAGTCAATTTTAGTTTTTTACTTAAGTAAATCAGAGAGCATTCCGGCCCTACTGATAGTTTAAGACCCGCACCATGTATGACCAGAGACAAGGTAAATATATTAGACTGTCAATCTCCCTACATACGACGTACAATCGAGTTCGCCAATATATACACACTTTTGCACCTTACCACGTTGTAATAAGGTCCAAAAGTGTACACATATTAATGAACTCGACTGTACATCGGAAATAGCCAGGGCCCTTTCATACTTCGCCTGTACAGCGCCATCTAGATGTTGCTCATGGAGTTCAAATTTATATGCAGGCTATCTAGGTAGGCGGCGACATCTATCGCATTTAACACTTATTTCGGGCGTACGCTGAGTTATTTGAAGGTTGTCTCTCTTTACCTTATTTTTAAATGGTATAACTGGTAGAAATTTTATTTCAGTGTACTCTTGTCACGTTTACTACTACAGGCCTCCTCTCATCACGAGAGGGTTTGGGCTATAGTCCCCACGCGGGCCCAGTGCGGATGGGGACTTCACACACAATCTTTGAATTACTTCGCAGATGCGTGCAGGTTTCCTCACGATGTTTTCCTTCACCGAAAAGCTCAGTGGTAAATTCAAATTGAACTCGTCACGTTTATGTCTCTATTATCCCTACGGAACCGTTTCCACTTTATGTGCAATGCGCCCTTGCTTTATTTTGCTGACAGTTGATTCCCAAAGGACCAACTGCGCGTAGTTTAACTTTTTATGATACAAATTAACGCTTAATACAGCGGACATGGCCTATAGAAGCACGATTTCGAACACAATTCGAATGAAGTGTCAATGTTTGCGTGCGAGGACGTCTGTACACTTGTAAATGTATGTGTACCAGTACGCGGGCCAACGATTCGCTCTCAATCTCCGGATGAAACAAATGACGGTAAGGGCGAGTTGGGCGCGAGCTGCGCGCCGGCTAGATTCAGGCGGGTCATTCCGTGGCCATTCTGTATGTAGTGTAGTAGATTATAATGAGTGTACCATGTAGGTAGAACGAAATAAATCAGTCTTATGTCAAGCCATACTTGTGTTTTACTACATGGTGACAGCGGTGCTACTAAAATATTAATTAAAATTAATATAGTGTTGCTTTTCACGTTGAGAATAATTATTTGTCCATTCTACTGTTGTTTACGCATAATAACAAACAATGGAGCACGCCCGGCCGCCGACGGAGTTAACTTTGGAAGGAGGCCCGGCGAGCCGCGCTGACGCGTGGCGGAAATGGTTGAAACAATTTCAAGTTTTCTTGAAGGCATCGGGAGTGGACAAGGAGTCTAGTGAATTACAAGCGAGTTTGTTAATTAACCTAATCGGATCAGACGGTTACGATGTGTACACGACGTTTAGATTCGACACCGAGGCGGACCGTGACAACATAACCAAACTAGTGGAAAGATTTAACAACTATTTTGGTACGAAAACGAACACAACGATGGTACGGTTTAAGTTTTTCACTCGTAACCAGGAGGTCGGTGAGTGTATCGATGAGTATGTCACGGCCTTGAGGATCCTAAGTCAACAGTGTGAATTTGACAAACTCGAAGATGGCTTGCTGCGCGATCGTATTGTCTGCGGTATTCGGGACAGCGTCGTGCGGGATAGACTGCTGCGCACGGATGATCTCACACTAGAAAAAGCTATTAAAATATGTCAATCGGGGGAAATCACTAGT